>VXBR01010690.1:32195-49607 GCA_013400215.1 Cisticola juncidis
TCCCCGCCTCAGCCCGGCGCTCGGGGCCGCTCCCGAGCCGTGCGGGGCGGCCGCCTCATTGGCTGCCCTTTGTTTGATTTTGTGATGCGTTCGCTGTCAAAATGGGTTTTGACACAACCAGGAACTAAGTGGCCGAAATTCCTGGTTGTGAAGGCGGGCACGCACACGGGCGCGTGAAATTTGTCTCGAGGAAAGGATCCTGGGGAGTGCGCTGGCCTTGGGCGGCGTGTGGAAATCCGCTGGTGGAGTTGGTGCTTTTCAGGATTGTCGGCGAACTCCTGGGCCTTGGTTGTGGAAAAAACTGGCCTCCAGCTCCTAAACCACAGAGTTTCCCCTGGGGCAGGAGCTGGGAGAGGCAGCAGGGCTGGGAGCTCGGTGTGGTGATCCTGGAGGGGGACGAGGCGGTAGGAATGGCACGAATTGCCTTGGGTGAGGAGATGCCTGTGGTGCTCAGAGGTGGAGATCACCTGTGCAGCAGTGAGAATCTAGGTCTTGGGGTGGAAATAGTAGTGTTCCCTGTGCAGATGGGTAACTGTGCCGTGTTTCGATGAGTTTGGATGGGTAATCAGTTGCAAACTGAGACTTGCAGGCGTGTTCCTCCTTCTTCAGCAGTGAGTTTGATGTTCATGCCTAGGTAGCCCCCAGATTTAAACTTCAGTTTCAGTTTTCGTGCACGCTGTGATTTGGCATTGCTGGTGTTTCTGATATATCCTGCTTTGTGTCTTGAATACTGTGTCAATACTGTGTCATCTTGAGATGGAATCTGAAGCAGATCTGATGGATCTCTTGACAAGCCATTAAGGTCCAGCTAAAAAAGGAGGCTGACCCTTGTGAAAATAAAACAAAACAAAACAAACCACTTTGCAGAAGTGGGGGGAGGCTGTGTGTGCCCAGCCCCTTGGAGGGCTCCAGTACCAACACAGTGATAACTGTCAAGTAAAAACCAGGGCTTTCCTTCTCACCTTAATCCTTCACAATTAATTGCTGTTCTTCCTGTGAAAAGGTAAAATCGAGGGCTTCACATTCCTGCTCTTTGCAGTTTCTGTAAGGCTTCTTGGAGAGGGGGGAAGGTGTCCCTCACTCTCATGCTTCCCTAAAAGCAGTCCCACAGAAGCAGCTGTGTCAAAATAGGTTGTCGCTATAGGATAGATCTGGGTTAAGAAGATCCCACTGGATCTAAAGATTTCACTTTAGAAATAATTCAGATTGCTCAAGAATCCTTTCTGCTTTTCTAAAAGATACAGATTCAGCATCAGAATACAAAAATACACAGAAGGTGGTTATTATTATGGGATAGACAGTGTTTGCAGGATGCTTTTCAGTGGTCACAGCACATTGCTCACCTTCAGCTGGCACAGGTACCCTGTGTTCTCTCTCCTTGGTGTAACTGCTGCTTGCAGGGGTTTCTTCTGTGTTGTTCCTGTTCTATGGAGTTCTTAAATTCACAGGTATTAATGAGTGACTTAATGAGAGGGTTTTCCCAAAATCTCCAAAATTTTGAGTGTGTGGAGGGAGTTTCCACCTTGTAGGAACTGCTAAATTTTTCTTGTCACTGCATCTGGTGATTGTTACTTTGGTGAAATCTAAAACAGGAAATTGAGGTGAAGAATTACAGTGCTAATCAATGATGAACCTGTTAATAAGAAATTCAAAGTGTTGGGCATTGCCATCTGGTACAAGGGTAGTAATTTGTCTTTTTACTGGCTGGGGAGGATATTTTGTACAAAAATTTCTTGTGATTAAGCATGGGATACTGTTGACTGAGCAATGTATTTACAAGAGCCCCTGATGCACTGGGGGATCATTAGGAAGTTACTGTAAACTCTGCTGCTTCCACGTGTTGGCAGAAGTGGTGAATTCAGATTATCTCCTGTCATATTAAAAAAGGGATTTGTGCCCTGAGAGTTGTAGATTTTGCCTACCAGAGCTTGTAGCCTGCTGGTGTAGTACTGTACCTTAGGGAAAGCAAAAGGTACCTTTAAGGGAGAAAAAAACCCAAAAAACCAACAAACTACCAAACCAAACCCCACCACCAATAACCAAAACCAACCCCCAAACCAAAAAAGGGCGGTGATGGAGTGACAGGAAGAATCTGTGTTTTAGCTCTCAACTTCTGAAGCAAGCAAAGGTCTGGTGTTGAGGTTTCTCTTGAATTTTCATTGTTGAAATGCTTTGAAGCACCACCTTTTTTTTTTTTCCCTCTCAGTTTTGGTCGCTGTGGTGAAAGACAAGGAAGTATTTCTCACCACACTGACAGAAACCACAAAAGATCTCAGTTTTTCCCCACTTAGGGTGCACCTTTGTATTCAAGATGGAGATAGTTTTGCTGCATTTGATGGTGTCTACAGTGTTAATTTCTGGCTGTGCTGACGTGATTTCTGTCACTTCTTGCTGTTCATTTCAAATGTTCTGCTTCTAGTTAGGTGCTTGTTGCTTTTATCTGAGCATTTTTATTTGTTTGCCTTTTAGCCTAACAAGATAAAATGAGTAAGAGAGTATCTACATACGAGTAGTAATTGTGTATTTGGGATGAATGAGATCCTGTCTGAATCCATCTCTTCCCTGCTGTGAGGAGGATCTGGTGGTGCCTGTGGGAAGAGCCAGGGCTCTGCCAGCATTTTAACTACAGCTCAAAAAGATTTATATCACTGACAGTGATACAATTTGAGTTTTTGCTCTGGGTAGCCAGGTGAGCTGAGAGAGAGATGTGGGGGTTTTAATAATGATAGCAAATTTTAGAAGATTGAACAGAAGCATAGTGATGAGTGTTTAGGCTGATGGAGTGTGGAGGGGAGCTCATCCCAGGTGAGACCTGGCCTGTGTGTCCCCTCCTGTCACCCGGCTGAATTGTGAATTTGGCAAGGCTCTCTAACTGCCTGGATGCCGTCTGAAGGCATTTTTCTCTCCTCCTCACTCTGTTAGAAACTCCCCGCTGTCCTTTGGTATCATCTGGTGGCCTTCACATGTGAGTGACACTCCTGAGGGGCCATAAATGTGGGAGTGGAAGGACCTGCCCGAGTGACGGCGCAGGAAGCCGGCGCTGCCCTGTGCCGTGTCCTGCCCTCCCTGCTCCGGGGCCGGGCAGTAAAACCTGGAGAGGAGAAGGAAAAGAAGGAAGAGAAGGAAGCAGTGGCCTTGCTGAGCAGGCTGCAGCCCGTGGGGACCCAGGCACGGCTCCGACAGCTGGGAGCAGTGGCCTACTCTGCTCTCCCTGCCAGCGCCATTTTTAACTCCCTCACAGCCAGAGCGGCAGCGGGGACACTGCCACTGCTGGGGCTGTGGGCTCTGCCCTGGGCACCAAACCCTGCACAGGGCTCAGCCTGGGCACCAAACCCTGCCCGGGCACCAAACCCTGCCCGGGGCTCGGCCTGGGCACCAAACCCTGCACAGGGCTCAGCCTGGGCACCAAACCCTGCCTGGGCACCAAACCCTGCACAGGGCTTGGCCCTGGGCACCAAACCCTGCCCGGGGCTCGGCCTGGGCACCAAACCCTGCCCGGGGCTCGGCCTGGGCACCAAACCCTGCCCGGGGCTCGGCCTGGGCACCAAACCCTGCCCGGGGCTCGGCCTGGGCACCAAACCCTGCCCGGGGCTCGGCCTGGGCACCAAACCCTGCCCGGGGCTCGGCCTGGGCACCAAACCCTGCCCGGGGCTCGGCCTGGGCACCAAACCCTGCCCGGGGCTCGGCCTGGGCACCAAACCCTGCCCGGGGCTCGGCCTGGGCACCAAACCCTGCCCGGGGCTCGGCCTGGGCACCAAACCCTGCCCGGGGCTCGGCCTGGGCACCAAACCCTGCCCGGGGCTCGGCCTGGGCACCAAACCCTGCCCGGGGCTCGGCCTGGGCACCAAACCCTGCCCGGGGCTCGGCCTGGGCACCAAACCCTGCCCGGGGCTCAGCCTGGGCACCAAACCCTGCCCGGGGCTCAGCCTGGGCACCAAACCGTGCCCGGGGCTCGGCCTGGGCACCAAACCCTGCCCGGGGCTCGGCCTGGGCACCAAACCCTGCCCTGCGGGGCTCTGGGACACAGGGCAGATGTGCTGCCTGCCTTGTTCCTGGCAGATGGACAAGCACAGAGTTTCCTGAGCTCCTTTCTCCTTTCAAACCGATTTCTTTTTTTCCTGTTGTGTTTGGTTCTTTCCTATGAGGAGACAGTTCGTGTGTAAGGCAAAAAATAAAAGAAAATTCGCTGTTTACTGGGTTTCTCCCTGCTGTTTGGGTCTGTAGAATATTCCTGGCTTGAGAGTGTGTGCAGGCCCTTCCTGCCTGGTTGTAGCATCTCGCTGGAGTATCTGGGAATAGGTCAGGTGTGACGGGCAAGGGCCTCTTGACGCAGGACGTGTGGGAGTGGTTGTAACGTGAGATTTGGAATAAGTACCAGAGCTCCTTTTGAAAGCTGCTGGAAAGGACAAGGTGTCTTCCCTCCACACTGCCGGGGATGAACAACCCAGCCTGTCTTTTACCAAAGTGACAAAAAGAGAATTTGGTGTAGTGATAGGAGCTTTCATCTCTTGTGAGCTTTGCTCCTGGTGGCTCCTAACTCCCTGTCTTGCATCCTGTAGGCACTGGGGAGAGTGGGAAGAGCACGTTCATTAAGCAAATGCGTATAATTCATGGCTCAGGCTACTCTGAAGAGGACAAAAAAGGCTTCACCAAGCTGGTGTACCAAAACATCTTCACTGCCATGCAGTCTATGATCAGAGCCATGGAAACCCTGAAGATTCTGTACAAATATGAACAGAACAAGGTAAGTTTCTCAGGTTTTGCACATTATCTTTAGTCAGTGAGGATTCTGAGTTCTTGTTTGCTTGTGTCTTTCTGTATTGCAACCTCAACCTCCCTGAACTATTTTCTATAAACTTTTAATGACGTTTTCTTGATACCCAACTCTTTTTACTTGGTTGTGTTAAGGGTTAGAGCATCTTTGCATGGTCTGTGCCTACTGAGCAAGGGATTGGGATATGATTTAAGGGATAGGAGGGCTGTTATTTTTACTTATTTCAAGGATTCAGGGTTGTTAAATGTGTCAGCATTTTCTTTGCATGTGTTGCTGTTCTTGTTGGTACTTGAAGCTGGCAAAATACATGCTGGACCCAAAAGACACAGACCCATGCTGGTAGTTACCCCTGTTTCTGCAATCCTTGTGTTTTTCTCATAGCTACTGACCAAGGGTACAAACCTTTCTTGAAGAGTTTTGGTCTCAAACACAGAAACATACTGATTTTGGGACCAGAAATTAATTTTGGACAGATCTGATCTAAATTATTTTATCTTCTTGAGGGGGAGGACAGTGAGAGTTGAGGGCATGCCAGGAAAATAGATTTCTTTTTTAGCATATTTTGCCTTTTTTAATGCTTAGTATCTTTAATATCTTGAAGTTGTATTTTATCTGTCCTGTCACACACAGTCTTGGAGCTGATTTTGAATAATTGTTTGTAGGGATTGGATGGTGCCCCTTTGCTGTCTGTGGTGAGAATAGGCAGAGTGTGAGAAAGCTTTATGTGAATCATGGTTCTGATAAATAAAATCTGCCAACTTTTGCTCACTATAACTTGTGCAGAAGTTCTCTTTGGTTTTTATTTATTTGGGGTATTGGCAAAAGCCCCTTTGGTGTGGATAATCACCTCACAAACACCACAGGCTGGGGTAGTTACTGTAGCCCTTCCTTTGCTTAACCATTGTAGGATGGGTATTTTTATGCCCCCCAGTTTTATTCTTTTTTTTTTTAATTTTCTCTCTTTTCTTCTTCTTTTCCATCCCCAGGCCAATGCAGTGCTGATCCGAGAAGTGGATGTAGAAAAGGTCATGACATTTGAGCAGCCATATGTAAGTGCAATTAAAACATTGTGGAATGACCCTGGAATACAAGAGTGTTACGACAGGAGAAGAGAATATCAACTTTCTGACTCAGCTAAATAGTAAGTGTACAGTCACTGTTTGTGATGGGAGTGATGGTCTAACAAATTATACCCATCCACATTTTCTTATTGAAGTCCAGAGTTTGTTTCCTTTTCCTCTGCTGCTTTTCCTGAGAGTTTAAGGTGTTCTGGTGGGTGTTAAAGGTGTTCAGGATATTCCTGAGGCCAGAATCTCCACGTTATTCCATCTGTATGATCCTGGCTCGTGGGCACCAGGAGTGCTGCTCTCTCTCTTCAGCTTTGTCTTTGGCCTACAGGTGTGGATGTGTAACTCAGATTTTATTAATTATAAATCCATTAAGTTTGGCAATGCACAGAGGATGTTCTACATTTTAAGTAAATAAGTGTATATTTCTATATTTATTAGTAGAAAACCTGAGATGAGACTTGATCCTGAAACATAAAGGATCTACTGTGGTTGAATTTCCTGTGTAGTACAGATTGTCTTCCTCACTCCTATACAGAGTTGATAAAGTTGTTTTTAGTTTATCTCTTTATCCTCCTCTGTTTATCCTATCTGTTTATTCTTCACTGGCTGGTGAATTACTGTTCCCCAAAAATTCTTTCTGTTCTTTTCCACACCATATTTTAAATAACTCAGACAACTTCTTCCTTTCTCATTATGCTACAAAGACTTCATGCAGCACTTTTTACATCTGTATATTTTTTACATCTGTATATTTATTTGCTGCGACCTAAGGCAGTATTTTTTTCTTTTTCTTTTTCTTTTGTTATCTTTTTTCCCCTGTCCTGCTTGCAGCTATCTCAGCGATGTGGATCGTATTGCTACCCCAGGATATTTACCAACTCAGCAAGATGTGCTACGGGTGAGAGTCCCCACAACCGGGATCATAGAGTACCCCTTTGACCTAGAGAACATCATCTTCAGGTACTGGGGCTGTGTTCATGTTACAGCTGAGCTCAGGCAGCAGGGGGAGGGTTTGAGTGGATGTGTGATGTTTTGGCTGTCAGAAAATTGAAGCTGCTTTTGAATCAGTGGCACTTCAAACCCAGGGAATGTCTTGGTGTCCTTCTTGCTGCCATCTCAGGCTGAAATTGTGGATTTTGAGGCAGCTGAGGGATGTTTTAAGAGCTGAAGCCACCAAGGGGTGACACTTTTTATGCAGAAATACTTTCCTGTACCCAGCACCTGCCTTGAGAGCTGCATTTCTGTGCATGCCTTGAGCTCTCACCAAAACTCGCTGCCTGTGCTGCTGCACAACTGAGCCTGGCATGACCAGGCTGAGCACAGCAATATTCCTGTGTTTGTGGGCTTCTCTGCCCTTCCCCACCACACTGTGGCATTGCCAGAGAGGAATAAAGCAACCTGCATCCTCTTTCTTAAACCATTTGGCTGTAGAAATGCAGAATTCTCCTCTCCTTGTTCTGTTTCCTGACCTAGGGAATAGCTGTAGGATTTTATCAAAGGTGAACCACGTGTGTGGCACTTCAGGTGAGTGCCAGACTCAGACTGAGAGGCTGAAGTGTGTGACTGTTAAACAGCACATTCCAACAGAAATATAACAACTAAAGGAAGTTTTGGGTGGGGGAGAAGCTTTGAGGCAAACAGGTGCTTTAATTAAAATCAAAAATAGTTTGCTCAGAGCACAGTTTTAAGGATTTGTCTTTTCAGTCTTTTTAGACTCAGGGCTGCTGCTGAGCAAACCTCAGCAGAATGCAACAGAAATGGTAAAGGGTGAATTTGGCATCATTCACCTGTGGCCATTCTTTCATTTTGGTGTATTTCTGGACCAGGGTATTTTGTAAAATTCCTGATTTTGTTAACAGATACTGTCACATCCCTGTGCCAGGTTAACTGCAATAGTAAAGAATCAAATTAATTCCCATTGTTTGCTCGTTCTTTGCATTCAGAGTGATTCACCCCTGTGATATTCTGTGTACTTCTCTTCCTTAGAATGGTGGATGTTGGAGGTCAGAGATCAGAACGAAGGAAGTGGATCCACTGCTTTGAAAATGTGACTTCCATCATGTTTTTAGTAGCACTTAGTGAATATGACCAAGTCCTGGTGGAATCGGATAATGAGGTGAGCAAAGGATGGGAACCCTGCAGAGGGGAGGAAGAAGCAAGGAAAAGAGGGGGAAATGTTTTTATAATTTTCTTGAAGGCTGGTACCAGGTGCAAGTTGGATTAGCTGCCATTGTTGGTTCTGGCCTTCAGTCCTTTTGTGAAGGGAACATGAGCCTTGATGGGTCATGATGCCCCTGAGGATGGGAAAGGCAGAGGGCATGGAAATCATCTGGACTTCTCAAGTGAAAAATGAATTTATCTGAAGTTGCAGAGTCCCTTGTGCCATGGAGGGCACTGTGCAAGTGCTGCCAAATCACCCCTTCCCCTTCCTGCTCTGGTTACTTCAGGCTTTGCTGTCTTGTGAGGGGTGGGTGTGCTCTTTAAAGGTGCAAATCTGAATTTTAGATAGATTAAAGACATGCTATTAAATAACAATAGTTGCTCTTTTTTTAGTAGACATAATATGCTCACAAAGTATCACTGGACAGTCCTCTCACACAACTGTTAAAACATAAAATGACTTTTAAGTCTTTTGATGTGAAAGGTTTGGCAAATAAATGACGGTCGAGTCCTTCAGATTTTGCATTTCCTTTCCATTTACTGATCCAGCTTGAACCAGAATCCACCTGGGGCCAAAGTACTTTGTGTATAATGTTTGAGATGCTGAATTACCACAGATCTGAGTGCATGTGCAGGCAGCAGAAAGGCATTTTAGTGCTCCTCTGTGAAAAATTCTTTTTCTGATTCCAGAACCGGATGGAGGAGAGTAAAGCTCTCTTTCGAACCATTATAACTTATCCATGGTTCCAAAACTCTTCTGTTATCCTCTTTCTCAACAAGAAAGATTTGTTGGAAGACAAGATCCTGTATTCCCACCTTGTTGACTATTTCCCAGAGTTTGATGGTGAGTGGCTTTTAAGAGGGAACACTTGATGGGGTGGAGGTGAAATTTGGTTAAAACTTATTTGTTTTTTAAAGAAAACTCAGATCTAGAAGTGGAGAAAACATGAATTGGAGAAAGACTGCCTACAGCAATAAGAAAACATGACAAAAATATCTTAATTATGTATAGACAACTGTAATCTGATAGGAAGATCAAATAATGAGTTTCTCCTAGATTACAAGAATTACAAGATTACAGGAGATTACAAGAATTACCCCCTCCAATATGCACTGCAAAGTATTAAACAATGGAATTCTAATTTGTACATTTTCACAAACATGGCATATTTATGAAATAATATGTATATATAACCATTTTACTTGTGTTCTGGACCTTTTAACCCTCTAGTCAAGAGGTGACTTGAGTCTTTGTTTTGAGAAACTGACTGGTCAAATACCCAAGTTGTTCAAATGATGGTGCTAAAAAATCTTCCTGCAGCTTGAAATTCTATGCAGGGGGCCATCTGCTGTTGTGGGAAAATAATATCTATGTGAAACAGAACTTCTCATCTGAACCAAAACTCCTTAGCCAGAATATTATTTCAGGCTCTTCAGCTGCATTTAAAGCTGGCTGGTAAAACACCTGTACAGGGCTGACAATAAAATCAAAATAAGGGAGAAGGAGATCAGGCAAAAGGCTTCTTGCCATGCTCTTATGTATTAATTCTTTGTAATTATTTGCTTTAAAATATGAGGCAAAGGTGGAATTACCATTTTGCAAGCACCTTTCATGTTCTAGGACTGAGGGGATTGCTCTTGGTTGTCCTCCCACATCTGGAATTCCTGCTTGGAGCTCTGGTGGGAAAACCAAATTTTTCCAGCAGGCTGGGAATGGCTGAAGAGCTGCTGCCCAAATAAATGGAGTTTAACAGCTGGAGACAGATCCCAGCTTCAGGGGTGTTGTGTGTTTTCATTTTTTCTCACAAGTGGCTCCTTCAGGGGTGCTGCATGCTGTAAGTGGGAGGTTGCCCATCAGATTTCCTCCAGAGATGGCATTTGCCATGCAGCAACAGGAGTCCTGTGAAAGGAATTGCAGCAGGTGACTGTTTTCTGGGGACCTGTCAGCAATGTGAATTAAAACTGGCCAAAATTCCCATTTTTAGCTCCTGGGAGGTCACCAGCAGGAGCAGACTGTACTTCTGACTGGCAATAGCCTTTGCTCCCAAAATACAGACTTGGATCTTTCAGCCTGGGAGATCCACCTGTATATCAGGAAAAAATTTAAACCCCATTTCCATGGGAGAGCATTTAGGGGTGTCTGTCCAGATTTTGCCACTGGGATGCTCCCACCCAGGGCCTGAATTCCAAAGCAGGGTCTGAACTGATCCAGCAGTGTCTGCAAAGTGCCCAATGCTGAAAAGCATAAGACACTTCAGCTCTTGGAACTTTTATCCCATAAATAATCCCAATTTCTCCTTCAAAGCTCTGTAACCCTTTGGAAAAAGCGCTGATGGATGTGGGGGATGCAGGGGAGTGGATCCATTCACTGGTGTCTCTGTTTGCTGCAGGCCCACAGAGGGATGCACAGGCAGCCCGTGAGTTCATCCTCAAGATGTTTGTGGATTTAAATCCCGACAGTGATAAAATCATCTATTCCCATTTCACATGTGCCACAGACACAGAAAACATCCGTTTCGTCTTTGCAGCTGTCAAGGACACCATCCTACAGCTCAACCTGAAGGAATACAATCTGGTTTGACCTGCTCTGCTCTTGCCCCTTGAGAGGCTTCTTTGTGAAGAAAAGACAAAAAAATCAAATTTTAAATATGACAGGAAAAAAAAAAAAAGTTTTAATTTTTGATGATGTAATGATTGCAAATTGTCTGATCTGTGGAGTGGCAAGTGCTCGGTGTTATCCTGGAGTCTCATGTCTCTGTCCACAGAGTAGTTGATTTCATATTTTTAACAAATTGCTTTTATGTCACAGTTAACGGGGATATGCCTCATTTCTTCAGCACCTTGCTTACTTCTTAATTTTTGCCAAGCAGCTAAGGCAGCCTCATCTTGATCTTTCCTTTGTTGCTAAGCCACTTTTTTTTTTTTTCTCCCCCCTTTCATTCCCGTGGTATATGTAGACAAAAAAAACAAAAACAAAAATCCCCAACACTTTCCAGCTGAGATTGTGAATTCACTGGACTGTGGGAGTGCAGAATGCTACTGGTCCCTTTGCCTTGTGCTATAGGGTGCCTCTGGTGTAATTTGCTAATCCTGCTTCCTTCCCCTCCTTCTTTTTCCTTTCCCTTCCCCAGGACACGCTCCATGGTTCACTGTGATGAAATGTTGGGGAGGAGCGATTGCTCTCCAACTATTGTGCAAAAAAAAAAAATAGAAAAAGAAAAAGGCAAAACAAACAAACAAAAAGCCATCACTTTTCCATTCTTTATATGTTCTGAGTAATTTTTTGTTATCAGTTATAAAAGGTATGGAGACTGTGATTTTTGTTTTAAATTATTGATGTTCTATACATAGTTTGCTATGTGTTGCTGTATTTTGTTCATGGACTACAAATGATGGAAGCTCTTGGAGCAATAGCTGCTGAGCCTGGGGAAGTGCCTGACTGTAATTGTTCTTTTTTTATTTTATTTTTTTCTTTCATTTTAATTTCTTTTTTATTTTTTTTTCTCCACACACATAAACACATCCCACCCACACCACCGTGTGTGCACAAGGCTCAGTCTGCAGAGAGAAACTTGGTTTGGGTTGAGTTTTTGAAATCAGTGAGAGACTTCTCTATGCAGCAGTTACCAAAAGCACACTGAGTGTGGCATTCAGGCTTTGCCTGGATTGAAAACCTTCCTCTGTGCCATCCTCTAGGTTCTTTTCTTGCTGCCTATTAGCAATCAAGCCTTGTTTTATTTCATTTTGTGCCAGTGTGTGAACGAGTTTGGGAGAATTCCTCAGCCTTGTCCGGCTTGCAGAGGGTCAGAGAGGACCAGAGCTGGAGGGTGACAGGCTCTGGTGGGATTCTGACAGAATCTGGTGGGATTCTGACTTGGGGAGGTTGAGGATGGCTCTCAGAGGGAGCAGCACTCCTGTCTCTCCTGTTTTTGCATCCCCCTGAGGCACAGGGTGCTGTGCCCCTCTTTGAGGAGTGTGGGGTCCTCTGGAAGGCTCCAGGGTGCTGTGACAGTGTCAGCAGTGGCTGCTGCAGGGCCCAGTCCTGCCTTGGGGCAGCAGCACTGGCTGGAAGTGGATTCTGAATTCTCTCTGGGTTCTCAATGCCACCTGAAGCTCCACTGAGCAGGAGGAGGTGAATCTTTGCACATAGCAGAGCTTTGTTTTCCAGAGCTGAGGCGAGTCAAGGTGCTGAAGGGCTGCTGCCAGCCTGGGAGAGAGAAGTGGCAAGGCAGGGAGAGAGAGAGAGGGAAGCAGGAGGTGTGACCCACGTCTGGACGTGTGTCAGTCCTCACTGATGCTTCTGTTTCAATTCCAACAAAGTAGCATTGGGTCCAAATTCTCTGGATCAACCAGATTGCCCCCTTGAAGGCTGCCAGTAGAAAAAAAGACAAAACGAGCTGCACTGTTGAAGGGGGCTGTTGATATTTTGTCTCTTTTGTAGACAGAGCACTACATCAGTGTTTTGCACAACGTTGTAAGAGTAAATCTGTCTGAGATGCTTTAAGATGCTTTGATCTAAAACACTAAAATATGGAGGGATGTAATTTTGAATAATTCTGTTGATAGCTCCCTCATTTTCCAGAGTAACCTCTGTGTGCTCAGAGCACTGCAGAGCAAAGCAAGCTCTGCTCCAAGTGATTCCAGGGCTCCAGTTGGAACAGTAGCCATGGGACCAACAGCTGAAGAGCCAGTCTGAGTGGTGATGCTGAGGGAAACAGAGCATCTCTTTAGACTAGCCAAGCTCTGGACTGCATTTAACCCTTGGGAGGAATGAGAGGGATTCCCGTGTGTCAGACAGCTTTGCATCAATTTTACTGCTTGTTTGTTGTTTTTATTTTTTTTTAAATTTTTTCATCTTTATGCCAAAATGATCCAGTTTGTAGAAATTGTCTTATAAAGAGGAATTTATAATCATGTATTCTACGTGCTGTTCTCTGAAGCAGACGGCAGCACCAGCCTCTTTGCTTCTGTGATCCTGTTGTAAATGGTTCACACTACAGCTGTTGCCAGCCATGAGCCTGGCACTGACATACACAGGTTCTTGGAAAACAACTTCCCAGAAGTTTCTCTTTTCCAAGGTGAATGATGGTGGTACTTCCACTTGAATCAGAAACTTTTTCCCCGTCTCGTTTTGTTCCCTTCCCCTTTCTTTAAGAGCTGCTGCCCTGGCACAGGAGGAGGGATCTTGGCATCTGTCTCTGCACTGTGGCAGGCAACTGTGGGAGGCTGTGGGCACAAGGATTTAGGGAATGTGCTGTACCTTGTGGGGCACCTGCTTGGGGCAGCTGAGAAGGGCTCAGAGCAGGGAGGGAAGGGCCCAGTGTTGCTCAGTGGCTCTTGTTGGGTCCCTGAAACCTCCTCCTGGACTGGGGTGGGAATGGGTCAGACCTGTACACGTCCCTGGAGTTGTCTGTGACTGTCATGTGTGAGAAGATTGCAGTGTTAGCACGTGCTTTCCTTAGCAAGAGCTGCTTGTGTGCCTCCAGCTTGGCCAGTGAAGTGTCCTGCAGAACTGGCTCCTATCTCTGTTGGCTGGCAAATGCCTGCCCTAGCAAAAAGTGCCAAACCTTAAAACCAAATTTGCCTGTATCAACCTTTCTGAAAGCGAGGCCTGTCAGAATTCTCTGCAGGTTGAGAGTGACTTTCAGGAAAAAAAGGTAAAATTGGGTTGTTGTAGGGAATCTATAGAGTCTGAGGAGTTGGTCTCCTTGCTAACCTCTGCTCCTTGTGCACTTTTAATCTTTGTTCTGTTGAAGAAAACCAACCTACTTTGAACTAGTTTGAAACTTGAAGTCAGTGAGCAGAGGATAATCCCTTTTCCTTGCACCATTCCATGTGGATTGGCTACCTGGTGAGCAAAAGCCCCTTCCAGCTGCAGCGTGTCAGCTCCTGCCCTTCCTGCCTCCCCCTTCTCCTCGAGTTGGATTCTTTGGTCTCTTGTTGTTGCTTCCTAGCAATGTTGGCCTTGCGTTCAACTATGGTTTTTCTTCATGTGTTTTATTGGTTAAAAAAAAAAAAAAAAAAGACAAAAAAAAATTAAAAAGGAAAAAAAAAATTTAAAAAAAAAAAAAAAAGTACTTCCGGAGTGTGCTGACCATTGTATTGTCCTGTACAGAGCCCAGGTCGTTAGAGTCCAGCAGAGATAAAGTGTGTTATGCAGCACTCAGTTTTTTAAGAGTATGGTTTGTGCCAATGCCCCTTCTTTAGTAGTGCCAGAGACTCTTTACAAGTGCCAATGTGGTGGAAATTATTTGGTTATACTTGTATATTATAGGATCCTGATTTAAGACAATTTAAACATTATCCTATTTAAAAAGAATACTATATAAAATGCTGTTTTTAAACCTTGTCATTTGCAATGCATGTATTGTTGTGCGTGTTGGGGGGCGGGGAGGGAAGAGGGTTGGGTAAAGGAGTTTCTGAATAAGATGCCCAGTGTCAGGATCTATTCAGACTCCAAACTGTCTCATTCCAGTCCAGGAGTGTGATTGTTTCTTGGAATGATCCCACTCTGACTGCTGGGCAACACGCTTATTACAGAAATATCTGATGGAAATTGATTTTCATATCTTTCTCCTGAAATAAACTCTCTGTTTGAAATTGGAATAAATTTTGTTCCTAAAAGCCGTGGTGGTTGTGTGTGTGTTTATTCTCTCCTCTCTTCCCTCCTCCTCCTCCTCCTCCCTGGTGCCCTCTGCAGCTCTGCCTCCTGTCACAAAATCAGGACTCTGAGGCACAGAAACAAAGCAAATTTTGCTGAATAAAAGGTCTAATCCACCATAATTACACATAATGCACTGTACCAATAATTCTGGAGTGTGAGCAGTGTCTGATGAGGTTTAAGGTGCAGGGATGCCGTGGTGGCATCTTGAATTTTTCTAGGATTTTGGAGTGGGATTGCCAAGGGAAGTTGTTGATGTTTGCTGCTGCCTCTCGCTGTGGTGTCAGCCCACTGCAGGCACAATTCCAAGCAGGATATCTCCTGCCAATAGCAGGAATGTTGGTGGGACCAGAACTGCTTCCAGTCCTGTCTGTTAGAAACGTGGACTGAGATATGAAACAGCTTTAAATCCTCCCTTAAGGAGTGCAGGGCTGGGTGACAGCGAAAACTTCCACAAAGCCATTTCCTGCGATGGAGTTTATAGAGCTTAATTCCTTTTCTCTGGGCTCATTCTCCAGGAATGTTGCATTAAATCAGCTGGGAGTGGGTAGAGATGGCCAATTTCCTCTCAGCAAAGGTTTCCTGTGTTTGCAGGAAGCTGCAGCCGAGGATGTTCTGCTCCCTTCAAGGTCACTTAGCTCAGGTGAAGCTGCAGCTCCTGGGCAGCCTCAAACATTTTGTTGCCTCCCACCAGCAAGGGTGCAGTGGGGTGGCAGCCAGAGCTCTAGCAAGGATTTTACATGTCACTTTCCTGGTTTTGGGTGAGGTTTTGTTGTTTCCAGTGACTCTGTCCCCTCACCAGCTGGGGAGCAGTGCCAGCACTCCCTGTCCATGGGTGTCACGTGTGCTGCTCTTTGCAAAGAGCCAAACAGGCTCTGTTTAAATAAAGCAAAGCAACAAGTTGAGGCTCTTCAAGGAAAAAGATGAAGCCTTTAACACCCAATATTTCCATCTGGCTGTGAAATATTTTGGCCTTTTGCAGCCTCCAGGTGTGATGGGGCTGTCCCTGTGGCAGGAGGAGCAGGAGCAGCCCAGGGAAGGAGGCAGCTGCTGGCAGCAGCTCCAGCCCCTGCAGGAGGCTCCCATTTGCTGCTTTCCCAAGGACCACTCCAGCCCTGGATAATTTATCCAGGCTGGATAAATTATTCCCAGCAGCACAGGGAGCTCCTCCTCACCTCCAGCTCTGCAGCTCTGGCCCGTGGTTCCTCCATCCTCCTGTGCCCATCCTGCAGGGAGAGGTTTTGGGAATGTGGCAGGCTCTGTCCTCAGGCCACCTGCCTCTGTCTGGATAATTCCTTTGGCCTGCAGCCTGCTCCAGAGGGAGGGACTTGGCAGGAAAAAGGGCTGCCAGAGCTGGGCTGTGGGCCAGGGGAGTGTCCTGATAAGGTGAGCTGGCCCAGGGACTGGGGTGGTGGCAGTGCTGCAAATCACCTCAAACCTGGCCCCTGGATGTCCCTGCCAGCACCAAAGCAGATCCTTGGAGCTGTGCACATGGGTAAACCAGACATGAGGGAAACCAATTTTCATATTTTTCATATTGAAAAAAATCCCATGTGCAAGAAAAAGGCAAAGAAGAGAGAGTTTGGGATTTGCCTGGTCCTTGGCCAAACATCACCCTCCCTCCCAGCAGGAGGAAGGTTTTTCCTCTGAGCCTTCCCTTTGCCCTCTTGGGAAGGGTGGGAAATATCTGTCCAGCATAAGAGTAAAATGTCACATGGATTTTATAAAGCAGGAGTAAAAACCCTCCTTCTTCTACTCCAGGTTTCTCCCCTGTGTCATCCTGACCCCACACAGGACTCTGAAGCTGATGTGCAGCTCAGGAACATTTCTGCTGCTGGAACATTTCTGTCCAGAGCTTCTCGAGCCCCGGGCTCAGCGAGGGCTCCTTCTAACCCAGCTGTTTCCTGTGGCTCTCCCAGTGACACCAGTTTGGTATAATTATCCCTGAGCTGCTTTATCTCCTGCCACACAGCCTGACCAGGAAGTTCAGCCTCCACGAGCAATTTTTGTGACATCTCCACCACCTTGGGTGGAGAACTCACTGCTTTTGAAGAGTTTTTGTGGCTCCCATGCCAGACTGTGACAAAGACTCCACACTTGGGCTGTGTGAAGCCTCTGGGTGACCCCAGGAGCTGAGCTGAGTGAGGCTGTGGCTCTTCAGGGAGCTCACAGGGCTGTCCTTGTCCCTGGCCAAGCCCTGTCATTTGTCCCTGGCCACTCCTGCTGCTCCTCCCTTCATCTCAGGGATATCTGTAGCTCCTGGCTATGGAAATGAGGGATGTCCCCAAGGACAGGTCCCTCCTGCTCTGCTGGTTCCTGTCCTCCCTCCCAGTGACTCAGGGCTTCATTCCCCAGCTCTCCAAGGCTGACAGGCTCCTTGCACAGGATGAGACCTGGGGAGCTCTTCTGGGCAGGATTTGGCAGCCTTGATAGAAAAGAAGCCTCTGCTCAATGTCAGCTTTGCACCCCTTGATTCAGAGCAGATTAAAACAGCCCTGGGGGAAGGAGGTGCCTTTCCTCAGCTCAGCCATGGATTTGTTTCCAAACTGTGAGAGGTAAAGTGTCAGAGTCTGGAACACCCCTCTGACCACCCTGGAGGGTTTGCAGACCGGACAGGGGGTCTGGGATCTGTACAAGGGGGTCAGAGCCTCACACAGAGCCCAGGAGGACACTGCCTCTGATCCCTGCCATGGCAGTGAATGCCCACAGTGTGTGAAGAATCACAAGCTGAGAGAATTCAAAATAAG
>VXBR01010758.1:0-23377 GCA_013400215.1 Cisticola juncidis
GTTTTTGTTTTTTCCCTGCAGTGGAGCTCTGGCTGTGCTGTTCCTCCCCAGTGTTGCTCCCTCCTGCATTGTCAAATCTGATTTCCAAGCACCACAAACCAGAGGGCCCCTGTTTATTAACCCACTGCTCCAAATGGATCTCTGCAGGAAGCACTGCAGCAAATACCTGTCCTCCCTTAAAAATAAAAATATCAACCTGTATCTGAGGAATTGGCAGGAAATTCCCTCCTCAGTAGAGGAAGAGAAGGAAAAAAACAACATTTTCTAGCAGCAAACAGGGAAAGATGATCAAAATTCCTGAATTCTGTGTAAAAACCTTTGTAACTTCTGGAAAAAACCCTGGAATCCACCTTTAGGATGTTACCATGGGAGGATATTTTCACAGCTCTGAGTTGTTGTCTGGAATTGTGGAATTTTGGGGAGGAAAAAAGTAGAATTTTTAAATTTTCTGTCAAAACCCAGGTTTCCAAAAGTACCCCCAGTGCAGGGAAATGTCCCAGCCTGAGCAAGCAGAGCACAAACCCTGCCACTGTCCCACTGTTTTTATTCAAGATGTCCCTGAATTCTCTTCCCTGCTGAATTCAGAGCAAATTGTGGCAGTGGAGTAACACATCCCACTTCAGGAAGGTAAAAATCTCCAGAGGTTTTTGTCTTAAAAAACAAAAACAAATAAAGAAAAACAACCAACTGTACAAAACCAACAACAACAAAAAAAAATCAAAACTAGAGAAAAGCACGTTTAAACAAAGTTTAAACCTGAAAATTGAGGAAATCACAGTTCTGTGATCACTTTTTTGGGTGTGTGGTGAATTTTGGAGCTGCACAATGAAAAGCAGGGCTCATCCTGAATTTTTCATGAGCTGCAATGGATGGACAGAGTGTTGTCACCTCTGCTCTGGGGACGAGGGCAAAAGGAGAAGTGGGATGAAAGGAATGGGAGGGATCAGCTGAGTAAAAAAAAAAAAAATAGAGAATCCATCCCTGAAATGCAGCTGAACCCTTCAGACCATCCCTTTTCCACACTCAGGAATCCTGGCAGACCCTGAGCTGCTTTATCTCCCCAACTTTCAAATTCCTGGTGAATTAGAGCTCTCTTCTTCAGGGCCTCGATCCATCAGGATATGAAACTCAGCTTAAAAAACCCACAGAACATCTCTGCCTTCAAAACAAAACAAACTCTAAACAAATAAATTCAGGGAATCAATATTTGAAGCAAACAAGCAAAGACCTTCCTACCTCAAAAGAAAAAAAGATTGAATCAATAAAGGGTGGCACTTCCACACCTCACTGCATTCAGGAAAAACAAAAATAAGTTTTGTTACCTGTAAAAGTGAACATCCCAGTCTTTTGGGAGGTGCATTTCTGCTTTTAAAAACTTCCTGCAATTTGTTTTTTAGGAACCCGGGGATTACAGGAGAGAAACGTTATCCTTTGAGGTCATCAGCACCCAAGGAATTCTTTTTTGCAGGGAAGAGGCAGCGCAGCAGATGGTGCCTCTGAGCACAAGGGGGAAAGCAGCTTTCTGCTTTCTGCTTATTCATTTCTTGGCTGGCACAGCTTGGGATTGAGGTAGAGATGGAGAAAGGGAGGTGCTAAAGTTTATTTTTTGGTCCTAATTCTGATCAAGAAGAGCTCCAAGGTGTGCTCTAAACTCTTTAAAGGGATTTTAGCTGGAATATTGATGCAGTGATGAACAAGTCAAAGGCACTTGGCTGTCCCTGGTGGGGATGCACCCACTGATGCTTTTGGGCTACCTAAAAACAGGGCAGACAGAATTAAGAGAATAAAAAGCAGTTCTGTTTATGGAAGGGCCTTCAGGCACATTTAGGGCACACAAAGCCCCCCAGGGCTGCACCCAAAATGGACAATGGGCACGGGTTTGCACACTTGGATCAGTTTGGGCCATTTGCACATTGGGGCTTCATCTCCCAATGACAGCTCCAGGGAATGAAGTCATTGACCCCAAGTTTGCTGCCCCAACTCACTTTTGTTTGCATCTCTCAGCCTGAGGCAGTGAGGTGTCCTTGAGTGCCAGGCCTGGAGAGGAATTGCTGTGTCTGCCCAAAATGGGGAGGCAGCAGCAGCTCCCACTGTGTGTGGAGTTTGGAGTTAGAGACTAAAGAATTGCAGGGTTACAAATATGTGAAAAATGGAAAAGCTGAAATCCTAAGGCATCACTACAAAGAGAACATCAGGGGAGGGAGTTCAACTGGGGCTCCTGAGAAGGAAAGAGCTGAAGGATAAGGACAGGAATGAGGAGATTCCTCCTTGCAGAGGAGGAGGATTCAGGGAATCCTGGAGGAGATTCCTCCCAGTTCCAGCTGGGAATGGGATCAAAGGCTCCACCAGTGCCCAGAGCAGTGCCCGGGGCAGGAGCTGCTCGGGTACCTGGGCAGGGGCAGGAGGCAGTTCAGGGGCTCAGGCTCTGTTCTTTTTTCCCCCCTGGCATTTTTCCCCCTCCCTGCTGCCCCAGGCCAGGCTGGCATCCCCAGCGAGCTGGGCAGCTCCTGCACAGCCCTGCAGCCCCTCCTAGGCTCTGCCAGCTCCTCTTTTTGCCTCTCCCAGAAGGATTTTTGCCCCCTAAGCTGGGCTCTTTAGCAGAACAAGGCTCAGCAATCTGGAGTGTTCCTACCTCAGAGACACCCGAGGAGCCACATGGAGGGCACAGACCTGCAGCCACCAAAATTAAAGATTTTCCTGAGTTTATTGCCCCCAGTCTGTCCAGGAGCAGCCCCAGCACAGCCAGATCTCCCCTGCTGGCACCTTGGCACTACAGGGAGCCCTGCCAGTGCCCAGATCTGTGGGCAGCAGTGCCAGCCCATCCCTCCCCTCCCTCCCTTACCCCATTACCACAGCCAAGGCTCCACTGGAGGCAGTGAAAGTGGCTTTTATTGATTTACAGGGACAAAAACACAAAGCAAACACTCCCAGCAGGAAAAACAGGAGCCCCTTGCTCACCAGGCCTCCCCCACAGCACCCACCACCACCCTGGTAATTTGTGAGCATCTTCTGGTTTTATAATCCAATAATTTAAGTTAATAATACTGATGGGTTACTCATACAGCTCTTGGACCATCACACAGAGCGAGTTATTACAAACAGGGGAAAGGAAATCAGATCATGACAGGAAGCACCAGGAAGGACAAAGCTGCACCTTTGCAGGGATTCAAAAAGGAGCTTTCACAGAGCAGCCCCAAACAATCCTCACGAGCTGCTTGCCAAGGGAGCAGAGCCACTCATCCCAGCCCTTCCAGAGGGAATTCCAGAGGAAATGCCTCCAGTGCTCCACACAGGTTGTGAGACAGCAGACAAACAGTTTAAAAGTGACAAAAACAACATCCTCTCATCGTATAAATCGCTCTCTTTACCAGTCTTTTTTCCTTTTCTGCAGGTCTCACACCAGGCACTCCATCCTCCTCCAGTCCACAGCAGCCTCACTCTTGGCTGCTGCCTGCCCCAGCCTTGGCTTTGGGTTTTGTTCCTGTGGTCCTGAGATTCCTCAGCAGCCTGCAGAAGGAGCACTGCCGTGCCCTGTGTCCCCTGGTGCTGCTCCTCACTGTCCCCTGCTCGTTCCGCAGCTCCCCAGCTCCTCTCTCCTCTGCAGGCTGCAGAAGGGGGTCCCTGGCTGTCCCCTCTCTGTGTCCTGCAGCTCCTCCCAGGGTGGGAGCAGCAGCTTTTCCATGTGGATTTAGGGCAGGGGGGCTGTCCCCAGGCTCCCCCAGCTGCTCTGGGCTTCTCCCCATTCCCTGGGCTGCAGGTGGGGAACACGAGGTTGTTCCCTCTTTCTGTCCTTGCTCTTTCCAGCGCAGCCCCGCAGGTTTCTCCTTCTCAGGGGGGCTCACAGACCCCCCAGGCTGGGCTGTGGGGACACTGGGGACATCAGGTGTCTCCTCATCTGGCAGCCTCTCAAACCTCCTGCCCCTCCTGCACCAGGGCCTCCCGTGGCTGACCTCGTTGCCCATGGTGTGAGTGTGAGAGCTGATCCTGCTCAGGGCTTCTCCAGGGAATTCCAGGGACTTGGGCACCACCAGAGCCTTCAGCAGCACCCACAGAGGCTCATGCCAGCCCTGCCGAGCTGCCAGAGCACTGCTGTGCCACCTGCAAGAGAGGGAAACACAACAGAGCTGCTGCTCAGCCCTGGGCCAGGGCAGAAAATGCCCCTAGAAATGAAGGGCACACTCCCATTTCACCCCTTAGCCCTGTGCCAGAGCAGAAAATACCCCTAAAAATAAAGGGAGACTTCCATTTAAATCCTTAGCCCTGTGCCAGGGCAGAAAATACCCCTAAAAATAAAGGGAGACTTCTATTTAAATCCTTAGCCCTGTGCCAGGGCAGAAAATACCCCTAAAAATAAAGGGAGACTTCCATTTAAATCCTTAGCCCTGTGCCAGGGCAGAAAATACCCCTAAAAATAAAGGGAGACTCCTATTTAAATCCTTAGCCCTGTGCCAGGGCAGAAAATACCCCTAAAAATAAAGGGAGACTTCTATTTAAATCCTTAGCCCTGTGCCAGGGCAGAAAATACCCCTAAAAATAAAGGGAGACTTCCATTTAAATCCTTAGCCCTGTGCCAGGGCAGAAAATACCCCTAAAAATAAAGGGAGACTCCTATTTAAATCCTTAGCCCTGTGCCAGGGCAGAAAATACCCCTAAAAATAAAGGGAGACTTCTATTTAAATCCTTAGCCCTGTGCCAGGGCAGAAAATACCCCTAAAAATAAAGGGAGACTTCCATTTAAATCCTTAGCCCTGTGCCAGGGCAGAAAATACCCCTAAAAATAAAGGGAGACTCCTATTTAAATCCTTAGCCCTGTGCCAGGGCAGAAAATACCCCTAAAAATAAAGGGAGACTTCTATTTAAATCCTTAGCCCTGTGCCAGGGCAGAAAATACCCCTAAAAATAAAGGGAGACTTCCATTTAAATCCTTAGCCCTGTGCCAGGGCAGAAAATACCCCTGAAAATAAAGGGAGATTCCCATTTAATTCCTTAGCCCTGTGCCAGGGCAGAAAATACCCCTAAAAATGAAAGGGAGACTTCCATTTAAATCCTCAGCCTTGTGCCAGAGCAGAAAATACCCCTAAAAATGAAAGGGAGACTTCCATTTAAATCCTTAGCCCTGTGCCAGGGCAGAAAATACCCCTGAAAATAAAGGGAGATTCCCATTTAATTCCTTAGCCCTGTGCCAGGGCAGAAAATACCCCTAAAAATGAAAGGGAGACTTCCATTTAAATCCTCAGCCTTGTGCCAGAGCAGAAAATACCCCTAAAAATGAAAGGGAGACTCCCATTTAAATCCTCAGCCTTGTGCCAGAGCAGAAAATACCCCTCCAAAATGAAGGGCACACTCCCATTTAATTCCTCAGCCCTGTGCCAGGGCAGAAGGTGCCCCTCTAAAACCAAAACCAAATTCCAATTTCATTTCAGAATCCCAGGTTTATTTTTAAGTCAGTCTCAGCACAAGGAACTGATTTCTGCTGTCACTGAGAGCCTTTAGGAAGTCACTCCCTGCCCAGGACTCTCAACCCACACTGCACTTCACAGTTATTGGTTTATATTCCCAAAGTAAATACTATTTAGGTCTCCACTTGTTTCCTAAACCATTTATTAATTCTACAAAGCAGTTCACATTTAGCCAGGGAAGCCATTCATGGGGTTGAGAAGATATAGAAGGCAAGAGAAAGGAAAGAAAAAGAAAAAAAAAAATCTCCTTATTGAGAGGTGAGAAATAAGTGGATTTCAGGCCCTTAGGTCATTATTTTACCACTCATTAACTCACTTTTTAGAAACCACTGCTTCAAACTCCAGCATTAAAAAGGAACAGCACATTGTGAATGCAGAGAAACATTTCCCTCAGGTTGTGTTTGTAAAGGGCCTTTTTCCAAGGGCAGGAAACATCAGCACTGAGCAGGGGAAGCTGTGAGGGGAAGGGAACCAGGGACCTGCACTCAGCCCCGTTAATTCCCTCTGGATCCTGCCATGCAGATTGCTAGAAAGAGGCAAACACAATTTAAACCCTCCTCATTAAGCAGGATAAAAGTGCCCTGTTCCTGGCAGGGAAACCACAAAGCAAACATGACTTGAGCCATTTATTTGCAGCACCTCAGCCTCTGCTCCAGGCTCAGGGTGATGAAGTTGTGCTCTAAATAGGACAGGCAGTAACTGCAGCCCATTTCCCCAGCAGTGCCACATCCTCAGCTCCCTCCCAGCCTGTTCCACTCCAAATCCTGGGCCACTTTTGATCACTAAATATTTAAAGTGGGACACAAGTGCCACATGCCATGATCTGATTGCAACTGGGGCTGCTGTGCTCAACCAGCACAGCACAGAGTGAGGGGAACAGATCTATAATTTAGGAATTACAGGTTTTAAAGCAGAGCTAATGGATCCAGAGCAGTTTTGCTGCACTGTTTGAGCTGCTTTTATGGGCAGAATCTGTAAAAATGTGCGATTCCATGGTGGTTAGGCACTCACTTATAAGACTACATGAACTTAATCACTTAAAACTACACAGTAGCAAGAAAGGAAAAGCAAGAAAAATGAACCCATCCATTTGTACTAGGAGAGAAAAAACAAAATAAAATGAGAGAGAGAGAGATGCTCTTTGGTATCAAAGCTGCAGAGAGGACAGGTAACAAATAAATGAATGTTTTGTAAGCAATTGCTGCATCAGCAGCAGGGATTTTGTGTAAATGAACACAGCCAAGAAATGCTTCATGGCATTTTGGTAGAGCACTAAAATGCCAGCAGAGGAAAAGGAAATAATAGCTTATTTTCTGTTACACTTCTATTTATTTGTCATCACTGCAAAAGCAGCTCAAAATGTGACAAAAGACAGATTCTGCTGCTGTTGTCTCCAAATGGGGCTTGTTTATAAAGATATAGATATTTATTACCTTAAGATACCAGTTACTTTTTATATGTAGGAAAATTATTTCCCCTTCCTCACGTGACCATTTCATGCTGTGAATGTTTCATTTTTAGCCCCATCTTGCCACCAGCAGAATTTTGTTCAAAGCCAATGACACAAAAAACCATAATTACAGTTTTGCTGAAAGCCTAAAGGCACAGCTCTCCCTCACTAAAAAAGTTAAACAAACCCCTCAAAAACGAAGTAAAAAAATCCCTCCTTTCCCCAAAAAACCCTCAAATTTGTGCCATGCAGTGCTCACACTCACTTGCAAAGGAAATTCCTCCAAGGAGTTCCCAACAGAGCTTGGGAAGGAGCCCCTGGACCTTAAATAGGGCAGGGCAGCAACACTGAATTGCTTCCACCCAAACCTAATGATTTAATTAATTACTGATCCCTTACACAGCTGCCTGAAAGATTGGGAACTGTTCCTGCTCCTGTTTCTGAACCATCATGTGAAGTTTCACATCAGAGGGTTCTGTGTATTCAGATATTATTTTCTTTTTTGTCCCTGAAGTGTTTACACAGAGGTGAGGAGAGATGTGGGGTCTTTTGGTATTTACACAAAAATGAACGGGAATGATATGGGATCCTTCTTTTAGGGATTTGCACACAAATGAAGGGAAATTTTTTAGGGTCCTTCTTTTAGGGATTTGCACAAAAAATAAAGAGAAATGTTGTGGGGTTCTCTCTTTTAGGTATTTACGCAGAGTTAAAGAGAATGTTGTTGGGTCCTTCTTTTAGGTATTTACACAAAAGTGAGGGGAAATGTTGTGGGGTCTCTCTTTAGGTATTTACACAAAAATGAAGGGAAATATTGTGGGGTCTCTCTTGGAAGTATTTACACAGAGCTGAAGGGAAATTTTAGGGTCTCTCTGCACAGTGACAGGTTAGAGAGATTTGTGACAAGAAGGGGACAAGGGGGGATGGCTCCAAACTGACAGAGAACACTTCAGAGGGGGGATTTAGGAAGAAATCCTTCCCTGTAAGGGTGGTGAGGCCCTGGCACAGGGAATCTGTGGCTGTCCCACCCCTGGCAGTGTCCAAGGCCAGGCTGGACAGGGCTTGGAGCACCCTGGGATAGTGGAAAGTGTCCCTGCCCATAGCAGGGGGTGAAGTGAGATGATTTTTAAGATCATTTTCGACCCAAGCCACCCTGGGAATCTGTGGCTGCAGAGCAGCAACTGCACAACAGATTTCAGGAAGATTCCCTTGAGCTGAGGTGCTGCAGGCACAGAACATCCCTGTCAGGGTTGCTGTTCCCAGAGGCAATCAGGTTTTCTGTCTTCTCTTTGCCCTGAGTGTTTCACACCAGAGCCAGAGATGACAAGCTGAGTCCCCAGTGCAGTTTCCAAGGTTGTTTATTCTGCATTATCTNCACTTTTTATTGACAGAATTGTACCAATGCCCACTGCCTATGCTAACATGGCATTTCTACTCTAAACCAATCTCTAAAATCCAACTCAGGAAAAGATGGGGGACGAGAGCAAGAACAAGGAGCACAGGGGCCACTCCCCAATTCCTCCAGCTTGTCCCTTCAGCCCCAGATACTAAAAATCCCAGACTCTACATTTACATTCTATGATCAACTAAATACTGCTTATTTTGAATTCTCTCAGCTTGTGATTCTTCACACACTGTGGGCATTCACTGCCATGGCAGGGATCAGAGGCAGTGTCCTCCTGGGCTCTGTGTGAGGCTCTGACCCCCCTGTACAGATCCCAGACCCCCTGTCCGGTCTGCAAACCCTCCAGGGTGGCCACAGGGATGTCCTGGACTCCAACACATCCCCAGGAACACTCCTGGGTGTTTTTCATCTCCTGAGAGGGCTGCAGGCACTTGGCAGCAAAGGAGGCAGAGCTGGGGGAGAGCTGTGATTGTGTTTTCTCTCTCTCTCTCTCTCAGGGTGTTTTGAGTGGCTTTGGTTTCAGAGCTTTCCCAACTTTCCCATCGTGCTTGGGTCTGGCTGTCAGATCACTGCAGATTTTGTGATTTTTCATCTGGGCTCCTTGGAGAGAGGAGGGTGTGAGGAAGGAAGGGAATTGTTTTGCTCCTGAAAGGCAGGCAGGGATCCAAAAACCAAAGCAATGCAAAATTGTTTTGTATTGAACAAGAATATTGACCAGCAGTTGCTGCTCTGGATAAGGGAAGTGCTTGGTTTTTGACCAGCTGTTTTCAGGACTTTTCATTTTTTAATTTAGTTTATTTAGTTTAGTGTAAGAGCATTTATTTAGTATTTATTTAGTATTTATTTAGTGTGAGAGTTCAGGAGATACAGATTTACTGTGATGAGGAGGGTGATTGTTTATAAAGGTGCTTCAAAAGGAAGAGAAACGCTGGAGTTCCCAACAGCTCCAGCAGCTCCTAAACACTCCTGAGCTTTTAGTTTCTCAAGTGTAACCAATTCTTTTTTTAAGGTTTCCTGCTGAATGACGTGAAGTTTAATTATAAAAGTTCAAAGGGAGGACTCTTAGCAAGATTTCCCAAACCCCCAGAAATGAGATTTCACTCCAAGACAGTTGTGTGGCTGTGGTGATGCAGCTTTGGGCTCATTTGCAATGATCCATGGTGGATTTTAGCAGGGAATTTGCTGCTTATCATCTTCAGAGGGCAGCCTGGAGCCTGGGAACAGCGCTGGGTCAGAGCCACACCACTGCTCATGAATTCCCCCTTAGGACTGGCCTAAAAAAGCAGCAAAAATGGGATTTGCCTTCAGTGTCAGTGACAGAGGTTGGAGGAGTCAGGGTGGGCTCTGCTGGGTGTGCAGGAGTTCTGCTGCTGCAGGATGGGCTTTCCCTGCTCCCAGGGCAGGAACTCCAAAAGTATTGAGGGGCTTCCAGACCTCAGCTCTAAATGGGTCACATTTCGAAGTTTTGCCTTTAATTATTAATTTTATCAGGGTCTCAGCACAGTGAGCCCAGTTGGTGTCCCAGGATTTGCAAGGGAATCGCCAGGAGACGAGCAGCTTTCACTCTGAGGCTGCTGGGGTCAATATTCAGCATTTCCATGGGCAGGCTCTCAATTAGATTGGGGCATAAGGAAAAAAATAAATAAAATTAAGCAAGTCTGGCTTAAATGGAGAAATTCTGAGTGTGGCAGGCTGGTCCTTGGAGCCACAGGAAAGCTTTTTATGGGTGCACCAAACTCCTGGTGTGATTAAGCACTGAAAGACAGTAAAAGCAATCATCCCTTAAATAGAACTGTTGCTCTCAACATCCTCATCTCCTGCCTTGCCTTTAACCAGCATTTCTTGCCTCCTGTGCGTGCTGTTAGTGAGGGGCACACAGAAACAGCAGAGCTGGAAATGCTTTCCTTAGGGAGGATCTTGCTCTCCTTCACAGTGGAGTTTTCCAGCTAATACAAATAATTAGTTCCCTTTTAAATCTTTTTAAAAATCCCCACGAGCTCCAGCAGAATAATGTGATGTAAAAGCTTTTTGCTTGAGAGAAATGAGGCTGTCTTATTTTCCTGATTCCCTTCTAAATTTCTGAATTCAGTGAGGTTTGATAGGAAAGCTCCCCTCTCTTTAGCACTGTGACATTGGAGATTAGCAATGGATATGCAGTTGCCAGAAATTTATTGATTATTTGCAGCAAAATGACCACAAGCAGCTTTTTTTGTTGTTGTTTACAGCTCCTTCCACAGCCCTCCAGCCTGAGCTCCTTGACCCCCACCCAACCAGCACAAACCATAAAGCAAATGCCAAATCCTGTAAAACCAAATTCTGTAAAGCAAAATGCTCTCAGATGAGTCACATTTGGAAGTTTTGCCTTTAATTTTTAATTTTATCAGGGTCTCAGCACAGCGAGCCCAGTTGGTGGAAGGATCTTGCTTTCCTTCATAGTGGAGTTTTCCAGCTAATACAAATAATTAGTTCCTTTTTAAATCTTTTTAAAAATCCCCACGAGCTCCAGCAGAATAACGTGGTATAAAAGCCTTTTGCTTGAGAGAAATGAAGCTGTCTTATTTTCCTGATTCCCTTCTAAATTTCTAAATTCAGTGAAAGCTGTGCCACGAGTCAGGTTTGGTGGGAAAGCTCCCCTCTCTTTAGCACTGTGTCATTAGAGATTGGCAATGAATATGCAGTTGCCAGAAATTTATTGATTATTTGCAGCAAAATGACCACAAGCAGCTTTTTTTGTTGTTGTTTACAGCTCCTTCCACAGCCCTCCAGCCTGAGCTCCTTGACCCCCACCCAACCAGCACAAACCATAAAGCAAATGCCAAATCCTGTAAAACCAAATTCTGTAAAGCAAAATGCTCTCAGATGAGTCACATTGGGAAGTTTTGCCTTTAATTATTAATTTTATCAGGGTCTCAGCACAGTGAGCCCAGTTGGTGTCCCAGGATTTGCAAGGGAATCGCCAGGAGACGAGCAGCTTTCACTCTGAGGCTGCTGGGGTCAATATTCAGCATTTTACCAAACACTTCACAAGCTGGAAAGGGCAAAACCATCAGTCCTGGCTTTGGGCTCAGTGCAAAAATCAAAAAGGAGTTATCAGAATGTTAATAACCCAACATTTCACAGCAGTCAGCGTTAAAATGCACCCATTTATTGATTCCAATGGCAACACACATCACAAAATCTGTTTCCAATAGTGGTGACAGTCAGAGGGGTGAGCAGACAAGTGTAATTAATAAATTAGACATCACTTAACCCTGTGCAGCCACACACAGGGAGAGAAGCATGAAGAGCACAGCTCTAGCCAGGGTATAAATACATAAATAAGTACATAAATACAATTTTTGTGCCAAGAAACACCCAGCCCATGCCCACAGCACAAAAAGGAAGGAGGGCAGCACCGCTTGCAGAAGACAACACAAAAAATTTCAAGTCCAGCATCTCAGTTTAAAGTTTTTCAAGATTTTGGGGTCCTTGGGGGCACAAGCAGCCTTTGGCACCCCTCCCTGGCAGGATGGAGCAGCAGATCCAGCTCTGGCTGCAGACAAACCCTCAGTGTTGCCCCCTGGTTGCTGCTCCACCTTCCACGTGCCCTTTCAGAGATCCTCTGGTTTTCCCTCACTGCTCACTTTGATTTCCTCCTCCTCCTCCTGGGTTTCTGGCAGGCAGGCTGGGATCTCCTCTGAGATCTGTCCATCACCACAGGGCTCAGCTGTGTCTTCATCTTGCTCTGGTTCACCAGCAGCTCCTCTCACACCCTCAGGAGCAGGAACCTCCCCTTGTCCCAGCTGGAGATCGGGTGGGACTTTACTTCCTTCTCCCCCCTGCTCTTGTGCAGCTCCCTGCCCATCTGTGACTCCTTCTCCTGGCTCTGCAGCCTTCAGGGGCAGCTCTGGCTCCTCCAGGGGACACAAGGCAGCTGTGGTGTCACCTGCCTTGTGCAGGGGCACTTCCCAAAGAGTTTTTCCAAAACAGGTGTCCTCTGGCTCCTTCCCATCCTCATCCTCCTGCCCTGCCTCCTTCCCATCCTCATCCTCCTGCCCTGCCNAAACACAGGAAGGTCCAGAAAGGAGTAATGCAGCTGGGACAATCACTGCACCAGGGAAAAGGTACAAGAAAGAAGTCTGGGGATGCAAGGAGAGACCTCAAACTGTGTTATGGTCTTGCAGGCTTTCTCTGTGCCATAAGAGGATGTGTGCTCAGCACTGTGAGCTCAGAGCCAGCCAGCACAGACAGCTCACAGCCATCTCTCTGAATCCCATACCAGGCAGGCCCTGCCCCAATTCCAGCCTCATCCTCCTGCCCTGCCCTGCTCAGCAGCTCGGGTTTTGCAGCAGCCTGTCCCATGCCAGGCTCCCCATGGCCACCTGCAGACACGTGCACATCGACCTGCACCGTGGTCCGAGCCAGGGGCGTCACCCCCTGGTCCCCAGGGCAGGGCTTGGGGGGCGAGGATCTGCCAGGGGGAGGCACAACAGCTCCACCCTCACTGCTGTCACGGGGATTTGGGGACCCTCGTGCCTCCCCTGGGGGTTCCAGCAGCTCTGGGTGAGGTTTGGCTTCAGGCTGCTGGGACAGCTCAGCCCCTCGCGTGTCTCCAGCAGGGACTGAGGCATCCTCGCTGTGCTGTGCCCTTGGAGAGGTGCCTGAGCCTCCTTCCTCCCCTCCAGATTCACTTCCAGAAGCTTCCAGCACCAGTCTGGCTGTGGGGGGCTGGTAGCCCCTGGGAATTCTCCCGATCCGTGCTGAATAGAATTGGCTGTCCCCGGTCCAGGTGGCAGCGTCACAGCACACCCGGGCTGCCCTCCTGCCCCTGGCCCTGTACACAACCCTGGAGAAGGCACAGGGCCTCTTCTTCTTCCCAAAAACACCTCCCATGGCCACGGGGACACAGAAACACCAGGGGATTCCCAACAGGGGCCGAGGAAGAGCAGGGAGCTCTGGCTCTTGAGGAGGAAGGGGCTTTGCACCTGCAAAAAAGGGAAATTTATTAGCCTATGCTCATTAGGGTGGGTTAATTATTCAGTTCTCACCCAGCAGCAGCTGAGGGATCACAGGGAGGAGCTGAACAGGTGGAATTGCTCCTGGTGGTGTCAGGGGACACACAGAGACCATTTAAAAATAACCTGAAAAGCCTGAAAAGAAGGGAAAAAATAGCCTGAAAAAAAGGGAAAAGAGAGAAACAGAGACTTTTTAAAAAATAACCATCTGAAAAGAGGGAAAAAGAGAGAAACAGAGACCTTTTAAGAAATAACAGTCAGAAAAGAAGGGAAAAGAGAGAAACAGAGACCCTTTAAGAAATAACTGTCTGGAAAGTGGAAAAAAGAGAGAAACAGAGACCTTTTAAGAAATAACTGTCTGAAAACTGGAAAAAAGAGAGAAACAGAGACCTTTTAAGAAATAACAATCTGAAAAGAAGGAAAGGAAAGAAGAGACAATTTGTCAGTCAAGGCAGAGCACTCTGGAAAACAGTGACAGGTCTCTGGAGCCACTCTTCACTCCAGACAAGGAAATGTTTAGACTTCCAGTAATAGGTGGGGGCAGGAGGGAAGAGAAGTAAGGCAGGCAGGAGAAAATTACAGATAAATTTAAAATTCACAGGACACAGCAGGGTTTATTCCTGAATAATAACATTAGAGAGCACTGCAAGAGACACAGGCACACTAAAAGGTAAAATAAATTCACCCAGCACAAAGCTAATTTAAGGACTGAGAAGCAAAGTCAGCCTTAAACACTGAAATGAGCTAAACACAACAAAATTACTTGTGCTCAAAGAGGCCTGGAGCATAAAAATGTGCAAGAATTAAAGCAAGGAACCTATCCCATAAAGAGAGCTCACCCAGCCCCTGCTCACCAGCACAGCTCCACCGCCCCACTGAGGATCCCTCACCTGGGGGGCAGAGCCCTCACCTGGGGTTAAATAGGGTGGGGGGGTCACACTCAATCCCTTCCCCCCTGGACTCCCAACCTTAGTTCCCCCAGGTTCTTGAGTTCCCTCACTATTTTCTGTTTTCCCAGGCATTTCCAAGCCCTTGGGAAGAGGATGTGTCTGTGCTCCTGTGTGCAGGTGATGGGTGATTAACTTCATTTTGGTAATTGCCATTGAACGTTTAAAGTAAAGCTCAAGATTTGAGCAGCCATGCACAGAGCAGTTGGTAAGAGGATGTGTCTGTGCTCCTGTGTGCAGGTGATGGGTGAATTTTTTATTTTCCCAGGCATTTCCAAGCCCTTGGTAAGAGGATGTGTCTGTGCTCCTGTGTGCAGGTGATGGGTGATTAATTTCATTTTGGTAATTGCCATTGAACGTTTAAAGTAAAGCTCAAGATTTGAGCAGCCATGCACAGAGCAGCCATGGACAAGACAAACTTTTCAGACTGTTATTTCTCAAGTTCCCTCACTCTATTTTCTATTTTCCAAGGCATTTCCATGCCCTTGGGAAGAGGATATTGCTGTGCTCCTGTCTGCAGGTGATGGGTGATTAACTTCATTTTGGTAATTGCCATTGAATATTTCAAATAAAGCTCAAGATTTGCACAGAGCAGCAGTGGACAAGACAAACTTTTCAGATTGTTATTTCTCAACTTCCCTATTTTCTATTTTCCCAGGCACTTCCAAGCCCTTGGGAAGAGAATGTTGCTTTGCTGCTGTGTGCAGGTGATGGGTGATTAACTTCATTTTGATAATTATCACTGAACATTTAAAGTAAAGCTCAAGATTTGCCCAGAGCAGCCATGGACAAGACAAACTGACCTCAGGTGAGAAGAGGTGATGCCAAGTGGCAGAAAAACCAGGCTGGGCTCGTGTATAACTCACAAATGATAATGGCAGCGTTGTAATCTCCCATTTTATTTGATACTGAGCAGTTAGAGGTGAAAAATTTCCCCTATTTCCCACTTGTGTGGTGCCTTCAGCCGGCTGAGAGGTGCAATTAGCAGTTTTACAGTGGCTGCAGACGATTTGGAGGTCCCAGGCACAGCTGATCAGGCCCTGCTGGCGCTGCCATTCCCCAGCTCTGCTTGAGTTTGCTGGCTGGGACAGAGCTCTAACGTGGAATAGGGCACAGGAAAATTAACATCCATTAAAAACAAACTAATCCCAGCCAGGAGAGTGAAGACAGAGCCTGAATATTCACTGCCAGCAGAGCCAGTGCTGTGGAATGAGAAAAAAAAATCAAAATGGATGGATTCCAGGCTTCTTTTATTTACATAAAACCCCCTCAAATCTGCAATTTTGGACAGCAGATCTGGCTCAGCATCCTAAACTTTGCCGAGCTCCAGTGACTCCCTGAGAGCAGAGAACAAAGAGGGAGCATTTGGCTGGGGAAATGCGTGAGTGCAGCCAGAGCTGGGACCAGGAGAGGACAATGTCCCCTCCTGGCCTGTGATGTGCTCCAGCATCTGCTGTGCACGATAACGGGCAGGGCTGCGTGTCCTGGGGCACTGCAGGGTCACAGTGACACGGCTGAGGGACTCACTCCGGGTCTGCTGTGGTTCTACAGCTTTGCAAAGCCTTTTTAAAAAAATATACTTCTTTTTAGGTTTCAGTGGAACCGAAATTCAAACCCGGGGAGCATCGGCCCTCGTTCATCACAGAACTGGCACCAGCAGGAGTGTGGGTTTGTTACCTTCTTTTCTTCTGTTAGAGCAGGGATTAAATACTTGAGAGATGCAGTTTTGTGTTTGGACTCAGATGTTTATGAATTCTTATCTGTAGTACAGTCTCACAAGTTGTGAGCTCTGCTAACAAAGTGAAAAATGGCTCTGTCTCTATCTCTCTACAAGGTCTTTTAAACACAAACTGTCCAATTATGAAATGACACCTAAATTATTTTGACTTTTAACCCAATAACCAACCACCCATGGCCCGCAATGGGGATTTTTCTACCCAATTACAAAACACCACCCAAACACATGAAGAAGAAGAACTTAGCCAAAGCCCTAAAACCTCCATCTTACTTTATATAATATTACTCTATTCTAAACCTTTAAACTCCAAGTTTTCCACACTGTGACATCACACACTTCTATCCAAACTCCACACCCACAGTCCCAGCGCTGTCACTCAATTTTGGGACCCTGTTCCACGGCCTCAGGTCAATGCAGTGTTTGCTTGGGGGTCAGAGCCTGTGAGCACAGAAAATCTGAAATTCTCAGTGCCCAGGGATCCAACACAGGAGGACACCACAGGGCTGAAAAATCTCCTCAAGGAACAGGGAGAGTTTTCCACCACCAGAACTTTCCAGCTTTGCTTTTCCAGCTTGACCTTGGAAACTCTGCCTGGCCCCACACAAAGGAGCCACAGGCCCAGGACTCTCAGTGGATAAAGAACATTTTCTGTGGCACAGCTGCTGTTTAGAATCCTCCTTGGCAGAATTAGATAACCAGCTTGTGGTCATAAGTGTGATTGAGGCTGATTTCCCTCGGTTTTTTTTTGTTTTTTTTTATTCAGGCCTTTTTTCCTGCCCCCATTTGGGTTTTGGGGGAGGCTGGGACAAAGAGTGGCAGTGACCATGTCCAGACCTCTCCCAGACAGCAGCAGGAGTTGGTAACTTTGGCAGAACAAATAAAAAGCAAAACAACTGAGCTCAAAAAGAAGAGCCTTCAGTCAGCTTTTTGTGTATTTATTTAATAAATTCCCACCTTGCAGGGCCAAGCAGCCCATGGTTTAATAGCACACACAGCCCACCTGAGCAATAATTGGAGTTTATCAGCTCAGAAAAGCATCTCGAAGAACAGAAAGGATTTCAGGCACCTTTTTCCCCAGCCAGTGAAAGATTATTTGGTTTGCAAATTTTACACACATGAGGCTTTTGTCAGGGACAAAGGACAGAAGGCAAGATGTTTAAAAAAGCCCATCCTTTTCCCAAATTTAATCCCCAACATCACTGGACACACTCAGCTCTTCCTCCTCAGCCTTCAGCTCTGTGCAGACAAAGGAAGAGGCAGCTGCAGGATATTTTCTCTTGCATTTTTTCCATCAGCATCCCATTCCTCAAGCACTCTGTAATGCCTAAAAAATCTCCAATCCACCACTCTCCCTCCTCCCCACACACAGATCTGGGCACTCTGTGTGGTCACACTTGCCCAAAAGGCTCCTGTAAAAAGGAGTCAGCCCCTGTTTCTGCTTTGAAGAGAAAAGAAAAAGCACTCAACAGTTCTAGCCATGCTCTCTGTTCTCATTTATTCCCAGCAATTAAAACACACTCAGTTTGGGGTTTTATCATGATCTTTAAAAGTGTATTTTATTGGTAGCACAAAGTGAGGAACATTAAAAGTCAGTAGATTTCAGCTGCAATACACTGACTTCTGCATTCTGATCAAGACTACATTTTAACTCCTGCACAAACTGCACAGGTTACACAAACACTTTCAGTTGTACAAGAGATACCAAGAACAAGGCAGAATTAGGATTTCATCGTCTTCCTGTGAAAATATTTTGTTCAACACTGACAAAAAAGCAGGAAGCATCAGTTGTACAGAGGATTATTCAGGGAGGTAGCTCAAATATTTCATTATTCTGAGGTAGCAGAAGTGGCTGTTGGCCCCACAGAAAACATCTGACTGCCACCATTAGAGGAGCAGTTTTCTATTTTGTTTTTAGATTCTTCAGACCAAGGGATGAAACCTCCCAACACCAAACCTCACTGGGGGAATGCAGCAACATCAGCTCAGTGAAACTGGAGTGAATCAGCTCCCTCCCAGTGAGGCATGAGCTGAAAAACAGCTCCTGGGACAGGCAAGAAACAGATCTGTGACTGAACAACAATTCAGGAGAACATCTGGAAAGTGCTATAAAATCTTCACAGATCTGCTGGGAGAGTTTCTGAAGTCCAGGACACCTCCTGGGAAATCCTGGGTCCAACATCTGGGGCTGATCCCTTCCTGAGGGCAGGCACCCCATCCCTGGCCCTGGAGAGAAGTGAGGAACCAAATCTGAGCTTCCCTGAGGCACAAACATCTCAAACTTCAACATCTTCAGGCTCTATTTCCCCACTGCTCCCAAGCACCTCGGGCAGGGCGGGGGGCACTGGTGGGAGCTCAGCTTGTTGCTTTTCAGGCACAGAAACAGAAGGTGCTGCTTCTCCAGCTTGTTGCTTTTCAGGCACAGAAACAGAAGGTGCTGCTTCTCCTGGGAGCTGCACTGCTGCCTGCACAACCCTGCAGTGCTGCAGCTCTGCCCCATCTCCAGGGGTGCATCCCCTGCTCCCCTCCTGGCCCAGCTCACACAGGGCTCCATCCTGGGGCTGCTGCAAGGTCCCACTAAGCCCTGCAAGCCCTGCCCAGCACAGGTCCCCCCTGCCCTGGGTGGGTGACACAGTGCCCTGCATGCCCTGGTTTGGTGGCTCCAGAGATCCCCACTGAGGGCAGAGGGGCGCCCAGGACACAGGAGAGGTGGGGCACAGCTCAGCCATCCCCCTTGGTATCACCTTGGAGGGGCTCTGCAGGGTCAGGAGGGACATGGCTTCCACCAGGCAGGTAAGCTCAGCCCTGTGGGCAGGCTGAGGATTTGTCCCAGCAGCTTCAGCCCTGCCCGTGCCCTGCAGGGGCCTGGGACACACCCAGGGCTGGGGCTGCTCTGCCACCTGCACAGCACAAAGCACCAAATCCCTGCCCAGGAGCAGCCCCGTGGGCTCTTCTGTCTCACAGCCCTGGCCAGGCTCAGCTTCACTGGGGAGCTCCCTGAGGCTGAAATTTCCCTCCTGGAGGGCTGTCCCAGCACACGGGGCTCCCCCAGTGCCAGGCTGCTCCTCCTCTGCCACCAGCTCAGCACCCAGAGCTGTGTCACCATCAGGACCATCAGGACCTTCAGGACCAGGTTTCCTTTCCTCTTCTGTCTTGCCCACTTTCTCCTGCTGGGTTAAGTCTTCCACTTCTCCTTCAGCCTCCTCATCAGCAGGGGCCACAAAGAAATCCATGGGGTTCCAGGCTGGCTCCCACCCCTCTGCCCTTCCCAGGGGATCTGCAGCAGAGCAGGGCTCTCCGTTCTCCTCCAGAGCATCAGCTGAGGGCTGGCGGTCCTGCAGCTCCTTGGGGCCCTGTTTGGGGACTCTGAGGGCTGGGGTGGGGGGCTGTGTGTCCAGGAAGGTCCGGGTGCCCCCGGGGCTCTGCAGGATGGGCTTGGTCTCGCTGGGCTCTGCGTCTGCTGCCTGCTGCTCCCTGCACCTCTCACACACCACACAGCAGAGCTGCTGGCTGAGGCTGCTGCCCATGCTGCCACCCCACTGCTCCTGCAGGAAAAAACAGCATTTGGTCACTTCTGAGCACTGGGGACCCTCGTGTCTGCTGGTTTGGCTCCCACAGACACCTGAGAGCTTCAGGCAGGGCCCTGCACCAAGGCACAGCCAAGCTCTGACCTTTGCTTCTTCCACCAGAACCAGACTGAGCCCCCACACCTGGGAAGGTTTTCCCCTGCCCTCCCCTCACACCAGGAAAAGTTTTTTTTTCCTCCCCTCCTCACACCAGGAAAGGTTTTTCTTTTCCCCTCCCCACACACACCTGGAAAAGTTTTTTTTCCCCCCTCCTCACACCTGGAAAGGGGACCATACTTTCATTAGAAGGAACCTCAGCTTTGAGGAACAGTTTAATCATTTGAATGAAAACTAAAAAGTAAACCTACATATTATCATTTAAGGGCCCAAAGTGAGCTAAAAAACCACACAGGAGAATCCCAGCATCTTATAATTTACATATTTTCCCAATTACATATATATATATATANCTAAAAAAACACACAGGAGAATCCCAGCATCTTATAATTTACATATTTTCCAAATTACATATATATATATATATATATAAAAACATATATTTTTTAATATATATATATAAAATATACAATTTTCCCAATTAATCAGATGAAAACCAGAGAGCTGGGTTAAAATTCATGGGTAGAAGCAGCTACTTACCAGCTCAGAACAAAAGAAACCACCAGAACACAGGAAAAACCTCCCAGGTACCTCTTGCCCCTCAAGCTCAACCTAAATACTGCCAAGGGGTCACACAAAACCCCTTCCCCCAGCTCCTGGAGCATCAATCCCCTGAACCTTTAGTTCCTCCCCACTCTCATTCCCTTTGGGAACAGCTGTTCTGGCCCCGTCCTTTATTTTACAGCTGAGAGTGTTTGGCTGCTCCTTCTGTGCTGCTTTATCAGGGGGCAAAGCCAAAATAAAAAGGCAAATTCTGTTTATGGCCAAGGAGTGACCACCAGGGATCTCCTGGAATAACTCAGTGGCAAAAAGCAGAGGAACATTCCAGGAGCAGGATGTGGGTGGATTTTGGTGGATTTGGGATCTCCCCTGGGCAGTTTGGGATTCTCTGCCATCTCCTGAGGAAGGGAATTCCCAGTGTAGCTGGATTTTCTGCAGAGGAAATGGGGTTGTTGGACACCCACCCTGCAGCCCTGATTTCATGTCTGAGATGTTTTGGTTTGTGAAATTTCTTGCTGTAAACAAAAGATGTTTTGCTAACTTATCTGTGTTATTAATTCCTTTTTAGAGGGACTTCTTGCTGTCCCTCTGGCTTGAGCAGTGTGGTTGAAGAGGTGTTAACTTTGCCCACACAATCACATTGGACTCTTTAAATAGTATATAAATAAATCCCTTTTTGAATAAACTCTTTTTCTGGCCTTCTGAGAATTCACAGAGTCAGTTTGGTTCGTTTTGTGTCCTGTAGTGACGCCCACCCCACCCTGCCCTCTTTGGAATATCAGGAACATCAGCTAACATTTGGAGTTTGGAGTGCTGCACGAAAGAATTGCAGGATCACAAACAGATGAAAAACAGAAAATCTGAAATCCTGAGGCATCAGTAGGAACTCCAACACACCCAAACTCTGTTTTGACAGGTGCATGATGACACCGGGATTTCACCAGGCATTTAATTTCCCTTTATCCTGCAGACAGCAGAGGAACATTCCCCACGTCCATCAAACGCAACTGACATCATCATCTGCTGTCAAACACAGCAAATTCATCAGGAATTGCACACCTCCCTTATTTTAGCATCTGGACATGTGACAAACAAAGCTCAGCCCACTCATTCTATTTTCCTGAGCATTAATTCCACTCAGTTTCCTGAGCATTAATTCCACCCAGTTTCCACCCAGTTTCAAGAAAAAAAGAAAAAAGAAAGACACTGATGCCATTTAAAAATACGTGCCTGTGACTTGAATTTAAATATTGAAACTTTGGTTTTTCTACCTGTTAACATAATAAAATATGTTAATAAACAAGAGAAGTCTCATTTTGTGTTTTAGTGTTTAAATTTACAGCACTGGAGGAAGACATGCACCAGAGGGACAAGGAGCAGAGAACAGCAGACATCAGAATCTCCTCAGAACAATGAAAATTATAGGATAAAAAGATATTTTTCTCCTCAAACCTTGAGGCACATCCCCCACCTAAGCAGTGCAGGCTGAACTGAGCATAAACAGAGTTAACACCTGAAACAGAAAAAAAAAAAAAAAAGAAAAAAAGAAAAAAGAAAAAAAAAACCAAATTTCCCAGCACAGCAAGTGCAACACAGCAGCTTTTAAGGGGAGATGCTTTGAACAGAAATGGAACTTGAGAGCCCATGGGTCAAACCAGCTTTGAAGGATCCACATGGCAAAAACCTTTTCAAGCCAGAATGTCAAAGTCTCTCTGTGGAATTCTCAATTAGAGACCAAGACCCTTCACCTCCTCACAGCCACCACCAAGGGCTTTGTTCAGTCCCTGCACAGAGGCCACTGCAGGAGAGCTGCATCAGCCCAGCTTTTAGACTGGGATTTTAGACTGGGCTTTTAGGCTGGGCTTTCAGGCTGGGCATTTAGACTGGGCTTTTCTCTCCCTTCTCTTACCCAGTTCTTAGGTCTGGTTACAGCATCATAGAAAACAGAAAAAATAAAACCCAGTTTATTGTAACTGGTGGCTGAGGCAGGTGGAAAACACTCAAACCACAATTCCAGCTGCAGTTTTCCTCAGCTCCTGCCCTGGTTTTCGTGCCCCTGAATCCACCCACGGCCTTCAGAACACTGCATTTACCCCAAAACTCTCAAATCTGCAGGGTATCCTCATGCCTGCAGCCAAACCTTGGTAATACAAGGCTTGATGCATTCAGAAACTCCACTAATGGTGTGGAAAATGTTTTAAACTCTGTGTTCATCTGCTCAGAGTTTCCCATTTAGTCTCCCAGAAGGCAGATCCTCGTTTAATAACACGGAACAGAATCAGTTCAAATCTGCATCTGGCAGGGACAGGCAGCTCCAGCACTCAGGACACATCCAAAGGACACTGGAGTGTCACTTTGAGCTGTCCCTGCCACTCAAAGGACACTGGAGTGTCACTTTGGAGCTGTCCCTGCCCCAAAAAGGACACTGGAGTGTCACTTTGTGCTGTCCCTGCACTGTGCACAGCTTTTACTCTTTTGTTCTATATAGTTTGTTATTTTCTCTTTAATTAAACCTTTTTGCTTTTTCAAAACACCTCCAATCAGCCATCTCACTGATTTTTATAAGCCATTTCTGGGAGGTTGCTGGTCACCCTCTGTGGGACTGACAATGGTTTGAATTTAGGCTTCAGGCTCTGCCAGTGTCTGTGTGAAAGCAACTTTCTCATGTTGGCCTGAGAAATCTTAAGGAGGAATTCAAACAAACCTTGGGAAGTGAGAAACCATCCACAGGGGGTGTTTTTCCAGCATGTTTACTGGAAAGAAATGTTTATTAAAGAGTGTAGACACTGAATAACCAATCATGTTCTTTGTACGGAACTACTCTATAAAAGTAGCATTTAGAAGAATAAAGTTTGCTCTCATTTTTAACATCATGGAGAGTCATGTTGTTATTCCTGTGCCATCCAAAAATGATAGCAACATCCCTCAGAGTTTTCTACACCTTGGTGGGGCTGGTAACACCCTGGCCTCGTGCAGAAACTCATTTCTGCACCACCAGAGGCCTTCTGGCCAAAAAACCCCCACCAGGTTCAGAAGCCACGTGCTGGACACCAAATGGGAAAATGTGCACAGCAACATGGGCATCCCATCCAGGTGGACAAGCTAAAATCACATTTCTAAATCTGCCAGCACAGTAATAATTA
>VXBR01010759.1:0-131999 GCA_013400215.1 Cisticola juncidis
CTCGCCGCGACCCCGCGGCCGCTCCCTGTGCCCGGGAGCGGCACAAGGGGAGGGCGGCTCCTGTCCAGCGCACCCCGGCCCCGCAGGACAGCCTCGAACCCCGGACCCCTCGGCTCCCTTCCGCTGTCCTCCCCAGAGACACAGAGACGCTCCTTGGACAATGCTTTCCACCCCCCTGTCCTGTTCCTTATGCAAGAGGTTCTACCTTCTTTATAAGCAACAAAATAATTATGGCTTTTAAACCGAGAAATCGCAGGAGGTTCACATTTTGCAGATATTTGTGTGACTAAGTGTGCTGCCGCTGCAGAAATCTGGCCTCCTGCCTATTCCCAAGATCATAACAGTCCTGGGCAAACATATGTTTTGCAATCGTATCAGCAAAACACTCGGCCTTTGTTTGCAGCAGGCTGTGCTGCGCCTTCCGACCCCCCAGGGCTGTAAACTCTGCCAGATGCTTTGCATCTCCCACCTCTTTCGGTCTGGGATTTTATGTCATTAATTATTTCAAAAGAAACAAGTCCCTGACATGGCCCACGTTATTTTTACTTTTTCTTTCACAACAATATAAGATCTATACAGCTATATTCTGTTAGATAGTTTTCCTTCAAATAATTTGAATGAAAATAAAATGCGGTAGACCCCAAGAAGAGATCTGTTGCAGTTTTCATGGGAGAAGGGCCAGGCCAGCTCTGAACCCCTAAATGTACTTACCTGAGGGAGGAAGGCTTCTGCCTACAATTCAGGCTGTGTGGTTTTGAGCTGTATGAAGTTATCTTAACCACCAAGCAGGGAAATTCCATGGCACTGAACTTTACACTTCTGTTGAATGTAAAACTGAACACTGCAAAATTGCTCACAGGCTATTCCTGTTACCGAGCCTAGCAGCTAAATGCAGAAAACACTGAGGACAGTGCTGTCAGGAGAATAAGGCAGCATGATGCAAGGCAGCGGTTCCGCACATCTCTAACTCTTGAGCCTTAAAGGCTTTCTTTCCTCTCCAGTTTTCAGATACCACCACACCTCTGGGTTATGCCATTAACGCTGGAGAACCGAGGGATACTCTACTGCTGGAGGCTTAGCAGCAGTTACAAGGTTAAAGTACCTAGAGATGGCCAAGTACTACAGCTCCATCCTTATTTGGGGCCTTGGCTTGAAGCTAGTAGGTTTCTCCAGAAGAAACTGAGCGTCCTTACCTACTTGCACTTTATAAAATGCACAACAGAAGCATGGAGAAAGAATAATGCAATACTGGCAAGGACGATTACATTTTGTGAGCTAATAAAATAAACTAATGAAGAACAGTGTTTAATTCCCAGTGCTTACTTCCTTACTTCAGGCCAAGCTATAACAAAAAGCCAGTATGGGCTCCTCTTTCATCACAGGCAAAGAACTGGCTTGTGCTCAGAAAAACTATTGAAAGGGAGAGTAATTACCTGAAAGCTGAAATGCAAGAAGATGCCTCACCAGGAGAAGTCTCCCTGGATGACAGATGAATGGTCATCCCTTTCAATGAATTTGTTAATACCCTTGGAAGAAGGGGTAGGAGTTTTGTCCCACTGTGGTCATTTGTACTGCCAAGGTATTTGTGAGGAAGCCTGTTTATATGAACAGTTGTTCCTATACAAAGAACCTTGGCAGATACAGATTCTTTTCTAACATCATCTAAGGGAAATTCTCTCTCTTTAAACAACCAACTCAACAACAGAAGGTAGGAAATTGTATTGTGTTCTTCGTTTTCTCTGTCAGGAGAGATGGAGGCAGGGACAGCATGTCAGAAAAACTGTGTACAAAGGGGAAGAGGAAGTTGCACAGCCACAGCAAACAAATAATAATGGACTTAAAAGCTCACCCATATGGCTAGAGTACACAAGCCCTGCTCAGGCCCCAGGTATGCTTCTGCCTTAGCAGAATCCCATCACCCCAGCTTGCCACAAGCCTTTTCTCCCAGCCCTCACACAAGTATTTCCAAAGTGCAACCCCTGCAAACTAAAGAGCCCCCACAAACCCAAGCCCCTTGCTCATCTATAAATCGGTAAACAATTGCAGACAAATTATTCAGTGAGCTATTGTGAGCTAGTATGACCAATTACATGAGCAATTTCATAAGAGAATACGGCACAGAGCTCACTTGGGGACTGATGAGTGCAAACCGCAGCACAGCCAGGGAACATGAGGACAGATCCATGGTTTGGTTTGCTTAACTGGAGCGTTCCCCTGGGGAAACACAACAGTGTCTTTGACCATGTATCAATGCAAGTAAACAGAGATCTGCTCCTATGGGAAAACACAACAGATGTTTAACATGAAATATCGATAGATACTGAGCTCCTTTCACCCAGAAAGAGTGCATGAGATATACTCAAAGCAAACACCACCTAGAGCATGGAAGCATACTCCTTCATAGTAAGCACATCCATAGAAGTTGGCATTTAACATCTGTGCACTCTGAGTTTCAGAAATGCAGTTTTTCCTTATTGCTACATTTAAAGAAAAGTGCTGGGGAAGCTAAAATGAGACCAACCAGCAACCAGTGTGAAAAGCCTGATCGTGCAAACAAAAATGTCTGCACTTTAAGTTGAAACAGTTCCGTTTCAGTGCAATAGGGCAACTTTTTGAGTCAAGTTCAGCACAAACATATGACTCCAAAGAACTGGCAAAGCTAGATCTTAAATTCTTTCCATAGAAAAGCCATCCAGGCAGGAGTACTTGAAAGGCCTGTTGCTATAATGCCCTGGACATCAAATTAGTATCTCAGAGTATGATCAGATGATTCTTTCCCAGGAACATTTACAAGTAACACCAGGTAATTCTTTGGGGCTCTGAGCTGATTTGTATTAGTTTTAGCTCCACCTAATATGGTACCTTAAGGAAATCACCAGGTGTTTCAGCAACCACTAAGCAGCCCCACACTGGCCCCTATGAACATTTCCCTGTGGATTCCTCTTGTTCCTTGCTGTCCACAGCCACTACTACCCTTTTGATAACAAATTTCATATTGCCTGTTAATCTCTTCTATTCCTTGATTATACATTTTTTATTTCTCAAACAGCAAAAATCTTTATCATGATAACAATATGGCACAGCAAGCAAACCATTCATTACAGCGATGAAAGAATTTAAATTAAACAAAACATATCACTTAGCATACAAGTAAAAAAAAAAAAAGCCAGTACTTGAAAGCATTCCTTTTGATTTAACCTTAATCTGATTGTCAAGCTTCAAAAAATCATTTTTTTATTAGAATGGGTATACAGTTCTAGGGAGGACAATGTATTCTTTGTACAATCTAAATTCTTGCTGTATGTGTCAAAAAGGATCAACCCTTTAGGAATGTCACTACACCCGATACTTTTATAATAATAACAAAAACAAGTTGTTTATTAGAATGGAGGGCTGGGAATTGGCCACATCAGGAGATCAGTTTAGACCAATATACAGAAGCTTTACTTTTGTAGTCTTCAGGATTGTAAGGTTAGCTGAGACTGAACATTTTATCCTATTCATACATTAGATTTATGGTCTTTTCTTCAAACACAATCTGTCCTTGAAATGCTGTTTTTCTATTTCTAGACCCTGCTTAAATGCTGCCTTCTTAATGGCCACATCTTCAGCATTAATGGGCAAACGACTTGCAAGTGATCATGCTGGTTTGTGAGGAATTATAAATCAGGTCATTCCAGCCCTTTGTATTTCCCACCAAAGACACCATCTTTTCTCTCAGAGCTGCAAGAGGCTGTAAGACTCCTTTGTTTCACCTGAGCTGTTCTCACAATTGACTGACTTGAACTCACCAAGCTGCAAGAAGTCCAGTGGGTCTGTTTCCTGAACTATTTGGTTCATCACTTAGGACTCTTATTGCCCCCAAAGAGTCCTTCTGCTAAATTTCTGCCTTTATGATTTCTACAGCTCACTCCCACCTCTAAACCACAAGCTGTTTTGTTTTGAATGTCAGCACGTCTTGTCCAAATTTAACATTTTGTTCTGCAGTTATTAGGTAGCAGAAGTACAAAGTTTAATTTATGGAGCTATAAGAAGTTTAGATCTTGAGATTATTCATGCTTTGGCAAGGACATGAAAACAGAAGTATGGTTTCTAAGTCTACTGCAAATAGGTAGATTAAAGATGCATATCTAAAGCTTAGAAGATTGGAAGTATTTTACCAGATTACCCTTCCCCTTTTTTATAAGGGTATATAGCTAGTCCTAGGCTGGTAGAGAGTGGCTGAACTATAGAAATTGTTTGGCTGGCTGGCTGTGGGTTCTGCTGCTGCTGTTCTGAGATGGCTCCAGACTCAGGTGCCACAGAAGAATACTCAAGTTAACAAGTCCCCCCAGACCCAGCTCTCCCAAAATCAAAGTGTGTGTCAGCTGGTTTCAAAGCTAACTTTGGTATCTCATAGGTAACTTCTGTACTTTTGATGGCCAGAGGGTGTACAGAGAGGGGATTGGCTGTCCAGCTGCAGACTGTCACCACTGCCTGGGGAATGGAACATCTGTGGGCTGCCAGTCACTCTGCAGTCTATCAGTAGTAAATAAGCATTAAGGTTAGACAAAACTAGTTTAATCTTAATAAAAGAGTGTATTTGGAGTTCAGACAAGAAAAATAAAACTTAGCTAACAGCTGTCTAGAACTGGTTTGGCCTAAACAGGACACCTGTCTTTCCTTTAGCAGCAAACTATTGGGTCTCACCAATGCCAAACATATTTCACAGTTCCTTGGAGCGGGGATAGATTCTACCATTTTTATCCTGGTGTCCCTTCTCCCCAAGATGAATACTGAAAAGGGATGAATATCATGTGGCCACTGAGTGAAAATTCACCCTTGGGAACTTCCTGCAACTCCTAATCCTCATGACTGATTCAGCGAAGAGCAATGAGACAACTCAGTACCTTACTTGCTATGCTGCCTGGAATGCTGTCTGACCCTGCCTCCCCACTGTCATGTAAAGATGCTCTTGGAAGGGCTGTCCTGCACGGATGGAAACGTCCCTGTCATTCACTCAGCCATCAACTGCCAACAAACCTTTCACACAATGCAAACATTGTGTAAAACATATGTCTTCAAACCAAGGGGAGCCCAGCTGAATCATCTCTGTGAGTTTAAGGCTTCTGTTTTGGTTTTTTTTAACTGCATTTAACCTCAGAAATAGTGACAAAATAGTCTTTATATGAAAACTGAAGAAAAACCAGCAAAGCGCATCTCATTACTAGATTCAAACAAAAATAAGGCACAACAGCAAACACATAGGGAAAAAGAAAAGGCCTTTAGGAGTTACTGGAGTGTTACACTTGGCTTACTGGAATTGGCTGGGACCATGACAGCAAGTGACCCAGAGCTGCACTGCTGTGAGGTTACAGCATGTGCAGGAAATGCTGTGCAAGTGTCCTGTAAAGAAGTTGCATCTAAAACCTGCTCTCATAGTCTGGAACATACAGACATGCAACCCAGAAGTGCATCTTACCAGAAACCTTTTACCATCTTTACTCCTAGGGGCTCAAGTGTGTTCCTAGAAAATTACTTCCTCCTCTGACCTGAGGCTCATGCCTGACTTGATTCCACAGGTACAACATATAACAAGATTACTTTTGCAGAGCCTTCACCAAGGCTATAAAATCCCTATCTATAAAGTGCTTTGTCATGAAGTCAAGTCAACCCTTAACCTTATATATTCACATCGCATTCAAAAACTAGGATTTTTTGTGTGTTTTCTTTTTTTGTGTGTGTTTTTGTTTTTGTTTTTAATAAATTCAATGTTTTCCCCACAAAACCACAAGTAACAAGAGTGGAACATGACAAAATGTCATGCCATTTAGTGTACCTCAAGATGCAGCTATTTATCTGTAGCTTGATTTTACAATGAGATAAATGAAAGGAAATAGTACTAAACTAATAATGTGAATTAGTGCTAGAGATTCAGGAACCCTCCTGTCCGTGACTGCACTTTGGGGAACTGTTTTGTGGCTTTCTTCTTGCACTTGCCACTTTCAGGCACATGCTTAGAGTGCCTAAGAGCAGCAGCCAGGGAGAAAAAAAGAAAAGTCAGTTCTTTTATTTTCAGTTTTCACAGTCTAGCTGTGTCCCACATGACGTACATTATTTTTTGGAGTCTGTGAATTTTGGAAAAACATCATCATTTTTATTAGGAAAAAATACGAATAACCATAAAGCTGTATTCCCCTAGAATTGTCTGTAATGACCTTTCTTGTCAGGAGCGTTCCAAGTTCCTCTACTGAATCTGTCTCCTTATTTACCTAGTATATGGAGCCAAATAAATACTATCATATAGGATTCATCAACTCCTTTAGAACAGTATCTTGGCAAAAAGTTAAGTACAAAAGTAAACAGCATCATCATAGAAGAGCAACCCACATCATTGATTTAATGATAGCCATTAAGAAAAACAGATCATCCTCTAGGTACTGTTCAACAATTGATTGCTGTAAGTTAAGGAGATAACACCAGATCTGTCATTTTCATATCAGATCTGTTTCTTTTTGCTTTTGTACTCAGAGAGAAACCCATTAAAACCCATTAAGACCACTGCATGATAAGAACTATAAAAAATACCCAGATGAATCATTTATTTCTTGTCATTTTTGGCAATTTTTACTGGAGTTACGTTTAAATTCAGACAGCACTATGATCTTGATTCTTCCCATTTTCAGATGATATGTCTAAGATTTTTGAAGCAAATAATTTTTTTGACCTTTGCTTTCTAAATCAGAGTAACAGAGAAAAGCACTACTAAAAGATCTGGCCTGTCTCCTAGTCAGGAATCCGTATCACTTCCTACAGTGGGTCTTACTATGTTGCCACTTGCAGCAAAGTGCCATTTCTTCCTCTTACAGCCAGTTAAGAGGTCACTGACACTCACCAGGGGTACACAGCAGGGAGCAGAAGCCACCCCTGCCCTGTGACCAGCGCTAGCCAACACCCGCTCTGCTGAGCCCCAGCAAACTGCAGTGCCCCTGCCAACACGTGCTTCAAGGACATGGTACACGTGCTCCTGTTTAACACAGCACAACTTCTGCATCCTTCTAAATCCTGGATAACTTCAGAGCTTGGAGAGCTCCCTCAAGGCCCCCGGGACAAACTGGCCTGGCACCAACCTCCAGCGGGACGATCATCCTCCTACTGCCACTGCCACCTTGGCACTTTTCCACTGGCCACAAAGGCTTTGGGTCCCTGCAGGACATCTGTAAAGTAACAGGAGATTTCTGCAACTGAGCTGCTCAGGATCTGAATAAACCCACATACTCTTCTGGACTTTGTAACACTGCTGTCTGCAATAGTGTCATCTAAACCATGCTACTGTTAATACTTTCCCTCATCTACCTTCTCAAAAGCATATTTCATAGGGCAGCTAAGTTGAAACAGACTTGAAACCAATGCTAGCAATTTCTGTTCAAATACTGTTTAATTTTTTTTAAAGTTAACCACAGTATTGGAACTTAGCCTTAAATCCACTGTTTGTTACAATCATAATTTAAAATCAATCACTTGCTGCTGAGAGAGAGGAAAGGCCACCTACCACTGCCTACCTACCTGCTTTTTATACAGTATTTTAAACCCACAATAGTCTGCTGAAGTCCTGGGAAAGGCCAGCACTGACTGTGTAGCCCCTCAGACTCACACACTGAAACCACACACAAAATACATACAGCAGATGTGCTGTAGGAGACACAATGCTCTCTGATTTCCTTATCAGAATCAGTATCTTGTAATCAAGCTACCATTGAAGCCTGATTAATAGCAAATTTCTAATGTAAAGCAAGTAGATTAAGTACAAGTAAGTAAATGAAAATGCATGCATACTGTATTAAACATACACAATTTTACTAAGAAAGGATTAAAATAGGAGCTGCTAAATCTGGATATGAAGCTTTAAGTGTTCAAACACCTTCTAATTTTGTCAGTAAAGCCACAAATCCATACCCGACCCTTTGCTCCTCACCAGCATGATAACTGCCCTCTGGACACTCAGCAGGGATTCCAAACCAGCAAAACAGAGCAGAAAACTCAAGCAGAACTGGACCACATTTTCACCACTGATGAAGATGCAACAATGATCACTGAAACCTGTAAACTAAAATGTTAGCAAAGAATTCTGGTTCATTTGCTAACTTGCCTATGTTAGTATCAACAGCACAGAGGATGACTGCTCTTTATCAGGATGGGTTTGTCATCTTCCTGAGAAGTCCTTCTCTTCACAGAGACTATCACAAAAATAATTCATTCTATTATTTTTGTAAATGTAAATTTCATTCAAGTAAGAAATTATAACTTAATGTGAAATGTTACTTGAAAGAAATTTACATGTCCCATCACACTCCTCTGAAGCTGGTAGGGTGAGACTAAACCAAATTTGGATTGCAGCAAACAAGGGCTAGAGGCCAACTCTTTAGAGCTGCAGCAAATAAGGAATTACTTGGCAAAGCATAGGTCTGGAGATGTCAAGAATCACTGCACAACGGCTCAAACATACAAGACTGAGACAACCCCAAGAGAAATCACTTTGGTGAGCCTAGACCAGGGGTTCACAGAGAACCAGAGTCAGGATCAGCACTGGGATTTGAACCACCAATGACTGGTAGGGCAGAATTCAGACTTTAGGCTATGGAATGAGAGAGAACTCCTTAGCATCCTCTCTCTAGATTTAAACTTAAACCTAGTGGGAGTAATTTTGCTGAGGCAAGGTGTTTGCATGTTTCAACAGCCAGGAGTTGGAGTGGAACTTGTACTAACCAAGATCCAGAAAGGGAGGTTCGACTGTGGCAAATGAGAGGGCTCCCTGAGTCCCCTCTTGTAACAGCAAGAGGCTGATTCTTTGTTCTGAAAGCAGAAGTAAATAAAAACCTGTGTACCTGAATTCACACTGCAATATAATCTATATTCTTTCTTCCATGTGCAAGGGCCACATTTTCTACAATGAGTTATTTCTCAGGGCTATAGAATAATAATGCAGCATTACACACACAGGCAGGCACTTTCTTTATAGCTGTCCTGCTCTAATTATTTTGTTGAAATACAATCAAGAAATTGCTGGGAGGGAATGTTTTAAATTGGAGTCACTTGAGATTTCAGGTTGTTTCTGGCAACACATTGCCCTGGCTGAGGGAAATGGTCTTGTACAAGCAACCAAAATTAATCATCTGACCACGCCTAAGCTGACCTGAACAGGAAAGAAAGATAACCCCCATATAAGCTTATACAGCAAATATGTTAGGAGTGAAAGACTTTGCCCAGTTTCTCATGATACAGCAACTGGACAAATTCTCCTAACGGCTCTGACCTCAAACACAGGCTGCTCTGAAAGCAGAGTGAAGAAGAGATTAGCTAGAGGCAAGCTGGGGAACTAGTTCCCAGGGAGAAACTCCGTAAAAGAAATTACAGGATAGGGTTAACATGTTTCTGCATGGCAATGTGGGCACAGCCCAGGTGGGCAGCACAGATTAAGGTAAATCAACATATTTTGAAAAAACATGAAATGTAACTGCAGTGCATCCAGAACCATCTTAGTTCACTGGGTACTGCCAGTGAGCTCCCAAGTATTATTTGTGTAACAGGTCTGAACCTGCTCCAAAAACATCAGCCATCATTTTACAGACTGTAACCAGCAACCAGAAGCCCCAAATGACCAAATTCCTTTTTTCCTTTGTCTATGCCATCTTTGAGGAGGGGAGGGGATGGCAGGGGTGGAAGGAACAGGAATGTGTGTGGGTAATGGCAGCCCTATTTATGAAGTCCTAAAAACAGACTAGCTCTCTGCATGGGTACTCACTGATGAAAAAAAAAAAAAAACAACCCACAACTGCCTGTTCTGCCTCATAACAAGACAGACGTTCACATAAAACAAAACACACATTTAGATTTTTGGCTCAATATTCTTGTCTCTGAATTGTTGCTCTGCATATCAACAAATGATCCTTTGTTTTGAAAAAGTCTTACCAGCCACAAGTTTCCCAAGAGGGTGACACTACATCCTCAGGCACCGACAGGCCTGCTCGGTAATAAGTAATCAGCATGTATGGGATAGATGGCACAAATCCAGGTCTGAGTATAGAGGAATCACAAGAATACTGGTCAAGAGAAAGTTTAAGTTAAGAAGGTATCTGGGTACAAGAATGACAGAAAGGTACTGGACACAGTTATCCTACAAGCCTGCTACGCTGCCTTGCATGCCAGCTTGTTGACATTTATGTGGCTATTAAAAGAAGAGAGAACAACCACAAACAAGTCACTATGCAAAACTTTTTTCTAAAAGTACAATGGTAAGGAACATTGGACGCAGAGGTATCCAAGCCAGTCTTAAAGCAATCAGCCTCACATTGAGAGTTACTGGCTAACAATTCTCAGTCAACAGTAGCTAAAAACATTCACTTCCAAGCACCTAGAGCATGGGAAAAACTGCAGTCTATTTAAAAGTCAGGAATATCAAAAAGCTGCAGAAGTCTGAACTTGGCAAATAAATGCCTTTTCCACTCCTTTTTAGACAAACTTCCTTGATGGAAGTTGTCTATTTTAAAGGAATTGAATTTTGCATTTGAGTGTGCCATTTAATTCTTAACTAAGTATGATTAAAGCTTTTTTATAAATGACAAGAATATAGTAACTGTTTTTTCATGAAGTTTGCTGACAGACTAGAGCAACAGCACTTACATTATAGTTTTCAAACAGTAAATAAAGCCTCTAAAAGCAAATTTATTTCATGTTTTCTCTGTTAACTAGCCAAGTATCAACTAAACCTTATGGGCATTTATCCTGTTATTTTGGTCACCATCAGATTTGAAGGAATACAGCTGCACCCATTTTTCCCGTATGTTTTATACTAGTGTCTTCCTAAATGTTTTCTTCCTCTCACCATACAAAACTTCCACCAACTGTTGGAAGAAGCTCCCCAGCTGCATTTGACTCTAATATGAACTTCCTCATCAGACTGTCTACAACCTTTAGCCCATGTTCCCAGTAGTCTCAGGGGGCAAAGGGAGTGGGCAGCTGCTCAGAAAGCTTGTAACAGAACATTGTGAAAGGAACATGGAGGGAACTAGAGTCAACAAATTAGATTTGAAGATTTTAAGCAAAGTGCCTTAAGAGACAGCACATATTTTTAGTCTGGTAACAACCCTAACCATTACAGAAGTGTATTTGTACATCACCCTGGAAAGCCTACGGTTCCTGTGGCAGAAGGGTGCTTGACCTCCACGGTTTGCTGCTTACAAACAACAGTTTACATGAAGCAAAGTGTCCCATCTTAGATGCCCTTGAACCAATTTGAAAACTTATTAAAGCAGCTTTGCAATTATGTGAAAAGTAGGTGGAGAAAGACCCAGAAAAAAAAGCTTCAAAGGTTTTCAATTAACTTCCAAGTGGCATTTCCAAGAATCGGCACGTCTGTTCCATACTGTGAAATAGTTTTCCAACTGTTTTCCTTTGCCCAGTATTTTTCCAAACTGACTAGTACAGCCAAGCACAGCTAGGCAACTCAGAAGAATGCACAGTGAAAGACATTTCAACAGAATCCTGGGTTCATGACCTATTTTGTGTAATGGAAATCTGCTTAAATATGATTCTAATGTAGATATAAGAACTCTTCACATTGAGATGATATTGACCTATGTGTGGCTCTCTTACATGCAGTAAGGCTGGTCCATCACATTCTTCCCTGACAGGAGGCCCCTTCAACAAAATGAGGCTCAAAATTCAGAACACAAAAGCCAGTTTTCTGCTGCTTTTATTGTTTTCAGTCTCTCCTGACCCTACAGCTTCACAAACTACCTCAGATTTTCAATGGCATGAGAACTAGAAGGACCTAAAGCAATGTACTGAGGTTTCAGGACAAAGCCCCAAAAACAAAGCAGCCCTGCAGTTCTCCTCTAAACTTCCACCTGCAAAGACTTTCTTTCACGTTATGGAAGAGTCTCATCTCTGCTCTGTTATAGGTTCCTGCTATTTAAAAAAAAAAACATTCGAGCTCTGCAAGAGCTCATTACTACTTTGCTGATTTTTCTTTAACAAAGCCACTTGAAGATCAAAAATATCTGGTCTGCCTCAGGAAAAACAAAGTCCAGGAGAGTTTATCTAAATTTGAGGTTGTTATGAAGCTGAAACTTGCACAAGTTCAATAAATACAGGCTTTGTCTCAGCTAGTATCACACCACAACTTACTACTGCCTTGGAAGAACTAGGAAGGTAGAGGTTGAAAACTCTCCATGTACCCATGTAAAAGCAGAACAGGCTGCACTCCTCCCCAGTGCCTGACAGCTGGATCCGCTGATCATTAAGGACAGGGGGAGAGCAAAGCCAGAAAAGGCAGTTTTTGGACATGAAGGATGGCAAACCAAAGGCTTAGGTGGGGAGAGCAAGACTGAGCATCCAGAACCAAGGATGCCTAGGGAAAGGCATCCCTGTATTCGTTGAGCTGAGGGACAGCCTCCCTTATTATGGGGACTCACCCAGGACAGCAGCCTTGTAAATTGCTGGGTAGTCTATCAGCGACTAGTGGAAAACATCTCTCTCAGACTAAAAGCACCTTTTAGGGGGTGAGATTTGGTGTTATTAAACTTCATTTAAGTTTCAAACTGTGGAAATTTAAGATAGGGCAGAGACATCATGGAAAACATGGATTTACCTGAGTCTGTGACCAAAATGCAACTAAATCCTTCCCAGTGGTCTAAGAGCTTTGCTGTATAATCTGTTCAGATGGATTCAATTTGTAGAATTGAACTTCCAAGTTTTATTATTAAGCACAGCTGCTAGCAAAGAGAAACACACAAATCTGATGTGAAAATAAAATGGTAGCCTATCTATTCCTTCCACTGTGGCTACTGTATTTGTTTTCTCTCTTTGGACAAACACTCACCCAAACTTGGGACAATTCCAGCTGGTTACATCAGCAGTTTATACAGCAGTGGTTACAGACAAAAACTAGCCTTCATATCAGTCTATGGACTTCATTACAATTGCCTTCTAAAATCTGCAGCATTAGCAACAACCTTGTCTATTATTAAATCTGTAGCATCTGAAAAAGAAATTTGAGATGCTTTTATTTTTCATCTTCAGAACAAATTCAATGAATCAGAGTTCCACAGAGCATCTAATTATCACACAGATTTTCAGAGACATCAAATTATCATTGACTTTGCAATTAACACTACAGGCCAGTGACAAATGATGAAGGAGTACCTGTTAACACAATTTAACAAAACCAGTCAAGTTCCAAAGCAAAGAGGGATTCAAAGCCTTTCAGATGACAAGAAATAGTGGCCAGCTGGCAAGAGATTTAATGAATACAACAGCATTCAGCAGCAATTTGAAAACTGTCTGCTTGGGTAAGGCTGAGTTATTAAAGAAATCTCCATTTATAAACAGTGTTGATGGGATTTAAACAGCCTGTGTAAGAAGGATTAAAAGTCAATTGAAAAGTCTGTACAGATAAGAAAGCAAAAAGAAACTGTGCCCTTGGATTCTGTACATAGTGATTAACCTTATCTCTGTCTCCTGGCACACAGCAGGGGTAGAACAGGCTGCCTTATGCTGGTGAGGTGGGCTTTGCATTAGGGCTATTTAATGCTTGTACAGTGCTTTGAGCTCTACCATCCCTTCACTCTCCTCCTCTTTGTTCTTCCAAACTGTATACTAAAAATCATCTTTTACTGTCCCACCAGCTACATTCAGCAGATACCGAAGAGACACATAAATTGTAAGACTCTGTCCAGGCAAGCTATAATGATTAGGTTTTTCCTTCCTTTACGTAATTGATCTTGCTATTCTCTGTTAGACTTCTATAACTGTATGCCTTCAGTATAAACCAGTGTAAATATTGACCAGTGGAGATTTTCAAGTGGGGATTTCTGGGAGAAGGAGGAGGGAGATGAGAACTTGTTTTTAAGAGTTTTTTCCTCTTGCCTCCACAATATCCTGTAATATTCTGCTTTACCCAAGACTTACTATGGCTTTTCATTTATGTATCACTTCTTAGAATATGACAACAGAAAGGAACACAAAACTAGCTCTTTTCAGTTCTTAATCCCTCCCCTATCCTTTCTCATCTTCTCATCCCATCCAAAATCCAGCCTATTCTGGTAACATAAGTTGCCTATTTCTGACGTGCCTTTTGTAAAACAGCCAAAGCCAAAGAGCATTTAAGGTGAAAATGTACAATGCCACGTCTTGTCTTGGTTTCCCTTGCCTGTAACATAGCCTAACATTTGATTTGCTTCCTTTGGTCTTGTCCAGGATACAATAAGAGCTTTATGAAAAAGCTCTGTAAGAATCTGGGCCATTGATTTGAACAAGGACTATTTAGCCATGACACAGCACCAAAGAGAGCTGCTCAACACGCCAGCTCTGGAAGCAGCACTGCCCTTTCAGAACAGGGCTCTTAACAGGAGTGCAGTGCTTGGCAGCAAAGCTGGGCAGCTTCTGGGACCGGAGGTTATCTCCTGGCACAGTCCTTCACCTCATTGTACCAGCCTGTCAGAGCTAGTTCAGGTGTGTCCAATGCTGCACCACAAAACATGATGTAAACATAGTCCAATTACTTATCTGTGACATTTGTCAGCCTATGTTTTTTTTCCAAGGCATCACAAAAACCATTACACAAACATAACCAGAATATTACTTGCAGAAGGGGAAAGCTATTCCACTGAGAAATAATATTTAAGAAACAAACAAGCCACAAATACTTTGTATTTTGTACATTGCCTCCATGTAAATCTAGGGTGGAAATGAAGAACATCAATATACAATTGCCCCATGGAGATTCAATGAACTTTTATTCAATCAGCTGTGTTTGTATAAACCTGTATAAAAAATCCTGTAGGAAATACACTGTTTCATTAAATAAGTACAGTTTTATATCCTTCCGAGTAAGAAATACATTGTCATTCAAAATACATTTGTGACTATTCATTTTGCAGGAGTGTTTTCATGGTCCAGTCCTTACTCTGGATGATATACCCAAGGAATCCTCATTTAGGATGTAGAAATAAACTCAGCAACACCCATCCCTCCTTAAAGCTCATCACCCTTTTATGTAGCTCCTGCTGAAAAAAGGAGGGGTTCCTGATACTTTCTTCTGTTTGGGCTGCAAAGTCAGCATAGGTAAGATAGCCAGGTCTCCCTGTTTGTAAGGGTTCCTAACATCTTAGTGTGACACTAAAAAGGATTGGATTGACAGTCTGTAAGGGCTGTGAAAGATGAGGTGAACCTTAAAAACTGAAAAACCACCTTGCATCTGAATGCAGTCAGGCAGCTGCCTCATTGAAACCTCAAGAGTGTCAGTCACAGGTCCCCTGCCTCAATGCACGTACCTAAGAGGATTATGATCTAAAAACGTGCAGTTTGGCTGCTTCACTGCAACCTCATGATGTTATTTGGGCATTTATGAATAGCCAGAGCTGCTAATAACATGGCACGTACCAATCACACTGCAAAGCAAGTGATGTCACCTAGGCAGCTTGTGTAAACATGGCTCAGCCACAGAAATATGACAGGCTTCTGAGCACGCTTAAGGTTATTCCATGGAGAGTATTTACTGTGTTACCTGGAAACACATAAATAGGGCTTTTGGAGGTTCCCTTCCAACTTTTCATGAAATAAAATTAGACCAAGAATTCCTTCAAATAAGGGGGGTTTGCTTTTGTGGTAATTCAACAAACCACATTCTGAAGATTAACTTCTAAATAGTATTTCCAAACCCAGCAATCTTCCCTTCTGAAAACCTGTTACCATTAGGAAGTATTCTGCTGTCATAGCTAAGAACTGATGGCACTTCCAGGGGCCTATTTGAACAAATGCACACTGCATTTGTGGATTTAAGAACACTTCTCTCCATTAATGCATTTTGGAAAAGTACTTTTTAAAGCTTCCTGGATATGACAGTGAAACTGAATTTAAATTCTAAAAGATAAAAAAATCCAAACCCTTTTAAAGAAGCTATAAATAGCTGTTACCTTCTTCCTTAAATCAATATTATTACTTACTTGTTGGCAAACTGGTAGGAAAATAAAGTCTTTGGTTATTCACAAGGCCTACCATTAAAAACCAAGAATGGGTAGATTCAACTGCCTCATAGTGAAACAGCTAAATCCCAGTTCTGCCCAGATTAGAAGAGGGTAAAATCCTATTTACCAGCATTTAATCTCCCTTATACTACATCTTCCATTATTAATACTTAAAAACAGAATTTTATTTCATATAGAGCAGGGTTAAAGAACAGAAATCCCATCAGAGTAAATATGAAGGTCACTCTATATGAAATTTCTGGTTTGCAAAATATTTAGCAAAGAATCCTGTAAGAAAATAAAGTCTATTTTTATATAATGTATTTCATTATATCAACTAAATCAGTTGGAAAACTACAGGGGGCAAGCTCTACTTCAGATCAGGCTTAGAAGCTTATCTACTTTTATCAATTGTATGAGCTCATCTAAGAAAAGCAAGCACCTCTCCCCACAAGTCTGATTTGCTGTTATAACAGCTACACACTATTTTTATTCAAAAAAGAAAGAACATGTTTAGAATGTTTGCTAAATGTTTTTAGTTGGTTTTTTTTTCCTCCCCATCAAAACAGCGAGTAATTCTTTCCTTAAAGCTCCACTGCTACAAATACCAGAGCAGGAGAAGAAACAGTGGTCAAACAACATATTTTAGAGATACATACTCTGCATTAAGTGGATTTCAAAGAAAAATGGTATGATAAAGAGGTTTAGCCAACAGCTTTGATTTTTTTGGATGCAACTTTGTAAAACAAGTAGCTATTTATTTTCAAGATATAGTTATTGAACTCTGCCTGGCTTACCTGATGGGTGCAAAAACTGATGGACAAGTGGCAGAAAATTATAACATATTCTTCAATGTTTTAATCTTCATGACCAGTAAGAGAAACAAACCTTGAAATTTGAAAGAAATTTGTATAGCACACCATGCAGAATACTTCAGAAACAGTCACAAGGAAATTACAAAAGTATCCCAGCTGTGGAAAAAGGACAGCTGGCACCCCTGAAAGCCTACTCAAGACCAGCCTCTGGTTTCAACACAATCAACTGCAGCTTTGCCATTCTGACAGATGTGCCATGAGTCCTTCAGTAAAGGAGTGCTCAAGTAGCCTTATTACTAAGAACTATATTTTACCTGTTACCATTATCTGAATGAATCTGTGAACACAGAATGACTCTTCAGTGTTATAAAAAAATTATCTTCTCTTACTGCTGAATAATTTAACACACCACCAGTTCTCAAAGAACATATTGTAAGAAAGACTTCTATTATGTTCTTGCAGTGTGACTCAGGTACTTAATTGTCTTTTCATCCAGATATAAAGCAAAACAAACTCAAGTCTAGAAGCAAACAGCATCAAATATAGTGCATGACAGAACAGAAGTGACAGCAGGTATTTCAACTCAAGTGTGGCTCAAAGCATTGTTGCTCTTTGTTGTTCTCAATTCTTTTATGGCTACAGTGGATTTGTGATTGAGGGATAAGGATAAAGAATAGGGTGAATGAAAATTTCTCAAGAAAAACTATTTTGCAATCAGAGCAGAGGAATGAAGCTCCTAGGAAGAGCAGCAGTACACGATCTTACTGCACCTTAAAACAATGCTTTGCAGAGGATGGGGGATTAAGAGATGTCTATTTCTACTCTATAATAATGTTGCAATACACCAAGGTGGTTCAAAAGGCTTAGATGTCATCTCTATTCAACCCACTTTCACACCAGCTCTTGCTAATTTTTGAGTATTTCTTGTTCTTCTCCAGCAGCCTTACTATTGGTTACTCTATCAGAGAGAGGTTCTTCAGACACAAGAAAAGTAATGACCTTGGACAGCAAGTTTGTTACTTCATCTTTGCCTCAGAAGATGAGGACAAAATGTTCTACTCGTTCTGTGCAACCCTTGTTACTGAACAAAACACGTAGTGGCTGATGTACTGCTGTCTCATCCATACTGAACAAGCCAAGTGATCTCAGCTCCTCATAAAGCTTCTGTCCCAGATCCTTCACCATCCTCATGGCCCTCCTCTGGATGCTCTCTAACAGCTTTATATCCTTCTTGTATTGTGGTGCCCAAAACTGCACATGGGACGTGAGGTGAGGCTGCACCAGCACATACTAAAGTGGGACAATCCCCTCCCTTGCCGGGCTGGAGCAGCGAGAGGTCCCTCTCCGGGCTTCCTTGGCAGTGCCATAGGCTCAGACAGAGCTTTCCACCTGCGCTCTCCTCTGTTGTTTCTTTCAGTGGTAATTTACTACAATTATATTCCCATTCCCTGCTCACATGAACTCTGCCAACAGAAAGCAATCCTGTCCTACATCCTGGAAGGCCCATATATATTTTCCTCACACAACAGATGTCATCACATCAAAGAACAGTGATAATTATCAGTAAGCCACTCAAGGCACACACAAAGGCAAACAAAAACACACAGCTGTTTAATAAGTCTTGTTGAGGACCCTCGGTATGCTTATAAAAACTCACACAAAAGCAGGACCAATGAGTCTGCATGCAAGACTTCCCCCAAGTGCATGATGGTCAGATTTTAAAAAACCATTCACAGGTGATAAAAAGAAGAAATGTATGGAAATTGTTTTCAAGTTTTCATGGATAGAGGGGAAACAGAAGTATGGAAGTCCAAGACCCCAGCCAGTGTAAGATGTAGGTAACAGATGGATAACACTAGGTTTCTGCAGGAGTTTTACTGAGTCAATGTGAAAGGATATTTCTAATGCTACTACAAAAGAAATTCAGGGTAGAAGAGAAAAGGGCTAAAGGACACTTTACATGTATGTGACTACAAAAATCAATCCTACAGCAAAAAAAGGAGGAAACAATGCTGAGTGCAACTCTGAAAGACAGTGGTGTAGCTGAGAGGAACACCTTTCCCTCCATTGGAGCCTTGGACTACCCTAATTTGTGAACATTTGCACATGCCTGTATACAATGGCACAATAAAGACAGGGAAAGAAGATGGCTGGAAAACTGTAGGTCTCTTTTCTTTTATCCTACATGTAACCTAGGACTTCCTGTCTCCTTTCAAGAACTCCTTAAAGAAAAACACTCTGCCTGTAGTCATGCACAAGCCCTATTTCCACCTTTATTTGTCAAGCAGTGCTAGGTTTACTTCACTGTTAAACTGGCTTCTTATTCACCATTATGGCTCAGTTGGAGGCAACAATCAGGCACTTTGGTCTGTATGGAATAATTTCCTAAGAAAAGTCTTAGACACTTTCTCTTGCTTTAAAATTTACAATCTCATTGGACAACAGCAAAAAGAACACATCATGCTAGAGCAGTTACCACAGTGGAAATAGTCAATGATTATGATGTCTGGGAACTGTCACAACATAGTAACAATAAATTAATACCTGGGGAAAAAGAATAAGTCACATTGTTTATTGAATTATAATATGAATTAGTATAGCAATCCATGAAGGAAAAACAGCTTACATATGTGATCAAATTCACTGTGAACTCCCTCTCTACAAATATTTTATACTTATTATTATTGTTATCTTTAAATACATTGATCTTACTTACTCAAGCACTGAACTTATCTGAAACTAAAAGCTTACCTTACCATCAAGAGAGGCAATTCTTTTCCTACAGCTGACATCTCAAAGAGTTCTCTTCTGCTTAAAAATGTAGTTGGGTTCCATCTGCATTATTTGTTTGTCCTTGCACTATATCTCAGTGATTCTGTAGGAAATACACTTAGTCCATAAACAAAGCCCTTTTAAAACCAGTTTTCTACAGTTGTACAGCTGAGCATGCAAATTCATCCAGGTCCAAAAGTCTAAAGTGCACCTCTACAGATCGTCAGTGCAAGCAGGTTTCTGAACACAAGCCAGCTTCAGTGCAGAAACCATATAACTGTGACACTGTTTTCACCATTTCAGAGCTAATAAACTCTGCCTCTTAAAATGAGAAACAGGTCTAATATTTCCTGGAAGACATTCAACCATAATGAAGGTCAAGTTATCTCCCAGATGCATACCTGTAATTTCACTCTGTTCGCGTCATGAACAACCATACAAAACTAGAAGTGGTATCAAATTTCAAGCAGCTAAAATGCTTTGCTGATGCTGCTCAATCCTGGACAATTCATTCTTACTCTACTGGAGAGTTCAATGACCCAAAAGGATTCAAAAGCAGTGAACATTCCTGCAGATATGCTCAGCAGATAGCTGTTCTGTGAGAGGAGACAAGATCTGTTGGGAAAGCATTCTTTCCATGGCCTTAGCTATATGCAGTATTTGTAGGTAAACTGCTACTGCTTATTTAAAATGGGTTTGGTTTAACTGCCACAAGCTGCGTCCATACCTTTTCAAACACTGTTTACAAATGACTTAAACAAGAAGGAGATAAAACCAAATTAAAAAGAAGCTTTTATAATCCAGTGCACATTTATTTATATCAGGACTTAAATCAGTTTACACTTTACTGATGGTTATGTATGGAACAGCATTTGCAAAACAGGCTACTGACAAAACTATGCAAACATTGTTCTTGCAGTACTGTCAAATCAGCTTGGGAACAGCCACTGCTGTGGTTTCCTTGTGAAAGTCTAAGCACTTTATGATCTGATAAGAGACACTGTAGGAGTATATTATAATAAAAACAGAATTTCAGTTCCAGTTCTTCATCCTCCTAAGTTCCAGTTCTTCATCCTCTTCATCCTCATTACTAGGGTAACAAAAGACCTATATGATATAGGTGCAAGTAATTCTGGGCTTTAAACATGAAAACTACAGGTTTGAAGCTTAAGTAGTTGCACTTGATGCTGTCTATCAATACTAGCTGAGCCAAGCAAGGCTTCAAACTCTGTCCCTTTTCAGCTTCAGAAAAGAAATTTATGAAAAGCTTAGCTTCCAAAATAGCAAATTTAAATATACATAATCCCACTATCTGCATGTTGTTTGCTCGCAATTCAAAATTAGCATACAGTTCTGTGTAACTGGACTCCAAAGATTCTCCTGGATTACTGATGTCAATTTATTGTTGAAATGCTAATTTCAAACAATGAGTATAAATGAATTTCTTTTCTGTCCTCTCTCAAGAATCACTCAGCCATTACCTGGACATCCCAAAGGTCTTTATATTGAAAAAACAGCCTCCTTTATTTCTCAAATATGGTAATACACCTTCTAAACCAGAATTTTTAGCTGAACTGTAGTAATATGGTTTCAGAGAGATGTGTAATACAGGCATGAAGGGGAAATGGCTCTCTCTGCTTCAGGTATCTTCAGGTGCAATGAGGAATTGTAAACCTCAAACACAAAGAAAACTTCTTGTTGTATAGTCTGTGTGATAAGAGTACAAACCAGTAAATTTTGGTATATTCTGTAATTAATCTTTGTAATTAAACCTCCTATGATAAATACTTATCTAGTAAGAATACTTTAACGCATATATTTTTTCGAAACATCGGTTGGAGGCAATCAGTTCAAAACAACCAATGGAGACATTGGTTATGTTATTGTAAAAACACATGCTTCATTGCTCAATGAGTCTGGCACTAAAGTTTAAATAGATCTGCAGCAGTCTTTAAAGGAGCCAAGAAAGCCTGTGTGATGTGCTGCTCTTCCCTCTTCAAAAAAAAAAAAAAAAGGAGAGGTAAAGCAAGTTTTATTTGACAAGCTTAGAAATTCAGGTTTGTTTACCCAAGACTCAAGAGAACTAGCACAGTTACACTGCAATTTTCAGCAAGTTCAGCTCTGGCCATAAATTACAGTGGATACAGCCCAGCAGGCACGACTCATTCCTTTAGCAACTGTGCTTTAACACCAGACAGGTCCTGCTCATCAGCCTGTTTCCAGGAATATCATCTTTTTTGCACACCTGCCTACCAATCCCATATAAAATTCCAGGCTTTTGTTTTTGCTCAGGTCCTGCCTCCCAATACTAGATGTGCCCAGCTGTGTCAAAGGCACGTGAGTACAAGTGTCCCCAGTTTCCATGTCAGCCTTGTTGATGAGTGCTTTCCTCCAAACTCTTTGGTCCTCTGGTCCAGTGTTTGGCCACAGGACTTCACTGCTAGAGAGTAATACTCATCTAGGCAAGCAAAAGGAGAAAATTACAATAAAGACTAGCTGTAAAAGGATTTAATTCTGGTTGAGAAGGGTATTTATAGAAAATGAGTGAGGAAGGAACCAGTGGTAGGTTTCACTCATCTTTTGTTAAGAAAAGATATGTTCTTTTTTACTTAATAAACAGAAGTACATTGCAAAGATTAGAGGCAAAATACAGAGTGATACCTCAGAAAGTTAAATATATATACAGTTTTATTGATAGTTTAAATTAACATGATGCAATTGTTCCTTTACAATGGAACTTTTATACTCACTTTGAACATTCCTCTTTTCATTTTCAACTTAATCAGACAAAAATTGTCAAAATCTATTACAAGAAAAGCTGATTTTCAAAACCTGAAATTTCAGGATTCACCTTCTTAAATGTGCCTGCATAAACAAAAAAAAAATCTAAATCATTAATTATCTTGAAAAATTCCTACAGTTCATCTGATTGTAAAATTGTTTTAGTAAACAATTCAAAGCTATTTGAGAAATGTAGGGACCACTACACTGTTTAAATGCTAGTCATAAATTGACAAGACTTTCTTCCATAAAAGTGTCTAAAAAGCTTGTATTTCAGAAATCTGCTTTTTAAGTTTTTGTGTTAATCCTAATGAAATCTGTGAGCATGTGTGAACCAACACATATTTTTTTAAATAAAAGGATTTTTCTGACAAGGAAACCGGACACGACTACAAAAGCCATGGCTGACTTCCTGCTCTTTCACTGGACCTAAATAATAAGGTAAATAAAAAGAAGTGTGGACATTTCTGCTCCTCCAGGAAAACATTAGTACAACCCATCTAACATTCAAATAAAGAGTTCAGCTATGAAGGTAAAGGTAATCTGATATTTTCTTAGAAAGCCTTGTCTGGATCTTCTGTCCATATTCCACTTAGAAACATTATCCTTGCTTGCTTATTGTATTTTGTCTCTTCTGGTAATGATCATAAATAACTTGAATTATTTGGTACAGCTTCTATTTCCACCAGCATATGCAATTAAGACCTAATAGGGTGTTGTAACACAGGCAAACAAAGTCATATGGCTATATCCTGGAACACAGACTTTCATGGTACTGAAAAAAAAAGTCAAAACCTCAGAATTTCAGCATCTATTAAAACCAAAAATTTTGAAATTCTGGGATGAGATAATAAGTGAATGGAAAATAACAAAAAGGCAACATAACTCATACAAAACCATATGAATTTCCTTTAACCCTCAATGCTCAATGTCAACACAGAAGACAAAGTCAGTCTAGAGAGAAGTAAAGAAGCTTAGCCAATTAAAATAATTACTTACATTTCACCTTAAATATATACAGAACTGACTGAAATGGATAGTGTTGTTTTCAAGACTTTATGGAGGATGGGCAAAGTACCAAAAATTAGAGAAACAAGAAACAATGCTTTCATTTAAAGGAGGAAACAAAAAAGGAACCAGTTCAGCCAGCTGAATTTCAATTCCTAAAAAAGAGGGGGGGAAAAATTGACAAAGCAGTTTGTAAGTGCCTAGACAATAATATGCAATGGGGTAAAAGGCAAAATTCAGTTTGACATGCATATTGAGGAGAGATCCTGAAACTTTTCTAGCTTGCCTTCCCCAACAGATAGTAAGTTTGAACAAGGGAAGGCACATGCTGCTGGTAGTCTTTGAAACAGTCAAACTTCTCATAGACAGCCTAGATATAGTAATTGTTTGCTCCCTGGGGCATCTCAACAGACCTAACAGCTCTCTTCAGCACCTTCCCTGTTCTGTGGTTCTGTGAAAACACATTTTAATTTAGCTATCCCACACACAAGGACAAAGAAAATAATCAACATGCACACTTGGAAAAGTAATTTGGAAAGCACTGTCTCCAGAAAGAACACTGGGAACTGCAGTTTGGGCTCCACTGTGTATTTGTTACTGTGGTTCGGCTGCCTAGAAGGCTAACTTGAGCTAAAAAGTACATAAAAGTAGCAATATTGGGTAAAACAAGCAACCCCCTTTCCTGCATACACTAAGGCAATCTGATTGTTTATGATGACTTTCCCAGTGTCAGAATTTACTTGAAAATACTGGAAGGATTTTTAAGGCTCTGGTTGATCTGGTAAAGAAAACAAGCTTCTTAGTACACACCTTAAAAACCTCACTATAGGCATATTAACAAAAGTTGAGAGATGACTGGATATTTTTCTGTAAACACATATATTTTAATATATACACACCTTTAAGACTCATTAAGATGTCTAAGAAGAAAAAAATTGGGGAAAAATTTATCTTTTTCAGATTCATAAATTAACTCACAGAAAACCACAATGAACAGAAATTGACATTACACAAATGTGTCTTACAGAGGTATTACTTCCTAGTAGCAAGAAAATGACTCTGAAATCTCTTACAACAGGAAATGGACATCATTGCTTCAATTTTAAAGTAAATTTAGATACCTTTCAGAAACTTAACTTATATTCAGCTTCTGGGAGAGAAACAAAACTCTCTGACCTACATACACAAGACTGAATAAGATTATCACAATTCTCTAACCTGGCCTGGAAGTCTGAACACTTCTTTCTCTCAGCTTCTATAAGATGCCTCCTAGCCTGTGCATTTTGCAGCAGAAGGGACTGAATAAAAAAGTGACCCGATGCAGAGACAGGCAGAAAGAATACTCTTTCAGGTACTTCAAAGGCAACAGCTACATAAAAATAACTCCTTAAATTCCACAAAGTAGGAGCTTTAAGACTTAGCAAATGGAAAACTCAAAGAGCCCTAGGGGAAGGAAAGATACAAGGAGAAAAATCAACATATCAGAAAGAAGATGACTGCTATGCATCAGGGAAGAAATGGTGAGTTGCCTCTTGAGAAGGCTCTGGGCTTGAAATATGTGCAAACAGAAATAAAACTCATATCCTCCCATAGCCTGGACCGCCTGACATGTTTCAAGTTAATAATACCTCAGGCTTTCCCTCCATAGGTTCAGACTTGCCTGACAAAGCCGTTCCTAAGTCAGGGACATTACAAAACGCAAGCGTTTTATTGTTATTGCTGCACTGACCAATCCATGTCTAAACCTACCCTGTACATTTCATACAGTCTTTGTTTACATTTTATAAAAGTCATTCCAAAGGAATCTTTCCCTTCCCTACAGAAATAACCAGGAAAAAAAAATCCAATAATAGATTATGTTTCCAAGTGTGGTAATTGTCATAACAATTTAACCTCCAGTCCATCCTAACAACCATTGCTAGAACAAATTCTCCCTTTGGCCAGCAATGCATCAAGTCTCACTCCAAAATACTGTCAAGGCTGCTACTGGATGCTCAGCAGAAGACTTCAGCAATGTAATTAATTCATGCTACCTGTCTGCTAAAGAAAATTAATATTGCCAGTTCAGGTTGGATCTTTTCTGTGACAGCAAAATAGCATATTTGACATGTTTATAACTTACAACTCCCAGGTCTAAGGTTTCAATATTTCCATCACAATGTCGTCCCAAATAAATAGTAATAATGAAATTTTGTATGTCAGAGTAAATTATAAAGTGGTTAGAAAACAGAACCTAAGTTAAATATAATTCGTTGAGGGTTTTTTATTATTATTAAGATATTAATGTAGAAAGGATTCTTAAAATTTTAATAATGAGAAAGATTTATTATGTACCAACATATACAGAATTCCAGAGGAACCAAAACAAGATATTTACTCAGAACAGGAGAACCTTAAGACATTTTTGCTGTTTCGGAAGACAAGTCAGAGTGTTAAGTTAAAAGAAATACAGGGCACACTCATGCTATATATCCTGAGATCAGTATATTAGATAAGTAAGTGTGTTAAACATTTCCTAGGACTTTCAGATCATTATGAATCAATGAATGCTTGACTGAATAGTACGTCCAGGCACCCATGGAATAGAGGGTGCTATGGAAAGGTGCCATTTAAAAAACAGTCTTAGAGCAGCTCCTGAAGTCCTATTTCTGCCTGAATGAAGTTTTGAGTTCCTGGGACAGAATGATAAAACTTTGTACTCCATGATATGGAAACAACAGAACACAGAAGAACTGAGATATAGGAAGAAAAATACATGTATCAGGGATATGCAGGGAAGAAGTAATTATAATACGCCATTCATTACAGACCTGATTAATGAAGAGCAGGAAAACATCAGCAAAGCATACAAGAAAAGGGCAGGGTGACTGTATTAAAGCTCTTCTGGAGCTGAGCCATCTAACAAACACGGGAAACATTCTGAGATAAAATGCTCCACAGAGTGTACTGAGACAAACTGTTTGTTTAGGAGATGGCGGATTTTTTTCAGCACTGTAAGGTAGGTTTGGCTCCTCCTTGCAATGCTCGGTACTTTATAGCTGCTTAAACATTATAGTTATAGTTTAACACTATAGTTATAGCCAGTTAATATTATGATCTTCTAAAACTTCTAAGATTATCAAAACATGTAAAAATATGATTTTAAATGTTCATAACACTTCATATGTCATATAAACAGTACTTCCTATGCAGAAGAACAATATAGTATCACTAAAGCAAAAGCCTAAATGACAGTACAGCCCATTACATTAAAACAGAAGCATTCTCTGTTTTGGAGAACTGCATTTAATATAGATATTTAACATTCGTTCATATTTATTGAGCTCCAATTAAATGTTGTAAACAGTTTTGTTTGTTTTTAACCCAGAAATGAAATTTGAAATTCTTTCTTATTTATTACCCAAGGAACACATTAGCAGCAGTACCTCATTACTGAGCTAGGCTGTACATGGATTAAAGGATCTGTCAGCTGAACAAGCTAACCAGGAGTTGTCTGTTTCAGTCAACACTTTTTTTGAAATACTTAATTTCCCCATGAAAGCTAAGAACATGTGCACCCACCTATGAAAAACAACTCTAAACTTGGCAAAACACATGGGATATAGGTTTATTTTTTACCAATACCAACAGTGTATAACGGTTTCTTAGTCAAACTACCTTAACCAGCCAGTGGAAAAATTTCTGGGAGATTAAATACTCAGTCCTCCAGAATGAAGTCTGAATTTTCTACTTGACATCAAATTAATATTGTGATGCTGTTATTCCGGGAAGCAAACTAACATTTTCCATCTTTTTTTCCATGCCCTGAATCCATGGACAAAGAAACAGTACTAATAGGCTTGTATTTTAATTGCTGGTAAAAAAATATTCATTCAGCCTGTTATTGATTCATAAGGCTCTGAAAGTCCTAGGAAATGTTTAACATCTTTATTTTTATGATTTCCATATGTAAATGAGGTATTAGAATATGGCTTAAGTACAAATTAACCTCCTCCCCCATGATGAAGAGACACAGTACAGAGCTTTCACTGTAGGATAAAGCTCATGAAAGTGATTAAAATAGAACTTACTGTACAGTTGCTCAGAACCACACTGTTGCTTTCTGCAGTTTCAGCATTTCCAGAACTTGGAGGAAAGCATAAATAGACTACAACAATGAAACAGAGCTCCACCAGAGATCAGAAACAATGTCTGCAAACACAGGAACTTCCCTTTTCCAACTCTTGGTAGTCCCTGATTCACAGAATATCCTATATCAAAAAGTTTAGATGATATAAAGTTGGACATGAGAAATGGTAAATTTGTCTTTGATTGAAATTTGAGTTTATACTCTCAGAATTTAACTGGGCAGTGACTGTGGTAAGGATTGCATTTTCTATGCAACTGAAAAGAATGTTAGCACTTGGGGGAAGAATTCAGGTTGCATGAATGATTTTGAACACAAACAGCACCTGCATAAACTCCCACTAAGCTTCAAGCCTGCAAACTTTGGCACTGTGGCATAATGCTGCTGCTGGTGGTGCCCCAGGGTACAGGGATAACTTCACACACTAGCAGGAATTTCTTTACACTTAGCAGACTCTTGGGAGTCCAGAAATTCCAGTGAACAGCAACAGTTATATCCACGGTCCAACTGTAATATTCCCCATCTTCGCCCTCAACTCCACGAAAAGGGAAAATCTACCATGTCTACACAACCAGACTGCAGATTTGAGGCCAGAGCCCAGTTTTACGCTTACACCTCCACTCTCACTACTTACCTGAAAGCTTCTTTCAACTCCTAAGCAATGCCTGCAATGGCTGCAAAGTTTTCAGAGGCTCAGAACTGCACAAAGGCAAATCCTTCTTTTAAACACTTACACCCTTGACAAATCTGAGTGGTAGCCATAAGGAAAAAGAAAATACCTCTTGTGTAGTTCAAGTGCTCCTGTCAAATATCAAAAGATCTGCTGCAAAGAAATGGATAGATTCTCTCAAAGAAAAGGTCATAACAACTCTTTCCAAGGAAAAGTCAGGGCCTATCTATGCAGGTTTTGCACATGATAATGTCTCAGTAACACAAACCAATACTAGTTTAGAAAGATCTATGGGAAGGGTATAGCTAAAAAACTCTTGAACTCATAGTAATAACAAGACAAAGCACTTCTATTGCTACAGTTTATAGCTGTGGATAGAATGGAAAATATAGTTTGTACTATGGAAATTTTAGACTGACAAATATTTCTGAGCAGTAGGATTATGAAACAGAAAAAAAGAAAAGTTCCAGGAGGTGTAAAAATACTTTAACTCATCTTGGTGCAGAGTGATTTCCATAATCTATTTACTCTATAAGCCAAGAAACCAAAACGATTGACCCATGCCTTCTTCCTCCCAAATCAAACCATATTCAGTGTCCTATCCAGCTGATTTACTGCCTCAAACATTAGATTAGTCACTCTTTAATACATTTACTTTGTGGCAATTCATTCTTTTCCTTCAGTTGTTCAACAAAGGTTATAGACACCTGTCTTCAGAAGTAAAGATGGAGAGGAGGAGGTTTAAGCTACAATATCTATTGGAGGAGATCTATTGCTAGGAGCTTTTACAATGATTGAACAAACTGTTCAAGGGAATTTTTGGCTTAGTTTCCACTTGAAGCATAATGGCATAACTCAGTCCAATCCCTCTGTGTGGAAGGCAATTATTTATCAGCTTCCTTTTGGCAAAGAACTCTTTCACCTCTTATTTTAAAGCACTGAGGGTACCAAGGTGTTTCCTGCTAAGCCATTTATCACAGCAGGCTTATAATTTATTTTAACAAGAAACACAAGATAAAAAGGATATCACAGAAATGCAATGCCCCACAATAAAGGGAATGTACTTCTAATAGCCACCAAGGCAGTTTCTAATGCTGAAAATTCTCCTGCCAAAGCGAGCACTGTTAACGCACGTTTGGGTTGTACAGACTTGTACAATTGCATTGTACAGACTGCTGATGTATTCAGGAATTACTGCCCCCTGCTCATTCCCCTCAGTTAGACTGCCCACAGTATTATGAACAATTGCCATTTAACAGCAAAAGATTGCCACCAATTGTATATGTACACAAACTCATACCTATGCACACATGTACAAACACTTCCCACCACACTACTAAAATGTCACGTTTCTTCTGTCAGGTTTCCCCTGCGCAGAGGTGTGCACATGCTGCTCCAAACTACAGTCTGAACAAATGAACACTTTTACCTTCATTTCTAGACTAAGATTCTTCATTGTGAGGAAAAATTAGCACCAGCTGATGGAGCTATTACTTTGGCTGAGCTTTGAAATCAGTACAAAGTTCACAGTAAGTTTGAAGTCACTGCTTCAAGTCTTGATTTTTTTTTTGCCAAAACAAGAGAGATGTTCCTACTTCCTCCAGGAAACATGTAAGTAAATTCCAGAATTCATTAAATGTTTGTGCTCTGCCTATTCCCTGGGCTGCATGATGAAAGATCCTGGACAAGTGAGCGTAATTGAAGTTAAACATTTCCAGCATTCAAGAATAAAATTTTGACCTTTATCATCTAAAAGAAATCCAATTTAAAAAAAAAACAAAACTTCACGTTTTCCTTTAAGATTTAAAAGAAGTAACTTACACACAGGGAGATTTTGAAATTTTTCCTCTTAAATTTATCTTTATTATTTGTAAACTTCTCCATCCTCTTAGCACAAGGAATTAATCAGTTCTTCTCTGAGCTTTTCCATTTCCCTAGCCAAACATCTGCACTTGCCTTCCCCCATCTGCTGTTCTTGTTGTTGAGTGAGTTTACCACCTCAATCACAGCAACTTCCTTTTTGGTTTCACTAAACAATAGACTTGTGCTCTCCTGAATGAGGTTGCCTCCTGTCTTCTATCATTCCATCTTTCCCCTTCACTAACCTGAGGTGATAAGAAGAAACATCACTAGCAGAAGCTCATCTCCTTTGGTCTAAAATAGAAATTTATTTTGTTTTATTCTCAGTTATTCTCCATGCTAGTTTTTCCAAGATTGACATATGAAAAAATAAAAAGACAAATGCAAAGACAAGACAAGAGCACAAGGTGTCATATATATATATTTATATATGTAGGTACATATATAAAGACTTGTTTTAAAGCAGACTAGGAAGAAGGCCATTTAAAAACAACACAAATACATTCCTAAAAAACACTGTAACTACTGTTAAACATTTACTTGGTTTCGCCTGTGTGCAGTGTTACCCAATAGGCTATCTCCATTATATTTAATAAAGTTAGTGTGATGAGATGCCACAGAAGCCAAAGTTGTCAGTTCATGACACATTTTAGTTACATATGTATTACAGGTTACACAAACCTGTAAACATAAAAATCTTAAATGAAAAATAAACCAGATCTGTAGTACATGCATCCTACAGGCTGAAGAACAAAAGAGCAGTAAACAAAACCTACAGCCTATTTCTGTAAGTCTCACTGTTCTGGGACTTGCTAGGAGCCAAGAATGGATTAGCAGATCAGACTGAGGAACAGAAGTTCCCCAGCTGCAGACTCAGCAGCTTTAAAACCAAGCCAGCCCACCATTTTATAATCTTGATCTACATTAAAATAAAAGACCTAAAAGAACTTTCTTAAACTACAGTAAAAAATTAAATAATTCCCGGTTTCCTTGCAACTAACATACGTGAGCAAACTCTGAAGTTATTTCTTGAGCATTCTTTGTTATTGTTGGAATGGTGTGGGAGCAACTGGAACTGTAAATCTCATGCCAGCAGTTAATTCCATACTGACTTGACTCACATAATGATGTTAAAGCAATTCTACACAGACGTGCAGTTATGCTTTGTGTAGGATCTCTTTTGCCATTACCACCACATCGGTGCCTTACAGCAGTATGCAAAGTATCATGAAATTTCATTAATAGGAATCCATATTCCTCTCTAACCCTTCTTCCAGGAAGAGGAATACTACTATGTGTAATACTTTCTTCTAACTTTCAATTTATTTTTCAAATTAGAAGCAGCAAACTCAATGTGTTCTTTTTACACTTCGGGGTAAAAGAACAGTTGGGAATGTCTTCAAACATACTTATTTCCCCATGGCCATTTAATTCATAATCTAGAAACACTCACCTGCAAAATAAATAACATTATGCTTCCAAAGTCCCCACTATGTTTCCAATCACAGTCTTGGGGTTTGAATCTTTTGCCATCTAAGGACTCCTTTTACAATGTTAAACCTGATGCTTCTTTTAAGTGTTGGAAACAATTGGTGATCTGACAAAATCCAGAACTACTCTACAAATTAAAAAGAAAAATATTACGAAGTTTAATTGTCAAAACCAGAGATGTGACACTGTTTAGGTCACTGCAAGGTGACAGCCTCTCTGAAACAGCAAACACAGCAACACTAAACTCTTTTCTATGAGTATCTCCAGATATCTATCACCCACTGTTTCTAAATTGCTAAAACTAACTTCTTACTTTACTGATTTGTCCAAGAACTGTAAAATGCTATTTGAATAACATATTCACCTCTGCAAATAATCACTGGTCCAGACTTCTTGAGTTTGAGAGGGAAATAGAAGCCAAATCTCCTAGCAATTCCTTAAAATGTAATTTTGACATTTTTCACTTCACCCTTCCTCTTTCTATTTATAATCCTCCACACATGAGGAGGACTCAAAACACTGGGGGAAACAGTTCTCCTGAGCAGCCACAGCTATCCCAGCCACTCCAGGGTTTGCTTTTTGTTGCCCATTTCTCATTTCAAGAATGCTGAGCAGAGGACAGAAAAAGCATGCAGCCACTAACAACCCTCCTGGGGACACCTGCAGCAAGGTGCAGTCTGTGACACAGGGTGCTTCACTCTGTCTCCTCAGTTACATCTTGGACACTTGGCCTCCTTCTTTCTACTTGCAAGTGCCAGTCCTCTCCCAATAGCATGGCACACTGTGATTTTGAGGGAGGGATAACTCCTATTTTTGGGATAAAGGCACAGTCATCCCCTTGGTTAGTGCTGTTAGTCACAACAGCAACCAGAGGCCCAGGAAACAGAGTAATGTAGAAGTCACAGCCCACTTGCCTTGTTAAGGCACTCCTTGCCTGCCTCCAGCAACCTGCCACCCAGAGAGAGACAGTGCATTTCAACACCCTTACAAAAACCTCTCCCAGTTTCTGTGCAGTTGTTCGAACCAGTGTAAACTACTGGGAGACATACTAGCCTACAGAAACAAAGTTTCAAAGGTTAAATGTTTCTTATTTAAGGAAAATAATAAAAAAAAGAAGTAATCTCATTTTGCTTGCAAACTACTACCCAACAAGGACATTGAAAGCCTTTCATTCTTTCATATAAGGTGGAAATAGCAAAACTGTTCCCATTCTCTACTAAGAATTAGAATTTTCTAACATGAACAGACAGGTCCATTGTAATTTCATTGTTTTCTGAAAAGCAAACACTTAGAGCACAGCTGTAAAATGATGATTTGCTTCTCCTTACATGCATATCTTGCAGTCGTCAGTCTGAATGTCATCTGCTATCCAATCACACTTTTTGAAGCTCTCTGGTACCAGCTTCCCGTTTTACTAACCAACTTAGTATCAGCAAATATTTTAAGGAGGTTAAAGAGACTGTCAATTAAGATAACAAAACAATAACTCTGAGAATTGCCTCTTCTATGCCTATAGAGAAAGGGAAGTCACTTTTCTTCCATAAAAGTGACTAAACAGCAGCAACATTAATGTAAAGGGGAGAGCACAGTTCAACATTTTCATATGCAATTCAGAAAACTATAATAATACAATAATGAAAGTCCCTTTGAAGTTTAGATCTGAAAGCATAGGTTCATCCTTCAGTCTCACTAAGTCTCAGGATATGCAAACATAATGCTGGTAAGTCAAAGAAACCCTAAATTGTTGTATCAGCCCTAAGACACAGATATAAAAGGTTATTTTCAGGACTTCCTACAGCTTACAAAAGGGAAGCAGCCAGAGAAGCCCTTTCTTAAAGCAAGTCTTCAAAAAACTCTGCAGCACTGAACAAGATTCCCTCCTTCACACAACTCCTTTAATTACCCTAATTTGAAAATATTCTAATTAAAAGCTAGAAAGTGAGAATAAAAGGAATGAGGCTGCTATCTCTCCCATTACTATTACTATATTACTAACAGGAAGAAAGTCTACTTTACAGAAAAAGTTACTTTTGCTTGTTATATAGCCAATAACTAAAAAAGTTAGAAATCAACAATACCATTACCATCCCATTTCTCCATTTGCAGCTGTTGGATTCCATACTTTTTTTTTTTAAGCTTCTGAGGAAGGCTTTTCTCAGTTACTTTTCTGAGTTGAGATTTTAAACAAACAATTAAAGAGACAATTGGGGAATTTCAAATTTCTTTTGCTTTTTTTGTAATTTCTCTGTAAGTGCACGTGTTATTTCCTCCTCACTTTGCTCCAAAGAGCAGGGAATTTTAATAGGATTATGTAAAAGCTTATAAAACCATCACTGTGGAGGCAAGGATTTAAGAAGGCAATGTTTAATATTAGTTAAGCAACACCAATATGGTATCACAGCTAGTCTTTTAAAAATCTCAACAGTTAATTCCGTATAGATCAGGAAAATAAATACTTTTCCAAAAGCTGATTGGCAATTTAAATACTACTTCTAACTACTGCCTTTATCCATATTTAAATATAACAGAAGCAAAACCAATTATTCAGGGAGGAGGAAAAAAAATGAACTTGAGTTTTAAGAGCTTTCTGGTAGTCAGCCTCTCCTGCCTTTAAGCTTCCCTCTCATCCGTTTCCATTCTTATTCTCCTTTGTCTCTTCTGAAGACAATAATTCCTACAGTCAATATTCCTGTGTTTGGTGCTTGTCCAAATCCTTGTTGCTTGATAACAACCACAAGTTCCTGCTTCACAAACTAGCCTTTCACAGCCTTCTGCTTCTGTATGCATTCCATCTGAACCACAACAAAAGTCATATGTGTTTTCCATATAATTTTCTACCTTTTTTTTGAGAGAGAGAGGAAGTAGGTTAATGAGTTCTGATGTATTCAGTTATGCCAGATACTTACTCAGCTGGAACATTCACTGCAGATGATCAAATCTCTCATTCAATTGTGGTCTGGAGTATTTTACATTGGGCATCAAAACAGTTAAAAGTCCTTAACTTAAAAAAAAATTCCAAGAAAATTCCAGATCTGTTTAAATTGATTAACATAATACAAAAAGATGCCATAGCTCACTAAACCTGATCAGACATAGCAACTTAATATTTACAGAAATAATGAAAGACAGTACTGCAAGTGTAAACATTTTACTAAGCAGACATAAAAACAGCTTTAAAAGAATAACTGCCTTTAGTATAAGCTGAAGTCAATACATTATAAAATGTGAAAACAACTTTCAGCTTTAGTTAAGATGCAAGAAAGTTCTTGAATATCATATATAGTCACCCAGAAAAAATGCAAACAACAGATCTACACAACTCTCACAGGCATAATTTTCTCAGCAGAAAATGAAGAAAAAAAACAAAACAAAAAAAAATCACCAAATAAAAACCCCAAAACTTGAATTCATTCCACCCATCTAAAGTACTACATCTGTTCCAAAGAGGTTAACCATGTTTGTTCTAGTTTATTTGGATATTAAATGCAAGATAAAAGATCTCTAGGCGAAATGTAAAAGATTGTATCTTATTTTTGGGAAAGAAACAGATTCCAGAGGTGTGTTCCCGCCCAGCCAATCCCGAGGCTGTTGCGCAGCTCTGCCACCTCTCTGAGCCCAATCACAACCATGAAGGGAAACTCGTTTTGCAGTTTGTCTCAGCGGCGCTGATGATGAATGGCTGCTTCAGGAGAAGAGATCAAGCTGTGTGGTAAATCTTCCTATTTGTTCCATCTGCTTTTCTATTTTAAACAGCTGCAGTGATCAGCCTGGCACCCTACATTAAGTACATGTGAATTTCGTAAGAGAAAACATTTCTGTAAGTGAAAACATGACCTAGGGAGGACAAACCTTTCTCAAAATGAACACTGCAACTTCTGCAAACAGCTGCATTTTTTTTTTATTTTGTATCCGCCTTCCAGAAAAGATATGGCATAACCATAGCTCAATCTTACAGCTTTTACAAGGTCTATTTTGCAGCCATAGCTGGTTTCAAGATGATGGTGTTCTCCACATTTCATCCTCCTGCCTAGCTGCACTTTGCAATACAACTTGTCAGCCTGGCAGCAGTAATATGCAAACAGAGTATGTTTATTAGAACATGCAACTCAAATATACAAAAGCCTAACCTGTATGCCTTATTATCCTGTAACTGTGCTGAGGTTGTACTAATGTATGCCAATCCAGCCTGGCACCATTTTAAAGGATAAATAAAATAAAGCCCATTACTGATTTCAAGCTAAAAAGACTGGTAAGCACACTGAGACAAGCCATGGTTTTGGGTGTTTTTTTCCCTTTGGTTATAAACACCATTCTTGACTGGTCAATTCCAGTGTGGCCAGATGCTGCTTTCACTGTGTTCTTTGTCTCCTGACATCCTGTGCAGCACTGTTGGGTTCTCCTAAACAGCTTCCTCACTTCCCAAAGCTAGCCACATTTCAAACACCAGCAAAACAAAGTTTAATGTCTTGATAAGAATTATTTACCCTACCTTCAAATTGAAATATTTTAGAACTATAAGGAAGGAGAATGCTAGCACATGTAGATGCAAATACCATAGCATGGTTCTTTTCCTATTACTGTTTCTCTCCCCCACCTTAAATTCAGTTTCTTTGAAAGTTTGAACATGTTTAGCCACTTCTGAATTCAAATAAATGAAAAGTGAAGTGAAATGACAATAAAATGAAATTGCAAATAGCAGCACTGTAGGCTGCCTTGTCAAAGTCTCACAAGAAATTACAACATCTCTTAGATAATTTCCACCATACTCTATGGATGATTTTCTTCACATTAATATGTCATGCTATAGCAGTTTTCTAAAGTGCAAGGGTATATAAAAGTTAGCAGAAAGTATTTCAACTTCAATTACATAGACTTAGATAAATTTATCCTATCAGCTTTTCACACAACTCAAAACTATTGTGAAGTTCCATGAGCATTATTTATATTTTACAGACAAGCAGACTGAAATGGGGCTATAACTCATCCAAGATCACATAGCAAATCAGAGAGTGGCAAGGCCAGGAACAGAACTCATCTCCCAGGCCATTCCTAGAACTGCCAAGCCCATTTCAATATTGCTGAAGCAGGAGAAGGTACATTTTAGGGAGAAATGCCAGAGGAAGATTTCTTAGTCAGGAGCCAGAAAGAACACTCATCTGCCAAGTTCCTGAGAGATCAAAGTCTCGATTATATTTCTGTCCCCTCCTTGTAATAAGACAACTTGCTGAAAGTACTTTTCAACAGCAGGACACATGAATGTGAATGTGACATCAAGTTGGCAAGGACTTCAGAAGTTAAGATTTTATCTTAAAGGCTAACTACAGTATTTTTTGATTAGCAGAATTTAAACCTGACAAGTCTATAGATTCAATGTAAAACTTTGCAAATAAAATGGCGAACAAGAAAATAACCACAATTCCAGCATTAATTTCTTAGGAAGAAAACAAAATTACTTAAGAACTGTCTATACAGTTTCTATTATTTCCTAAGTTTCATTTTAAAGAAGATTTTAATATTTAAAAAAGTTTTAAGGCTATTAGAGACACTTAGCACATTTAAAGAGAATTTCAGGACAGGAATTGTAATTTTCAGTATTCAGACAGACCTAAAGTAGACATTTTAAATAATTCTAATGGTAACACAATACACAGTTAAGTCATGCTACCAAGGCGTTTTCTTTTGGTTCACCAGTAAGGAGTGGAAAAATTGTGCAAAAAGCCTCTCTAAAACCAGCATGAAAGAAACATGTCAAAGCAACAAAACAAAACTCCAAACAAAGCAAAAAGACTCTACTTCACTTACCTGCTTTCAGCAGCATCTTAGACTTATGCGGATAATCCTAAATTGTCATACTCTGTCAAGGAGCTGCAACACTAAATTGTGACCTCCCCCAGGCTGACTATTTTTCTTTCATTTGGGATTTCAAATCGTTGAACTTCATTTGCTTTATTTCCTCACCTCCCCACCCCCATGTCCTGCCTGGCAGTACCTTCTTCTGTTATGCCACCGTGCGTCAGTGGGATGCATTCCTGCAGCCCCGCACGCTGCATGATGCAAGAAAGTGCAATCTGAAGGGCTGTTATTGATACAGTCCCAGCAAGGTAGGTGCCTCACAGGCACAAAGTTGGGCAGATCCTGTCTGTACAGTCAATACAGAAATCAATATCTTTATGTAGTAAGCACCGGTGGAAATGAACACATCTTTAAAAACGAATTTTTGATTTCATGACGCACCCTGAAAGTTGGCATCATGGGACTCTGTAGGAAAATACTAAGATGATGGCAAAGTAGAAAGCAAGAACAATAAGATGACAATGACAGAACAGTGAAGGGAAAAGATGAAAGGAGTTCAGCTAGGAGTTCATACTAACTAAGGTATAGTCATCAGACATGAATATGATCTATGCCCAGACAGCTGAGACAGAAAATGGAATCTGAAATTCAGAGACCAGAGATGTCTACCTCGAAGAAAATTAATAGGGAAAACATTGAAGAGTTTGATAGCACAAAGAGTAAAAAAAAGGTACAACAATAATACCTTGCCCATTTAATTAACGTGAACATAGAGAATTTCCACAAAAACACCAGAGTCAAAAATCTTTATTAGCCTGGGACTAAAGACATTTATTGAATGGATTTTACCATGCATGTTGCTTTCATTTTTAAATTCTGCCACTCTAATATTGCAAGTACTGCTCTTTCCTTACAATCCCTGGCTGTAGAGTTTAGTGAAGTGACTGGCTGCTAACTGCCAAGTATTCTTGTGCCTTAGCAGGATATAGGCACTTCATTCCAATAACATGATTTTATTTGGCAGTTGGCACAAAACAGGCATTAGGGTTATGATTCAGTACTTGGTTGTCTCAACAATCTAATGCTCAATGAACTTTTATCTCCCTGCCATTTGGTAATCAGACTGTTAAAAGGTTAAAAGAGGCAAAAAGGTTTCTAAAACTTTTTCTGCAGAAATATTCGTATTTCACAGGGCGCTTTTCAAGGACAAGAACATTAAACAATCAGCCAGAGGTACATGTATTCCAAAGCAATATTTATTATTGTGTTACTATTAGCTGTGCTTTCTCCTAATACCTCTCTCTACTGCCCCATATAAACACTCACACAAAGCTCTTACTGAAAAATACTGCTTCACTTTGAAAATATTCTCAAAGCTTTATTTTCTTGGTAACTTCATGGATCACAGAATATTCCTTTCCCAGATCATACCAGCAGAGACAACACTGAACAAGAGCCAGAAAAGTCTTCCTAACTTCACAAGCTACTGTGTTGCTCTCCCTCACCAACCTGTACTTCTCTCTTTGCCACTCTATAAACAGTAACTGGACTTCATCTCCTTTCAGCTCTGTCTCCAGAGAAGCAAGCAAGCAGCACGCATTACAAAACCCTGCTCAGCTCTATGCACTGCTCCCAGCACTGCTGCACAAGGCTCTGCCTGGCGCCAAACTCACCCGAAGCAGTGAGCCCAAAAGCCTCTGTCCTCCAAGAGGCTGAGATATCTTGAGCCAGAGCAACCTGCTAGACTGTCATCTGCTGAAAACATCTCAAATTCTTCTACTGCAAGAAGGAAGAAAAGAAATCACTAGAAGAAATGGTATTTGAGCTTGGACTGTGTCCTCATTCCATGAAAGCCTAATGCCAGAGTTCAGCACTTGTTTTCTCCTTCAGCTTATAGAGAGTAGTTCTTCTAAAAGGTAAAAAGTAAAACTCACAAAGCAGCAGTTGGACAATGTAAACTTTAGGAGCTGAATGATATTCCTGAACTCTGGTCCAGGTACAGCTCTAACTATCCTCAAAAAAGCCTCTATAAATCACCCCTTTCCAAACCAGCTGGGTCTAGTAATGCATAAGGGGTCCACAAAAAGTACATCACTGTGGGATAGATTAAATTAATAAATGTCCACCATTTAGGTTGGGGACATCCCCAGATTTCCAGCAGGGAGAAATCAAGCAGACCATTACCACAAGCACAGCCTCACCAGCTTCCATTTTGCCCAAACTGCTACTTTCTCTGGTTCCACACCCAAAGTGTAATGACCAACAAAAGGACTGACTCCATCTTTTCAAGGACCTTAAATGTTAAAATAAAAACTACAGGGTTTTTGTTTTCCTTTGGTTTTGTTGCTTGTTTCTCTATTTGATATTTTGAAGATTAAAACTTCTCAGAAGAGGGAAGGAATCGCCAAAAAGGAAGTCTGCTCACCTGACAATGGGCCTGCCTTTGGTTTTATGCTAGCTATTCCAGAAACAACGAACAAAAAAAAAAAAAAAACCACACCAAAAAAACCCCTTAAACAAACAAACAAACAAACAAAAAACCCCACACCCAAAATTTTGAAGTTCCATATTTATAACTCTAGGCTTCTGACGGTCATAGAAGTTTTTACAACTAGGAGGTCACTAAACAGTCACCACAGGTGTCACATAACTAATTCATGTCACTTCAGGAAGATAGGAGGAAAACTATTAGTTCAGTCTTGTGGGAAAACAGGGAAGAATTGGCCATCATCAGCCACCTTCTTTAATCTACTGCCAATAGATTAAACCAATAATTGTCTACAGCACCACTTGATGTTTGCATTTGCTACATTTCCTTCCTTTCCAAAATCCTTGAAGATGCTGGAATATATGTTTTAGCATGCAGGCATGCTTTAACACAGAAGGAAAAGTAAACATTAATAAGAGCTGTTATCATAATACATTCACACAACTGCAAACAATCACTTTATCACCATCTTGTGAATTAAATCTTGTCACTTCAGCCACTGCCACATGACAGCATGCTCCCCATTTGATGTGTTTTACACAGCAAGTCAGACAAGTCAGGTTTTGTAGATGAGCTACTCCAAAGTCAGTGGTAATTTACTTCATGGGAAGTTACCCTAAAATCAGAAGGCCTGAGTAGGAAAGGAAGTGTTAGTGTATACCCTGTGAGTTCAGTCACAGATAAACACCCAGGTGCTCTTCAGGTTGCAGATTTTCATGGTACTGTTCATGAAACCTCTGGCATTTCACAATGCCCAGGACCATTCACTATGAGCAAGATTCAATTGCACACATATCTATGTTTGAAAAAAGATCTATTAAACAGAGTTGAAGCACAGTGTCACTAAAGAGACATGCATTTCATCTCCTGTTTTTCAATGTAATTAGGAGATGGGGAAATAAAAAGGCCTCTGCACATTTAATATATGCTATTATGTCATCTAGTTGTATGTTTGCTTGAGGCTTACTTCATTTGGCCTGAATATAAACTTGGAAGAACTTCAGGTTCTTTTAATGCTAATGATCTAGTTCCTGCATAGTACAGTCAAATGAAAAAGCTTGACATGGGAAAACTTAAACAGCAACAAGAATACACAGTTCTCTTCAAGAAGAATTTCAGCTTCACCCTCTATTAAACTCAACCCAGTGTACAATACTTGCTGACACTGTTTTGCTCTTCCTCCAGACTGTCCTGATGGTTCTGTAACCCTATTTCAGCCACTTAGCTGCAGTAGTGCAGGTTACTTACATCTCACAGCACCTGGATTTTGAAAGCGAATTGTAAATCCACTAGAGACCAAATATTTCCTTTCTAGGTGCCAAACTGATCCATGAACTCTTATACAAACACCCATTGATATTTTAAAGAACTGTTCTTTTCCCTTAATGGAAACTTCTGGATGAAATTTTTTTCTCCAAAACTAAATAGGGAATTAATAAAAAATACCAAGTTTTGGTTCAAACCTCCACCAAGAGCTTCTAGAACCAGTCAGTTATAAAGGAAGAATGAACCTACAGTGCCCTCAAGTGTGAGGGGATATGAATTAGAAGTCTGAAGATCTAGAAAGGGAGAGAAAAGTTCTCAAGCCTTCAGGAAGGACCCTCACTGAAGAAAAAGATGCTTACCAGCACATGGGGATAATTGCCCTTATGCATTAGGACAGACTGTGTATTATAAGTGTGTGCAAGAAACAAATGACAAAATATCTCCACTTTCAACTGCCTTTTCAGATGCTCATGAGCTGAGAAGTTTCATGTGCATTCTCACCACAGGAACATAACAAAGCCAGTTTAGTTATCTAGTGTAGAAGCCTCTAAATAGTATTTCAAGGAAGTACCACCTTAGTGGAAGGTCAAATTTACAGATACAACAAACACTGTACAGACAAGTCCAACGATGTTGAAGACAACATTTCTCCAAGTGTCTGAACCTCTTAGAAAAGATCACACTTCACTGTATTACCCAGGAACACAAAAGTTACCTTTTCTATAGTTATACAGAAATTGAGGAGGGTAATGCACCTTAACTAGCATTCACAAAACCTGTAGGTCAAGTTGGAAGTCACGTCAGTTAACCAACAGGAAGCACCAAAGACAGGAGTGCCTTATCAATCTCATCTCTCACTGTGCTAGAGCTTTCTGCACACCACAAAAAGGCAACTGCATCTATTCATGACCACAACCTCAAGCCAAGAGAGTCGTGTTCTCACCTCAGCAGTGAGATCACTTAAACAAGATAGAGAACAAGTTCCAGTCATTAATGGGCCCAAGGTGATTTCACCTCCTCTCTACATAAAGTTATGCTGTTTAATTATGGCAACACAGCCAGCACTTCCAACTGCATTAGTCCTGCTTTACATGCAATTCTTAAGTTGTTCACAGGCCCAGAAATGAGAGCAAAACCTAGTTCAGTTCTCTCATCTTGGGAGCCCAGGCATGTAAAGGGCATGACTTTGAACCACCTCAGGGAGAAAAGGTGCTGAACCCAGAGTCCTCACTCTTTGGGAATGCTCTAACCACTAAGCTATTACTCAGGAGTGGGAGGGGTAGCTCTGGTTTGTTTTGTGCAAAGCCCATCTGATAGGTCTCCAGTAAACATGCTCCAAGAACACCATGTTCTGCAAGCCCTGAGAGGAGACAGAAGGAAACTTTTAACCTCTGGATTCAGAGTGAGCTTACTTGAGCACAGGCGTGGAACTACTGCCCACTTCCTGACCCGAAACACCCTTAAGCACAGCTGAACATCTGATGAGATTCTGCTTATACACTCATTGACTTCAGTTACAGGGTTAGAAGGATCTTGAGTTTTGAAGCTTTGAGCTAGGTCATAAACACAAGCTTCCTGAACTCAGCTCCTGTCTTTAGACTGCATAATTGTCTTTGGCTGACTTAGTGAAAACCAGAATCTTTGTCTTGACAAATAATTATAACACAGGACAGAGGAACCCCCATGATGATGGCTGTAAGTGCAGAAATATGAAGGCATATTATTCCATTTAAAACATATTAACAAACACCCCAAACCCAACCAAGCAAAAAAAAACCCTCTACCAGCTGTACTATAAAAACATTAGGTTTGAAAAGCAAAACATTCTGATGCTACCAGAAGTTGAATCTACCCAGATTATTTCAATTTTTAAGTTTTTGTTCTACTGTAGGGAGAACACTTTCCTGTTAGGGTTACCTCTTCCTATAGTGTCATCTGTTGCAGAACCTGACCTCTTTTATTGTTATTGTGAATGATAATCAATGATAAAGCAGTGACAAACTTGCAAAGAAAATACTGCATTGCAAGATCTGTCACAATCAGGACCTGAATGTATCCCAAGTGGCTGAACTACCACTGCCCTGTAGGAGGCTGCAAGAAACAATAAGAAACAGAAGTAACAATGTGTAATGAACAGTGGAGCATTGCACCTGGAAATACTTCCAAGATACAAGCTAACTCTTTCAGTTGCATACATATAGTAAGGGGGTTAAAACAATCTGAAGAGTATTTGCATCTAAGAGGCCACAAGCTCCAGCCTCCTTCTTTCACTAAAAATACAACTTGTGTTCTGATCCATCAGACTCTGGTAGTGAATCTCTGGGGACACAAGCAGTCTGTTGGGTCATTGCTACACCAGGGTTGAATTAAGTAGAGCACCTTTCCCACTGGATGAGGCCTTACCATACAGCAGGATAAAAGCTAAAATGCAGCCAGGAAGTTTCACCTTGCAGCGTCCCTTTGAGCACACACCAGTGACTCCAGTGCACCAAAGTCACACAACAAATAATAGAGTTTCTTCTCACAAGTGAGGACTACCAAAGCATTCTATTTTCCACTATCTCTCTTTACAACAGTGGAAAATTACCAGTATTTAAATAGATTTTAGCCTTGACAATGCAGTAGGTTTAATCTGCTTGGAATAAAGAAAAAAAAAAGGCAAACAGCAACACTACCACACAACACATTATTTTACTCCACACAATACAGTTCAGCAGAAAAAAATTATTTTATTCCTGAGATAGCTTAACATGTTTATTGGTTAATCTTGCTTAACAGGAACGAACAAGTCCTAAAACAAATGTCAGCCCTCTCCTCCCAACTAGAATCTACTCTTGTATTGAATCCATTCTGAGAAAACTGGTTAGGTACCATGTGCTAGTTTAAAACTCTTCACTGGTAAGCTGAAAATTAAAGTTAAGAGTTATTCACCAAAGTTTTCTAGTAATTTCATTTCCCTTAAAGTCCTTCATATAGACCCCTTGCTAGATCCTTCAGAAAAAGAAAAGACTGATTATGGCTATTATTTTCACTTAGTACTTACACTAGTATTTTCTGGTTAGATCAGGGAAAGTCTATGCCATGGGCAGCAACAGAAGACCATCATACATACTCAGGACTGATTTCCTTCACAAACCTCAGCTTTTTGACTCCAACTCTTTCAATTACTACAACATCATTGCAGATGGGTAGGGGATTTTTTTTTTCTGGTGTTGTTTTGGCTTTGGTTTTTTTTTAATATGTGGGAATGTATGCCTCCTGTGCTCAGAAGAGGTGACTTCTTGCAGTTAGTGCCTTCTTTCAGTTGTTTGTTGTTGTTGTTGTTGTTGTTGTTTTTGTGTGGGGTTTTTTTGGGGTTTTTGTTTGTTTTTTTGTTGGTTTTTGTTGGTTTTTTGGGGTTTGTTTTGGTTTGGGTTTTTGTGTGCTTTTTGTTTTTTGGGTTTTGGTTTTTTGGGGCTTTTTTTGTTTTTTAAGATATATTTATGCTAAGGCTTCATTAACAATACAAAGGTAATATCAGGGAAGTTTCAGGCGGAGATAAATGCCTTACAAAACTGAAATAGTGACAGTCATGAATTAAAATAGAAATAGGCATGAAACTTGAATATAGTGGTGAGTATTCATAATTAATACATAAGATGCTGATTCACCTACTATCACAAACTTCCGACTCATGAATGCTCTTCTTCTCCCTTTCCTATAACTGTTAATCATCACTGCTTAAAGTCAGTTACAATTACATTATTTCTAAAGAAAACTAGCAAGATATCATCACCAGCAAAAAAAACCAAAAAACAAAAACAAAAAACCCACAACTAAAAATATGCCCCATCTCAAGAACTTTTCATGTTGCTAACCTGTAAACAGAAATAACATGAGACAAAACAAAGTTTCATTTTTCAAGAATGTTAGAGTAATACATCTCAATTCATATTGATGTCACTTCAAACAAATCAAAAACTGGCAATAAAACATGAAACATGAAGTCTCCCCCAAGTGTTCCTTCAAATTCATTACATCTTCCTGGAGCAGGTGCACCAGCTTAAGTTCATTCCACGTGGAATTCCGTGAAGAACATACAAGTGAGGAATGTCTATCTACTGCTGTGGTAACTGGTACATCTGGTAGCCCACACTGAGCCAATTTCGTCCTGAAAACACTGCAGCTGCATTCATATGGCATTACATTTAACCTCTCAGGCCCTGCTGAAAGGTACACAACCACCAAAAAAAAAAGAAAGGAAAAAAAAAAAGACACTCTGCTTCCAGGCTCCACGTGGCCCATCCAAAACTTGCTTCCAGCATCTCTCCACTCACAGTGTCAGATTTAAGAGACAAGTGTGAGTGTCAGCTTGGCACAGTGGTCACACTTATGGCCAGGAAACTCCAGGAAAACTGAAACCTGTACAAGGAGACACATGATTGTTCATTACAAATAGAAGTACTAAGAGAAACAGAATCCTGCAGCAACGTTTCAAGATGCTTCTGGACAGACCAACCAGCACAGGGGCCTCACCCCTGTGAGCACATGTATGAATCACTCTGCCACACAGGAGCAGCCATTCTGGCAATTTAGGGCTGCTCCCACGAATAACAGGCAGTCGTGACTTTTTTCAGGATAATGACTGTAGTACACAACAATTTAATGAAATACCTGCTAGGTAATTTTTAATCTATAATTTTTATATTATGTGATGGTATTAATGTTAGTACCCCCAGTAAAGCAGTTCCCTCCAAATGTGACAGTAAGTGCCCAAAATACTACTGCTAATACAATAAATACTTCAGTTCAAAATTAAAATTTTTAGGAAAAAATCATGGGAAAAAAAAACCCAAATCCTACCACAACAATCTAATTGAACAGATGCGTTTAATATCATAAGTTTCATCTGAATAAAGAAAAAATGCTTTTCTCTTGTGGTACAAAAAAAATGTGTCCTATTTCTGTAGCACAACACACTCTTTCCCCCCCCCCTTCAAAAAAAGACCCCAGAAGCTGAACTTTAAAAAAGCCATACAAACATGTATTTCATCCTAGTTTTCTGAAATCAACATATTTAGAAGTGTTCTAAAAAGAAAGAGAAGATAAATACTTAACATTATGCTTGGAAAAATTATTTTAGCATACTTCAGTCTCCACCAAAATTTCTGTTCAATTTACCTCATTAATCTAACTGGGTTACCACTACTCAGGTTAAATCCTTCACCCACCTCACAGAGCCTTCAAAGCTTCCTCACTAGTATGGTTTTAATATAAAGCACTTTTGGACTGGGTAAATAAATTTCACAGCATCTGGACAAAATGTGGGTTTTTTCCTAATTTGATGAAGTTTTAAGACACCCTGTCAATAAAAATTACCTTTAGGGCCAAGTTAAGTTTTGAGATGAGGCAGAACAAGTTCCAAACTCCACAAGTCACCTGAGAGAGGCAAACCAGAGACTGGAATGAGAGACCTTCATGCTCATAGTTTTTGGCTATTCTAAGTGTATTTTTCTTCCCATTCTTCATGGGACTTTCAGTCATTACTGAGGAAGCCTTTCCCTGCAAGCACTTTGTTAAAAGCAGCACATTTTCACAAAAATGGGGTTTTTTTTGGGACACCTATCAACTTTGTAACAACCAAATAAACACTGATATTCCAGAAAAGTCTAAACTTCACTCTCAAGAAAACACACCAAAGAACTAGTTCCAATATCATAGTGGATTGATGGTGGCTGCATGCCAGGTCTCCACTAAAGCTGCTCTATCCCTGCCTTCTTCAGCTACACAGGGAGACAGAATATAACAAAAAAAGCTTGTAGGCCAAGGTAAGGACAGGGAGAGATCATTCACTCAATTACCATTACAGGGAGAGATCATTCACCAGTTACCATCACAGACAAAATAGCCTCGATTTGGGGAAATTAATTTAAATTATTAATAAATGAGAGCAAGATAATGAGAAATAAACCCAAATTTTCAAGCGTCTTATTCCCCCCCAACTCCACCTTCTCCCTGGGCTTAACTTCCCTCACAATTTTTTTCTACTTCTTCCTCCTCAGCAATGCAGTGGAAAAGGGAATGAGGTTGTGGTCAGATACATTGTTTCTGCTGTTCCTTCCTCCCCTGCTCCAGGGGTCTGTCCCCACAGGAAGCAGTTCTCCCTGAATTTCTCCAAAGTGCATCCTTCCTCAGGGCTGTAGTTCTTCATGAACTGCTCCAGCTTGGGTCCCTGCCAGTGGGGTGGGGCCATTTAGGAACAGACTGCTCCAGCATGGGTCCCCCTCAGGGTCACAAATCCTGCCAGCAAACCCTCTACAGCTCCATTCTCCATAGGGCCACAGGTCCTACCAGGAGCTGCTACAGCACAGGCTCCCAGACTTCCTCAAGTATCCACCTGTTTTGGTGTGAGATCCTCCACAGGCTGTAGGTGGAGATCTGCTCCACCACAGACTCCCATTGGGACATCCTGCCTCACCGAGGTCTGGACCATTGGCTGCCATGGAATCTCAGCTCAGTGCCTAAAACACCACTTCCCCTCCTTCTTCAGTGCCCCTGTCTGCAGAGCTGCTTCTCTCACATATCCCTCCCTTCCCTCACTGCAGTTGCTATTGCCCAGGGCTTGTCCCCCTTTCCTCACAGACACTATCCCAGAGGTACCACCACTGTCACTGATGGGCTCGGCCTTGGCCATGACAGGCCCATCTTGGAGCCAGCTGGACACACAGGAAATTTTCAGCAGCTTCTCACAGAAGGCACCCCTGTAGCAGCTCCAAAACCAAAATCTTGCCATACAAACCTAATACATATACAGAGCCAGGAGGGTAAAAAAAATAAAATCCATTCTTTATTAAATAGTCTGCTCCACACATTTCCTGGACTTCACTTGCACTATAAGAGAGCAATAAAAAAAGATTGCTGTAAGATCCTGCTAGAAATTTGGAATTTGTATCAATAATGAGAGCATTCCGTTTAGGATGCTCTCCTGCAAACGACGCCAGATTTCCAAATCAGACTCTGTGAAGAGTCATGATCCCATCTAATTATGTGAAGGAAAGCAACTGTCACAAGGACATAACAGCAGTTTCTCTTCTATTTATAACAACAGAATATTGTTACAACAGAATATTATACAGCACGCTGCTTCGATTCCTTATCATTCTATAATGTTCAGAATTGTTTAGAACTCAAATTCTTAGAAGAAGCTTCCCCTTGCTATTTAGAAGTTTCAGGGTTCAAAACTTCTCAAAGAGAGCTCATTATTCAGAAGAGCAAACTATGTAAGAAGTATCACACTATTTTGAAAAGAAAGTAGTTTACAAACTCTGTTATCCACGTGAAGACTTGTCTTAGACTGTTGGAGATGGAGAGCTTGATTTCAATGAGCATCAGAAACTACCATTGCACCAGCCAAAGGAATCAAATCTCAGATGAGACTATTAAATTATATTATCTCTGGCTTCTATGACATACAGAAGGAGAAGATATTTCATATGATAGTATCCCTAGGAAAATCACTTCAATCTATTTCAAAATTAATTATACTTGGCTTAAAAAATTATAGTTAGTTCTTTGTTAGATTGCCTCTTATATTGTAGATACATAATAAAAACTTACAGCACATGCTCTTTCTAATTTGATTTCCACTTACATGTCCTTAGCCGTTTTAGACAACAAAGGAGCTCAATGCTTTTTACAAGTCCTGCCTAGTTGGATTATCCTCTCTTATTTTTAAACAAACATGCAGGTAATACTGTAGGAGGATACTCTACCCCAGAATGTGGTCAAGCAACTTGTACAATGTCCTATTTGCAAAGCTATCAGTGGTGGGCTGAGCTCAGGCCAGGTGCTGGTTTTGGTGTTGAACTATGCTCCACCAGTCTGGCTAACTAACCCCAAATCAGTATCCTGATAGTGAGGCAAAAACTTGGCAGACAAGCTGCCAAGCTAACCTGGCAGACATGGGACCTACAGTCAGTAACTTTATACTATGAGAGTCCAATCCACTTTCATAAGGCCAGGTTTCTCTAGCATATTCCTTCTTGACACTCCTCAAGGTTAAGAGAGAGATCTGCCCACCAGCATTGGTACAGGGAGTTACCTCCACATCTATTTAATTATTCCCTCTTGCGAGCTTTAATATAATTGCTTTGCAATAGTGCACTGTGCTAGCCTATACATACACTGAGAGCCGTTTTAGCTTTTATACTGCAGAAGAGGATTCTGGGGCTAAGACTGGATCCAGCCATGCCTGGACCACTCTCTGAGAAGGAGTTCCTTTCAGCACCTCATGGCTCAGCAGCAGGACTTGTCAGTCCACCCTTGACAAGTATATAGAGCGAATAATTAGAAGATCAGTATTCATTTTTCTGCTGAAGTTTTGAAAACACATGATGATAGACTTGTATGTTTGGTTTTGTTACAGAATCAAGAAGGTGTCCTTACAGGTGTCTAAAACAGCAATATACAAAAAGAAAAATTTCACACCAGGCCACCACACAGGACAGACAGGTTATATTAGCAAAGGATAACCTGGGATACGTTTGCGCTAAAGCCACAGACTTTCACCAAAACTTCAAGCTTTGGCCCTCCCACACCAGCATCCCTGACATAAACTCTGATTTTATATCTTCACAGATATTTTATTCCCCAAAAGACATTTTTATTCATAAAGTCATTGTTAAAAAGGGAATTTGTGAGTCTGCATGGGTGTGCATCTAGAGAAATTCTCAGTTTCCCAACACAATCAAGAGATTTAGAAGACAAAATTACAATCTGATTTTATTCTCTGTAAAATGCTTTAGGTTTTTTGACCTCAGGACATCTTGCCAAGTATTTTTTAGTAACTATTTTTTTTTGAGGGAACAGACAACAAGTAATTTAGCTTCCACGTCAGATTTCCAGCAAAACTTTGCAATTGCCTTCGCATGTTTTTATGCACATGCATGAAGATTTATTGCTACTGGAAATTACTTCTGAGTCATGTGGCCACACTACCCCAGAGATCTGATCTCCAAGAAATGTATCTTGCCCCAAGAAACACTGCAACAGAGACCTTGGGCTCTGAGAGGAGGAACATAGGTGGAAGCCACATATATGGGAAGCACACCACAGCTTACCAGTACAAAATCCATTTTTGCATCACGAAACAGCCACACTTTCCACTGCCCTTAGGAGTAACGATCTACTCACTGAATTCTGAGTGCATAAAACCAGCACTTTTCCCAAGTCTTCTATCACTATACACAAACATACAGAAAAGCCTAAAAAGTAGTAAGAACACAAAATAGTCTGTGCTTCAATCTCAGGTATTCACTTAATGCATAAGCTACAAGAGTTAACTTCTACCTTTAAAATCTAAAATTAAGATTTTTACATTGTGCATCACAAATGGTATCTTCTGCATTAAAAAACAGCTTTCTTTTCTAGTGAAACCTTGCTCAAAACCTTGAATCCTTTAACAGAAAGGCCTGACACCAAATAATGAGGGAAAAAGAAGCAACATTTGACATTCCCAATTTCACATACTCTTCTGACAGATTATAGACAATATCAGCCAAGCAGAGCTGCCATGTTCTGATTAGCTAGAAAAGCAGAACACTACAAGCCAAGATACCAATATGCCTTCTAAAAGCCAGACAAAAACATTTCCATTTGGCTTATTTTCTTGCCTCATGGAACAGAACAGTAGAAATAAAAATCTCAGAATTAAGCTTCTCTTACAGAACACTATTTATATGTCAATTTCTAGGTAAATATAAGCAACCATTACAAACATAATTCTTACAAAATGTAATCTAGAGTAAGTTATAAAGCTTCCAAACCCTTTTCTGTAAAACAAGTAGGAAGCACAGAATGGACACAAAGGAAGTTACAGCAAATATCAAAAGCAATCTTATCCTGGTAAGGACTTATGATGAGCTCCAGAAAACGTTTTGTGCACAGCAGTTGCCAAATATTTAGTACCATTAAAGGGACAAAAGCTTGCACTTAGCACTGACTCAAAATTCACAGAAAGTTTTTCTTAGACATTTTCCTTTCTTCAATCCTTCATCTGCATGGATATCAGTGTTAAACTAATTTAGAAGTAAAATTTAAATAAATGGAAAATCCAAACAAACAGTTTAATCTGAGTGAAATGAGCTGTTGGCAAACAGGCTGCATTTAAAGCTAAAAGCTTTGTTGCACCAAAACACCAGCAACAGGCCCAGCAACAAGCTGCAATGGAAAAAAATATTCCAGAAGTGAGGTTCTCCTCCTCCCAAAAACAAACACCATCCCCCTCCCCACCCCNACACAGGAAAGGCTTTAGAGCTTTAAATAAGTTTGCATTTTCAAGTTTGTTCCTCCTTTGAATAAATGTCATATTATTCCATGTTTACTCTCTAGGACTTAAGGAATCCTTAACAAAAATATTTGTCTCAGAAGAAAACTTTAAAAATAATTCAATGGCAAGCAAGAATATCCCAGGGAGGGAAATTTGGCAGAGATTTGGTTACACCTTCACTCTCAAAGCTAAAGCCCACAAAGGCAGTCAGCTATTTAGGCAAAGGACCTGCCAGCAAAGACTTGCAACCAAGAAAACTTTATCACTGACTCCAGAAGGCAGAGAACAGTGAGAAAAGGTTACAATTTCTAACTAATTTACAGGAAAAGAAAAAATCCATGTGTTTTCAGAAGCAATTTTCAGTGCTTTTCTACAGTACAGTGCCTGAATTGAAAGTAAGTTCTTGCAGTTGCACAGAAGGGACACATTATCAGATTACATAAGTAGCATCACCTCTATTTTTAAAATACCAGCCCAGTGTATTTTTGGGTTATATTCTTGCACTAGAACACAAAACTGGGTGAAACTTTCAAGCTTGGTTTCTACATAAAGCTGAAGTAAGGAAAACGGTAAATTGAAACTACATTTAAATAGAACTAAACCAGTTCACCTTTCCAAACTAACTTTTGGCAGTAATTTAACCTAAGCCTTCCAGAAGAGAAAAAAAAAAACCAAAAAACACAAAGTCACTGAAAACATCAGGAAGGCAGTAAACAACAACAACAAAAAAATGCCACCACTTAACTTTTTGGATTTAATTCATTTATGTAGTCTCAAGTGAAGATTTACATGTTTCACTTTATTTCTGAAGAAAAACCTAAGCTTTTCCCACCATCCAATCCCCGTTAAACTGTAAACAATTTACTGGAATAGAAAACAATACTGACAGCAAACCATATTTTTGGAAATTTAAACACTTGGTATCCACAGGAAAACATAATCAAGCTTTCAAAACTATTTTTTCTGGCCCACGATGGTATATTCAGTACTTTTCCACTATGTTTATTTTAAAGGAGAAACCCTGACCTGAAGAAAAAGTCAAGAGTAAGATGACAAAACAGCAAGTATTTCTTCAGTGCTCACTTAGCACTTGTTACAGTAAGACAATGTAATTTTCTTTAAAGTAATATACATTGGTCAGGCTAACATTATTTTACACAACCTAGAAGTCCATACTTTGTTTTTAATTAATACTGTATGCTAATTTACAAAACATTCCAAAATCTTAGTGCTTTTCCTTTTGCTTGAACATCTCCTCAGGATACATAAAATTTCCCCATTTGTGAGCAAAAAGCATCCAAATATATGCCAACACCTTAAAATGAAGACAGTTATTTACATAATGAACAGTACAAACAAATTGTATGATAAAAAATGCAAAAAACCTATAAATAAATTGGCTTTTTGGAAACTTAGAGCAGAACTCCCAGGAAGCTCAATGGAAAAGAAGGGAATGATCACTGCTACCCATACACCATTAGTGTCAGAGTAAGAAAAACAATTTCAGACAGAAACCTAAGCTGAATATGAGTGTCAACTGGAAAGTATCATATCCAGTTATGAGCTGAAATGAACAGCCAACATCCAAAATTACATCTAGAAAGAGATGCAGAATCAAAAGAAAGTTTAAAAAAAATCTAAAAATGAGCTCATGTCACTTAGTGTCTGCCAGATCAGGAGAACAGATGCTGCTATTTACAAAATGCATTCAAGCTGAAGCATTTCAGGTTTCTACAGATCTCTAGGTATTAGCACCTATTAAAAAATAAAAAAACATTTCTGAAAAGGAAACAAATCTTTTTTGACTAAGGCACCAGTGTACATCCTATAATTTCTTACATCATTACTACACAGCAAGAGATAAGGCAACCTTTATGTTTGATTTCTTCAGTTTTAAAGCACTTCAATACAGTCAATAAATATCAACCAAGATGTCATTAAATGTGTGCTTCATGCTTCAGTTCTTTTGAAAATAAAAATTCTAGTTATGATGTCCTAAAAATCAATTCAGCAGTCACATAAACACATAAATTTACAGATAAGTAATTTTGAACAATTATAAGAAAAAGTTGGCTAAGCAAAGCTCATTTCCATACACGAAGAGTGGCATACCATTAGCATGGAAAATTATGGAAAGGCTCCAAACACAGAAACAGCATCAGAAGTGCCCCAGACACCCTACTCCACATAATTTTGAGAACTGTTTTCAAGCAACTCCTTATCCCAACCAAAGACATTCCCAAGATCAGGCAATTCTGCAGTGGACAAGCTCACCAAGAGAAAATTTCCCTTCATCTCTCTCTACAGACTGAAGCCTTAAGAAAAGAGGGAAGAGTCAGATAAGGCGATCTGAGTTTTATTGAGCATTTAAATCTTTAAAAAATATATTCACACCCCTGCTCAGATGATTCCCTAATATGTCAAGATTAATTCTTCTCCATTAACATCTCCAGCCACCCTTACCCCACATATGAGATACAGACCCATCATCAGAACATGTTTACAATAAATACTGCAGAGGCAGCAGATGCTGTAAATAAGACTAATCATTTTAAAGCATCAAGACATTACTTCAGTATTCTCCCTCACTTTGAGAAAAGCAAAAATATTAAACACACCAAAGAAGCTCATAACAGACAGAGTTTTCTAAACTAAGAAATCTTAGATCTTTCTAAACAGAGTTTTCACTAGTTTTCTAAACTAGTGATCTGGTAAAGCAACATGTGGATTTTGAAGGGAGCACCCTACAATGAATAATTAAATCCATTCCATCCCATCCAATGGCTGGAAGAGACAGAACATGCTTTTGCTATGAAGTGAACTCACAAAAAAGGATGTTTTAATTCACTGTATGTAAGAGCACTATGGGAAACAGAAACCAATTTGGGCATTGTTGTTGTGCAGAGGGACTAGTCAGCTTCCAGATGGATCAGATACACTACCACCAGTGAGGATAACATGTTTAAATTCTTAAGCTTGAACAGACTATAAATTTCAACTGAGACACCTTTCTATGGTGGCTGATCAACAGTAAGCATCACAGGGGAACATCACCTATCATGCAGCAGGACACAGTCAAATTAACTTGGACAAAAATCCTCAACCCAGCAGATCTGCCTAGCTAGAGATCTTGAAGCTCACTACAAAAAACTACTAGTGTTGTATAGGAAGGCTAAAAAGGACTTTAGACAAAGTTATAAACTATTACCTCCAAGAAGATTAAAGATTTGGAAACCTAGCCAGTCTTCCACAACACCAGGATAAACCATTTGGGAGCAATGAACATAATTTTCACCCTTATTACTCTTAAAAAGCATGCACGACAGAGCTCAGACATGGAGCACTCACAAAGCAAAGAGTGAATTCTCTTCTGAGTTCACACTGCTAGAACAAATATAGCAATGAAACAGAAAAGTAACTCCTATTTTATCTTTTATGGATACACAAAGGAGAATTACTACCTCCTCTCCTGGCAGAGGCTTTATTTGTCCTACCACAGTGACTGAGGACACGATGTCTGCTTTGGCTGTGACTAGAAGTCTTCCAATCCTTTCTGCATGCTCATTTAATTTAAATCATACAAGTGTTTTGCCAGGATTTGGAAAGAAAGGATATTCCCTTCCATGTCCTCTGCCAAGCAAGCCTAGATCCCAATCAATCCCTCAAGATTTTAAGACAAGAGGATATATTTGGCTGCTGACATGACCCCTCTCTTCCGTGCCATAACAGCCCTTGGCAAACTGTGGAGTTCTGATACATTTATCCACTAAAGCAGCAGGCCTGAGAAAACAAAGAGGTAATTAAAACCACCCCCTCAAGCCCACCTGATGCTTTTATGTATGAGACAGGTTTCAACCACAGGTTTAAGCACTATTTGTCTGGTAAACAGTCTTGAAGATCAAAGGGAAAGGACTTCGATGGTTCTTAAAGTCCCTCCAAGCAGTTACCAATACAAAACACAGAGAAAGAGGCTGGAAGGAAAAATCATCCAGCTAGCAATGCTCTACCTTCCCAGGGAGAGATCAAATAAGCACCTTGCTCCTGCCTGATGTTTAAGAACAGTTTAGATCTAGTGATGAACATTACCAAATTGTCTATTCCAATACTGAAATTTTCCCCAAATGCCCAACCCAAGCCTTCCTGGAATTTAGATCCATTGTTCATTCATTCTAACTCACGTTTTCTTTGTTTTTGCAGCAGGCTTTTCATCCCTTTTCATCCCCACTGCTTTGGGAACATATTATCTTAAGCCTCCTTTTAGCCAATGACACCACCACTCAGTACTTCAAACTTTCTTCACAGAAAACTCCAAAGGACTAGAAGATATGATACAAGCTCCCATTAAAGTAATTTTAAATTATATGGTTGCTCTGCAGTATTCTTACTCTCCGTCTCAGCTTCTAACCTATTCAACAAAGCACTAAAATTTGTTAATCGAGACTTTGCTGGACAGGAACTTTTAGAGCCTTTACCAAGTACATGTTACCTGATCTCACTTGCCTTCTGGGATGGTTTCCCAGCTAATTTTACTCACTAAAGTGCAGTTTATAAATCACAATTCCTTAGCTTGTTAATAAGGCTATCAGGGGAACATTAAGGACTCCAGTATATCAACATGATAGAATAGAATTGAATTGAATCTCTCTGCACCACAAGGCCTGTTACTCCATCACAGAAGCAGTAGCAATGCTGGATTTAAAAGAACTGATCCTGGCTAAGTCTGCTTTGGCTGTTGCTCAACTTCTTTTCCTAGGCACTACAAATGGGTTCCAACACTGGTCCAATATTTTTTCTTCAAGCTACAGTTAAAATCCATCAGCTTCCTCTTCATTCCATTCCATTTAGCCCACACTGAAGAGGTATGCACCAATTAATCTGAGTCTGCTGCTTCCCTCCACTATCTTGAAATTGCAATCCACTACATGAGATTGCTTCAGCTAGTTGCTTTTTTAAGCACCTTGGAATTAATTTCATCAGGCCCTACCAGATTGAAAATCTGTTGCTTATCCAAGCAACCTACAGGTTTCCCCCCACCCTCCAGCCTAGGAAGGTACTATTTATGCTTTTATCATGGCTATTGACTAAACAGGCTGGATTAACCATTTCAGAAAACATTTCAATCACCTCAGCATTATCTGTTAATCCACTGATCTGCGGATCTTTTATTTCTTGCTTTCTTCCAATATTCATTTCAGCTATGCCTCCTTATGTTTTTGACCATCCTAGATTTATTCATACATATTTGTGCACTTTCTATATGTTTCTTTTGTTTACTCGATGAAAAGATCAACAGGGAGCGGAGTTCTTTTTTCATTACTAGTTTTCCCCTTCAGTGCAAGCATTGGCTATCATTAGACTACTTCTCAAAGAGGCTGAGGTTGTTTCTTTTCTTCCTTATATTTGCGCCCAGTCAGGCTCTGCATGCCAAATTCTATGCTTTTTGACACTTATGGATTTTATTCTGCTGTTGTCATCTTTTATCCTATGTAGACTAGCACCTTGTTACCTCTGCAGAACCTGCCCTCCATCTATGTGTTCTCTTTGTTTATGAAGAGAATAAATTTGCATACCCATGGAGAGCAGTATGTTCTGCTGAGTTTTCTCCACTGAGGGGTTACAAGAGATTTAATTATCAAATCTCATCCTTTCAGTGTTCTTCTCCAGCTACAGCCACGTTGCATTTCTATTCCACTCATACATATCTGATTGATCCAACTGAGGCTAGCAGAAGCCTTTCAATGAGCATGTGCTTAGACATTCCTCTGCTGTTCTTTCCCAGTGTATTTGTGTTGGTGTGCAGACACCCAGCACACTGGGAGAAACGACGCACCGTTCTGCAAGGTCATCAGCACTGTGCTATAAATGTGTGCAAAATACCCCATGGGCATGAATTTGTCAGCAGTCTGTGACACATACTGGGGGTTCTACCTCAAAAACTATTCATCAAATATTTTCAAATGTAAACATTGAAACTGTTTTCACTTGGTTAAAGCATTGCAACTGAAATAGCTTTCAAGTATTTTTAAATTATCTATTGAGGTCAAAGTGGCTTTAGGAACTTTCTCTAATTAATAAAAGCAAAAATTAGAAAAAAGGGGACTAGTTTGCTGACACTGTCTTCATAATAACCCTGACAAAAACAACTTGTCTACTCTAAATGGGAAAACAGATATATTCTCTCAGTTTAAAAAGTCTACGTTACTATATATAAATATATATAGCCTACAATGAGAAAACTCTTTATCCTGAACATAAGTCAAATCAGTGGGAATTTGTGTTAAGCAATAATTAATTCTACAGATTCTGATACAATCAATATTATTTATTAATAATGTTATTTATTAATAGCAAAGAAGAAAGCTGCACACTTAGCATTCCACTATATATCAGAGGAATTTTTATCCAGGGGAGAAAAACCCCCAAGCATAACAAAGGCAGGCTTAGAGGGATGCCAGGCTGACACAGGCTGCTGCCAAGCCTGCAGCTTACCCCAGCCATATAATGCATTCTACCAACCTGCTCCAGACACAAAGCTGCAAAATCACCATTGCTTGTGCCTAAATATTTGCTGACTGCCCCAACAGGCAAGAGGGCACTAACTCAAAGAAAGAAATAGCAATCAGACCACATGGAAAATTCTAATCTTTGACTTCCTCACTGATTTATGCTGGAAGCAAATCTGAAAGATAAATAAAGCACATTTTACAGTTCTCCATATTGAGGCAGCTGGGGTGGGGAGGGATAAAAACAAATATGTGAGTCCAGGTTCAGACTTCTAGTCTGGGATGGACCATTCATTCCACAAGACAGAATGAGGGGTGCCTCAGTTCACAGGAGAACTGGGCTAAAAGTTGCCTCTCCTGCCCTGGGCCCTATGTCCTTTAATAACTTCAGACAGCATAACTGTACATATATTGCTGTGGACTTCAGTATTGTTTCAGATCCCAAAACAGGGAGATAAAGTAATACAAGTGCTGATGCTGTTCTGAATGGGATTTCACATTTTAATGTTACTAAGCTATTTATCTTTGGAAGCATTGCTGAAAGCAACAAGTTCCATGGGGTGATAATATTTAATTAATAGTTTGCTTTATCTGCCATCTTCACAGATGCAGAGATATGAACAATATTATTCTTGGTCATTAATCAACAGAAGACCACTTTATGCCTGACAATAGTCCCCAGCATCCAAAACAGAATACTTGCATTGGATCATTTCTCCAACAAATGTGGATCCAAAGATTAAAGGAAATTTTTCATTTATGAGTACAGACACAAGAACTAAGATTTGCCACTCTAAATTCATAAAATACAAAATAGTTTTCTCTTAGATCTATGCTCCTGAAAAGGAAAATTTGCAAAAGCAACTTTAATTTTTTTCTTAAAATAATGTTATATTTGATTTTATTTTGCTTATCTTGTTGGTAAACTTTTACTGCACCTTGTGTGTATATAGTCGGTTTTACAGCTATTAAACCTTTCACACCTATGTTTATTAATCAAGCCAGCAATGACCACAGTATTTGAACTCGCATTTGCTGTATGAAGATGGACATTTTCTGCCAGAACTTTCTGGCCTAGTTAAAAGAAAAACTAGGAACAAAGTTTCTAAACCACACTAAAAGTTGAACAGGCCACTAACTTCAAATACATAAAAACCTAAAAGGGAGTAATCTGATCCTGCATTCTGACCTCCTCCCAAAATTTAGGTGAGAGATCACCATCTGTTTGGCCTTTGAATAGACTCTGATATCTTGAACCTGACAAAAACAAGTCTTCCCTTAGCAGTCTGTTGCAGTAACTCGTCATTCTCACTGATACGAGAGCCACTTCTCATATGAACCTTTAACAGGGAAGATGACAGATTAGGTTTTTGATTCAATGTTGAAGTTTAAGGTGGTTGTTTGTTTCACTGGCTTCAGTTTTTAAAGAAAAACTGTCAAGCTGTTCACTTAGACCACGTGAAACCAGCAGCTTTGAGAAAAATTCCACACACAGCCTAAACTGGGTAAAATAAATTATCCTCTATTTATCACACTGCACACTACTGAGAAGTTACATAAAATAAACAGAGACTCTTTCAGCTCCAATAACTCAAACCCAGAACGTGTTTCTCTCTATATGATAACATATAATGGTTTTTATGTTATACATATTTCTGTATATAATGTATACATTATTGCATATATAATACTTTTATATGTTATTATTAGGTTTCCCTGGATTTCCCTATATTCAACCTGTTAAAGTTCAGGGAGAAAGAGCACAGTAGTGAGAATCAGACAGCTGTCTCCAAGCACAGCTCTATGTATTCATTTGTGATTAAAAGAAATACCCGAATTTCCTTTTCCTACTCTGCAGCTAAAAGTAGTATCTTTAGCAGTGCTGACGGACCCGTTGATACAAGAATTCCAAGACCTGTGCAAAAAACCTGAGGTGAGCAAGACAATTGCAATGCAAGTAACTATAATTAGACTGTAAGAGTGGAAGAGTACAAAGTAAAATTTATTTTTGTTAACATTAGGTCAGCAAAGGTAATCCTCTATTGGCTAGGCTGCCTATGAGCTGTGAAAAAAAAATAGTTTGGATCCTATCGATGCCAGTGGAGAAACTATTTACCAATAAATAACAAGAAGGGCATTTGGACAGGCTCTGCCTTAACAACAAGCTCATGTGGCTTTTAAAAAGCTCCAGAACTTCACATTTATATTTTTAAGTGGCAACACTAATATTGATACCCAAATCCTTCCTGTTTTTCTATGAAAGCTAACTAGGTAATACTAAAGCACTGATCATACAGACTGAAACTAGAGTGTTAAAGCTGTCATTTTAGTGCTTCCTTGGGGATGCCCCAACTTTCCAGCCATTCATTGCCAAATCCTCTCTGCTGGATTGCACTGAAAGACTCCGTGCTTTTTCGCAGAACAGTTAGGGTTGGAAGGGACCTCTGGAGATCATCCAGTCCAAGCTCACTGCCAAGGCAGGGTCACCTAGAGCAGGTGACACAGGAACGCATCCAGGTGTTTTTGAGTGTCTCCAGCGAGATATTTCCGGCACCCTCCGCCCTCCCCCACTCCCGCCTTTTAATAACGCTTTTCCAAATGTTTTTTTCGGGGAGAAGGCCGTAGGGGTAGGGAGCACTAAGCACGTATTAATTGTAGGAATAAACCTGATAGGGTGGATCAGCNGAAGGCCGTAGGGGTAGCACGTACTAATTGTAGTTGCTTAATACTAAGCACGTATTAATTGTAGGAATAAACCTGACAGGGTGGATCAGCCGTCCACCTCGTCGCACAGATGAAACCCTAAGGTGCCCTGTGTGGGACGGGGCCGGGAGAACCCCCGGTCCGGTCCCAAAAAGCCCAAAGGGGTTGGTCTGCCACCACGCTCACCTGCACCCCGCTGAGGATCGCCTCGCTCTTCTCCCTCACGTCGAGGAAGGGGCACCTCTTGGACAGCATGAGCAGGCGGGCCAGCGCCTCGCCCAGCCCGTCGCGGGCGGCGGGCACCGGCAGCCCGTCGGCGGCCGCCCCGGAGGCGATGCTCTCTGCGCGGCGGAGNCGGGCATGGAGGGAAGGGGCGGCCCCGGCCCTGCCTCTCCCGGGGCGGCCCCTCAGCCCTCCCCGCCGGGGCCGCTACCGACCCCCGGCAGTCCCCGCACTCGGGGTTGGGGGGAAAGAGCCCCGCCCAGCAAGGGGAGCCCTCATGACAGGCACTCCGGTCAGCCAATCGTCTTTCAGCGCCCGCAGCCAGGGGGCCCAATCGCAGCGGGGTGCGCCGGTGCCCGTAGGGGTTGCCGGGATATGTAGTCCAGCCAAAGGGCGCTCCCTCGGCCCTCGCGGAGGAAGACTACGCGTCCCGGCAGGCAGCGCGGCACACGGCCAGGATCCTGCCGGGGAAGGGGAAGGGAGGACCATTCGCTGCGGGGTGCGCGCACGGTATTCCCGTTTTCCTGTTTGATAGGGTTTGGGGGGATTTTGCAGGAGCGCCGGTGGCTGGCGGCAGCCGAGGGTGAAGCAGTCTCCGGAGCAGATTTGCCTCAGAGCTTTGCACCGGCACGCAGTTAAGCGCGCACATGTTTCAAGCGACCGCGAAGGCGTGTCGGAGGCGGAGCAGGGGATGGATCCTAAGTAAGGGCGTCAGCGGGAAGGGAAAACCTGCCGGTGCTAGCGAAACACAGCCCCGTCACCGCTTGGGAATAAAGGAGGGATGGCGGGGGGAAATCCCGGGAATGTTCACACTGAGCAACAGTTCCGCCGTGTTTTTATCCAAATTAATCCCAGGGGATTTTTTTTTTTTAATCCCAGTTGTTCAGGGGCTGATGAACCTGGAAAAGAGAAGGTTCGGGGAGGATCTTATCCATGTATATATCCGGACACTATATGTGCCTAGAGGGAGGGTGCAGTGCGGGTGAAACCGGGATGTTCTCGGTGGTGCCCAGTGACGGTATCAGAGGCAAGGGACTCGAGCTGAAACACAGGAGGTTCCCTCTGAACATCAGGAAGCACATTTTGTACTGTGAGGGTTACCAAGAGCTGGCACAGGTTGCCCAGGGTGGCTGTGGACTTGCTGTCCTTAGGGATATTCAGAAGCTGCCTGGACACGGGCGGCCTGGCTAGCTGTCTCTAGGTGGCCCTGCTTGAGTGGAGGGGTTACACCAGATGGTCCGCAGAGGTCCCTGCCAAGCTCAGCCGTTCTGTGATTAAGTGTAATCTGCCACTAAAGAGGCTGCTATTGCTGTTTCCCTTGCTTTTCCTGCAGGGGAAAAAAAAAATGCTGTTTATGATGAATTTTAATTTTCAGCCAAGTCAGTTTCTTGATCCAGTTCACATCTTGGCAGACAAGAGGAGAAGAAAACAAAGGCAAAACTGTTTGCAGCTGTCACATTGAAATAATCATGAAACTAAAATTTTGAGTATACCGAAAGGCAAAAGAATACTTGGGAGTAAATTAGAAACAGGACATTGGGCCTACATAGGGTCTTGCATAATTATTTTTAGCTTCTCACATACACATTTCCCACTCTAAAATTCAGACATCAAAACTGCAGGTAAATGCAGAACAAGCTGCCCTTATGCCGCAGAAAGACACAAAAACCACTTCTGGGTCCAGGAACAGAGCCTGGGCTGGCTCACCAACACCATCCATCGACAGCTTTCTTATTTGTAAAGTGTCTGATTTCTTCATCTGACATCCCTTTGTTTTCTGGAACAGGTAAATGCAAGTTTCTTTGAAACTTGCATTTACCTGTACCTTTGAAGGAAGGCCAGTCTTTTTTTTTTTCCCATAAAATCCTTTCTGCAAGGAGGCTGCGTTGCCATTTTTCAGTAGGGTGGACAGGCCTGGACTGCTTCATGCAGCTGCTTCCTCCAGGCCTTTGGCACCCTCGTGAACAATGTATCTGCTGAAATCAGCACTACCTGTAATAAATATGAGTCTTGACTTCTCTAAGCACTTGAGGCCTCCACCCACCATAACTGATGGGTTTAAAGAAAATAGTTCTGCCAGTGCCTTTTGTGTCATTGGAGGGGTTTTTTTTGTTTGTTTGGTTTGGTTTTACATTAGCTACCACTTTAGCTTCCCATCTCATTCGGTGTCTCTCGTTATGGTTTCCCACTTTCTTGTGAACGGGCATGTCACATCTCTTTGCTTTATTTCTATCTTAATTTTGATCTCCAGGAGTTGGCTAGATCTTATTTTTCCCATTGTGAGTTGTTGGGTGTCTCTGATAATGACTACATACACCCGAGATCAGTAGAGTGAACCAGAATCAGAGCTGGAGCTCTGGTGTTTTAGACTTTGGTACAGCTATATTCACACACTGAATGCCAAGATTGATTGAAAGTCACAGCACTGCCTTTTATCTTTTTGAAGCTGTTTTTTCCACTGGCTCCAAATGAACTCTGGCTACAGGAAACAGATTGTGAAACTGGCTCCAAGGCCCAAACTTCAGATTTCAGCCCTTTGTTTTATAGATTTTAATGTAGTACTTAGGGAATAGCAATGAGGATGGCTTTATTTTTTTTCCAAACCAAATCTCTGCAGTTTTCTGATACCAGGTCAGGCTTCTTTATGCACTGCAAGACATTGTGGAAATCAAGGTCAAAGGCTACCAGTGGAATTAATCAGAGCCCAAAGTTAGGGGAATGTGTTTGTTTGATTTGCGTGTTCGCTGACTGAAGTTAATATGCTTGTTTTTGATCCCTAAAGAATGGATAAGAGAGAGGCAGAATTATGAAGGAAACAATCTGGCAACTCATCCAGAATTACAGCCGTTGAGTTTTCAAAATGATAAGCTGAAGAAAAACAAATTTGTGGCTGTTTTAAACCTCAGTATTTCCTTCCTTCATGATTTATCAACTTCCTTTTTTTTTTAACTAGATAAGGACTTCTATAGCCATATACAGATGACATCCAACAGCAGAATTATTTTTGTATTTATGTAATTGTATTTATGTCCTTTCTAAGATATAAGATCTAAAATATATTATATTTACTTTAAAAAGTTCATTCTAGTTTCTGTATGTCACAAAAGAGCATTTTACTCCAGAATGCATTTAGTCAAATACTAGAGAACTTAAATTAACAAAGTAAAACTTGTACAGTCTAGAAGGAACTGCTTTTTAAATTACATTCCTTCAACTGTTTTCCTTTACACCTGGTTTTGTTAAAGCTTACTTCATTCCAGTTGCTAAATACCTAGGATGGGATGACTCTTCAAAAAGTTCACCTTCCCTTTTTAGATCTGTGTTTTGGCATGTTGCCACAATAAATGTCACTCCAGAGTAAAATGCATTTTTCTTCACAGCTACCCTCTGAGAAAACAAAGTTCTGTGACTCTTGTTTTGCAAAGAGACATGAAAAAGCCACAGACTACTCCTCTACTGCCTTTGAACCCAGGTTCAAGCCCAAACCATTCTGTTTGGTAGAAGATGTGTCCTTTTTTTTGCTCCTGAGCATGTGTTTGTACAACTAACATGTTCTGCCCTATTATGTGTTGCAGATGTACATTTGTACCAAACCCCGCCACAATGCAGAGGTTACAAATACAGCAGGGATGAGTGAACTAGACACCAGCTTCTTCTTAGGAGACCAAATCTTCCATGCATGAAGTCTGTAGAGTAGTTTATGCTGGAGAAGTTTAGAGAAGTTTATGCTCTTTGAGAAGAGCTGGGCTATGAACTAGAACTAGGCCAGAACTACAGGCCACTTAAAGTCCTGCTGAACTTTACCAAATCTCTGTCTACACTCCAATTAACTGTATAAATGTAACCTGAAACACTGGAGGCTAGGAAAACAGCATGGGTAAACCAGAAGTGCAGTTCTGAAAAACTCCTCTGAGCAGCCACCTGAACTCTTGTTAATCTGTTTCTGGATAGAAGTGTTTGGAATTGCCCCAAACTGGGCACCTTGGAACCTGTTTCCCCTTTGTTCCCATTTGTGATCTAGGAAGTAGGTGGAGTAGCTCTAAGAGAGGTTCTGCTGAGTTGAACCTCTCCAAGCCCAACAAGTCAGGTTCTTCTGTTGTAGCCAGATGTAGCCAGATGGCTTCAGTGCCTGGCAGAATTTTGTAGAGTGCTCACCTTCAGTACAGTAACCTAGGGATTAAAGAATTTTAGCTCAAAGGCATTTACATCAACACCTCCTAACTACCCAGGAGAGTGTCCCAGGTGCTCAGGAGGATTGCAAAATGGAAGGGAAGCATTCATCACCTCAGTTGTTGAATTTGTGCCCTATTGGAAGGATGGCAAATGCATGGCACTAGTGTCAACTAGAAGGAAGGAGACACAAGGATCTGTAGGCACTTATTCCTGGTTTCTGATAACTTTACCCCAGCCAGTGCTGTTTTTTATCCAGGAACTATTTACTACAGAAATGCATTAATTGACTCCAGGGCCCTATTTTGATGATTGAACTAGATGAGAGAGACACCTCCTTGTTTTACTTTTCCTTTTGCCTCAGCTGCCTTGCCCTTGTTCAAGACTTACATGCTTTTTGGAACAGGGTCACAACTTCAAACGAAAGGTGGCGACTCCCTGTTTCCTTCCTGCTCTTCCTCCTCCCAGTCTAGCATGGTGGTCAGGGATGAAGCATCAGTGCTCCCCAGGAACTCCCACTTCCTGCCCAATGCTCTGACCACTGGGTAACAGCACAGAGAAGGTGGACACTGTTTCCTGCAGCTGCACTTGAAAAGAAGAGGAGCATTGCTTGTTGGGAATTTTATATCTGCTGACAGCCCAGAAGACCCTTTAAGCACCTTTGGCAGGCTGCTAGCACCGACCTTGGTGTTTTCCAGCAATAACACAAAGAAAAATGCTGTGACCAGCAGCAACATGAACTGAAGTCACAGACCAGAAAAGCAACAGGGACTCTTTATAAACTGTTTTAAAGAACAGATTTTGGCACTCACTGCCAGAGGAGGACTCCAAATTCTGAGTCCAAAGAAGATAAAGGTGCCAGGCACCAGGGTGGGACTTCACCCACACCTATGTTCAGAGTTTCCTTACCCCAAACTGAAGCTCTTGTTAGCTCCTCACTGAGCTTGCTGCTTGTTTTGGATCTGTACCTGCATTTCTTTTTCATGCAGGGAGTGTGAGCCTGTCATTACCACACTCAGCCCTGAGGCTGAAAGGCTCATGTATCCTGAAACATCAGTCCCTTATCAGTCCCAACCCTCTGATTTATTAAGGTCACACAGAACAGCAAGAATTGAAGTCAAGAACCTAAGAGATTCACTAAATTTCCTTGCATTCAGAAAATACATATATTTAATAGGGAAGAAATGCCTATTAAAAACTTTATAATCAACTGAAGTTAGCTTTCTACCTGCAGAATTGCACAGGATTTTGTAGCATCTTACTCAGATTTGCTTTTTCTGTATCTCCAAAGCCATGCAAGTTTAAACATACAGATTATATAAAACAAGTAAAGCCTTTGACTGTTTTAAGTTTCCCCAGGCAATTCCAGGCAGAAGTAGTGATAAAACCATTTCAGCATTTTTGAATACTCATTATACCATATGATATACAAACTATTTGACATTAATACCTAGAATATTGTGCCTGTGCAGGATGTGCAATGTGGATGTTAGAATTGCTATGATTATTCTAAGTCATGTAAACAGATGATATTTTTTAAAATCATTCTTCAACAAAATAGATCTCCAAAACAAGATTGAGGAGTTGCTCTAACTCAGATCTGCTTTCATTTTTTCTGCATATTAAAAGACAACTATTTCAGACAAAATATGATTTTGAGAATCATTTCCTGCCTGGAGTGAAACTTTTCTTTTTTCTTGCTAACTTTTTTTTCCCCCTCATTCTGTTTCTTAGGCTACCTGATGTACAAATGCAGAATGAGTTTTTGTTCCTTGCCAGGTGCCTAGCTGTCGGTAGCACAGGAATATATGAAAAAAATGTAGGCGTGGTAGTTGATAAAAAGAGACAAATCCTATGAATAATTGCCCTCTTTGTGTTTCTCTGCTCATCCATGTCAAGCTTTTGTGGTTATCTGTCTGAAATCTACCTCCTACTCCATCTTCAGGCTAAGTTAAAGGATAGTAGATGCAGAGACTGACACTTTTTCCTGAGAAAGTATTGGTAAAACCAGAAGTTTACTGTAAAAATAAATTCCAAGGCAACAGTGGGGACACAATCTGTTTCATCTGCCTAGAGGGCAAGTTGCAACGTTCAAAACCATCTTTCAGTGAAACCATTAAATATTTGAGACATAAAAGGTGAAAAATATGCAGTAAAAGTGTTTACTGTGAATGCATCAACACCTGCAATAATTTCCTACCTTCTTACATTTCTTCACTATGATTGTCATTTCAACCCATCCTTATATTAGCCCTGCCCTACCCTAATATGCTTTTTCCTTTTTTCATTTGCCTTTCTAGTATCTAATTATTCTGCCTGTGCACAGATACAGTCTTTTAGATTGGAGTCAGTTACCCTTGAAAACTTTCACTTTACACAACAGCAAACCTTCCTTCTTTCCCCCCCCCCCCCTTTTTTTTTCCTTTTTTTTTTTAGTAAGGTTTTATAGCAAAGCCAGTAATTTCTTCCTTCCTTCCACTCTATCAGGACACACTAAACTAAAGAAACAACATATAGAAGACAGTGTGGTGGCATCAGCAGGAAATAGCAGTGGGCAGAAAAAGCAGCCTTTTACATTCTTCATGTGGAGTACTGAGGAGAGCACCTTCAATTTCCACATCAGTCAGTATACTAAGAGCAAGCAGCATCTCTTGGAACTGGATTTGAAATATAAAAGGAAGAAACTTAATAGTTAGTCTTGTTTGGGGGGGTTGAAGGGGGGCAAATGGGTGTTTTTACTTTGAAGAAATCCTAGCTTTTTATGCTAGAAGAGCAAGTAGGAGAAAAAGATACCAAATGGCAAAGGGCAAGGAACAAAGCTACAGAATCATGTAAATACAATAAAAAGAGATTAGATGAGGGACAAACCCCAAATGTAACAAAAGGTACATGAAAGAAGAGGAACAGAGCTGTGGGTGAAGTGAGGAAGTATATTAGTGATTATTTATAGTCTTTGGGTTTTGTTTGATGTTTATTACAAAATGATTGTGTTTCATTCCTTTGGACTGACTGAAGATATATAAATGTAATTATTTTGATAGCAGGCTACGTGTTTTCATGCTAAGATAGCAATTATTACTAGACAGGAATTTGCAGGCTTTCTCCTCTAAATGCTAAGTTCAGTTGTCATTTGCACGTAGAGGTTAAAGCTATTTACACCAACTTGATTTCCCCACTAAGGGTTGATTGTGAGTGTATTTTGTGCTTTTGGATGAGGGCCCAGTTGGATGAGGAATTTGGTCCGCTGTACTCATTGAAAAGAACAGCACAACTCTAATAACATTTTGACCCAAGTTTGCATGCTTGATACGCTGCCAGGTTAGAATCTATTCCCAAAAAAATTCTTTAAAAATCACCGTTTTTTTCTCCACCAAGTTGTTTCTTTACCTTGTTCACAAAATACTCATGTAACTCATTCCGTTTTCTTTCTTCACCTTTTCGTTTTTGGGGTTTTTGTGTGTGTGTGGTTTTTTGTGGTTTTGTTGTTGTTGTTGTTGTTCTCTCTTTTCTCTTAGCAAACAGGAACTAGAGAAATATCAGTGTGAATGCTTAGAAGTGAAATGCTGACACAGTGAAAAGTCTTAGGAGTTTTGGGCATTTGTTGGATTGTTTGTGGTTTGGGTTTATTTTTAAATTAAAATGCCAGGTTTTATCCTACTTTACAGTACATATGGTGTCATGAGAAAACAGAAAATGCCATTTCTTTTCTTCCAAGAATGAAAAACAATGATTGTATGAAAGTTCTGCACCAGACTTGATAGTGAGGAACAAATGGGCTCTGCTACAGTAGTATCAAAGAAGAGACTGGATATTTAACCTTTATGTATCCAGTTCTGAAACTGCCAGAAACAGTGTATCTCACAGTTTGTACAACCAACTGCCTCCAATTGATTTGGCTGTGTCAGTTTTACAAAACAGTTCCAGGTTCCTTAATTTCACTAATAAATTTTTGCTGCTTGCTCTGAACTTTAATTTAAAGTGGAACTTGACAAAGCTTAAAAAACACATTGAAATGCTTTATTGATTTAGTGAGGTTTCACTTCCTATTAGTTTTGCAGCTGCCACCATTTCATGTCTAACCCACTTATATTAGAAGAGACATGGGAGTATCAGCTGCTTAGATATGTCCTGAGCATTGTCATGTATTTCAGGCTGATTAAAGTGGTTGTGTCAGGATGCTAGAGACTGGGTGTTCCCAAAACAACAATGCAGTTTGCCCACAACATTATTTATTTCTTTTTTTTTCTCTGTGGAAGGGGCTTTGTCTGCTGGGAATAAGGCTGAGTGTTGCAGCATAGCTAGTACAGCTGACCAAGCTTTTCTCCCAGTTTTCAAAGGAAAGTGAAAGGGGAAAAAATATACCAGTTTGGATTGTGTCACAGAAATGGCCTTTCACATAACCATGAGCCAGCAAGGCTTAGCTCAATTAGACAAGACAGCAGCCAGCATTTTGGGAGCTTCTCAGTATAGCCTGTGTTGGGGCAGTTCTTTGGAACCTCTCTTATGTCAGATAAACACTGAATCAGTCTTTGGTTCATTTAAGACTTTGTTTTCATTTATCAAAAAAAAACCCAAAACAAAACAAAACAAAACAAAAAAACCCAAACAAACAAACAAAAAACTCCAAAAAAACACAAAAGAAAACAAAGAAAAACAACCAAACAAAAAACCACTATAAATTGTGCACGCCCAGTAGGTCAGGCCAGAAGATAGATACCTTTGTATGTCTTTCTGAAACATGCTTTGATCTGCTTTTTCTTTTTCTTCTTTGAAGGTGTTCTGACTGCATCTCTGTCTTTGGTTCTGAAAGATTGTCCTCACAGCAATTTGAATGACCCAGTGTCCCTGTGAGACTGCAAACATCAGAGAATTTAGTGGAAGTATTCCTTACGTTATCACATTATTCATTTAGTGTGTCTTTTGGGACACTGTTAAGCCAACATTATTCCCTGAGTCTGCTATTGTTTACATGTGGAAAAATCTTTTCCATATGCTGCTTTACAGTATGAGACATGATTGTGTGCCAAAATGTTTCTAGACTTTTCACTTCAGGAGACTTTTTTTGAAACTTTGTAATGAAGTGGCTTGCATTGGAGGGGAGAAACACAGAGGGGAGGAGGATGATGATGAAGTCATAAGTGGTCTTTCTGTAACACTTGGGATTTCAGTTATGTTCAGTAATTCTCCACTTCTGGTATACTTGCTTGGGCCAGACACAAAGAACTAAAATGTCAATTGATTTTTACAGCAATCCAGTCCAGTACTCTGGCATTTACTGCAGGCCATATTCAGCAAAAGTAAATAGAAATAGTATACAGGTAAATGGTATCAGTTCTTAGATGACAGCTATGAAATGGAAATTCTCTGTTTGTCTTATGGTACCAAACTCCAGTTTGCTTGCTCTCTTCTGAGGCACAGACCTTCACATATACAGAGATGGGGACCTGATGGTGGGATTGCTCCCCAGTGTATTTTGTGCAAGCTCACTCTCAGCCTGCATGTGATGGTGAGCCAAAAGGCAGAAGTGGTCCCACTGAAGGGACCAGCTCTTCTCATGCTCACAGCCCAGGGCTGAGCACTCCAGCTGCAGCAAGGCAAGAGGTGGGCAGAGTATTTGCATTAATGCAGTGCTGTCACAGAGCTAATGTGCTATGCCTGGCAATCATGCACAGGATTGCAGATGTGTGGCACAGACCTCCATGAGCCTCCTAGATCGGACCTGGAGAAAAATATAACTAGTTTCCCCAGGTTGATGTTTAATCACGGAATATTCTGGGTTGGAAGAGACCCATGGTAAGCCCATGGGTGCAGCTAAGTTAGCCCATGCTTGATGTGGCCAGTGTTGAAACCAGTTACTTTGTAATTTTCTGAGTAAAATAGCACCGGGTATCTGAGCATCACTGCTGCATCCACCAACATAGGCTGTGCCATTTCCCGTTAAAAACCCCAAAGGGCCAGTGTTGACTTCAGCTATGACCTGCACAACCCAAGTGCTTCACCCTGCTCACCGCAGCTGTATAGGCTGCTGGGGTGGGAGTGAAGCATTTCTTCCTTCTTCCCCTCCCCTCTGCATGTAAGTGGGGTATTTTGTCAGCCTCTGTTTAATATGCATACTTCTCCCTTGGCTCTTGCCCAAACTCAAAGGAGTGCACAGCTTTCCTCAACCAAGGGCTTGTCTAAACAACGATATTCTGGCTGCTTTAACAAGTGTTGTTCAAGTGCTAAATCCCCCTAAGCCTTGTGGAGTTACATTAGTACAAACATTGCTGTTTGGGAAGCAGTATATGCTTTAAAGCACCTCTCTAGGGCTGTGTACCAGGTGTCCATGGCAGCAGCACCATGGAATGAAAGAGTGGTTTAAGCTTGCTGTATAAGACTTTTTAAAAAGCAAACCTGGTTGTGATGGTTTTATAGAAGCTTAAATACTTAGGGGGGAGAAGTTGGTGGTAGGACAATTGACGTTCAAGCATACGTCAAACTACTTAATTATTTCCTGATAAGTTTCTTGTTGCAGTGGGCTGGAAGTAGCCAGAATGTTTGGTGATGTCTTGCTGGTCTAGAGCGACCTGGTCCTTTTCCTGGCACGCATCTCCTTGCCTGAGATCTGCAGTGTTGTAGGTGTTCCTCCTGTGCAGTTTGGTTGCTATAACCTCTATTTACCTGCTGAGATATTAGGACTTGTCTTCAGCACAGCACCTCTACCAGAGTAATTACGCTGACACAGCCTCAAAGCGCTATAGCAACCGTGCCCTCAGCTGCTCCGCACCGCCACAGTATCTGAGGAAGCTGTGGTAAAGCAAGGCGTCTGTAACTGTCTGCAGCAGAGTTTCTGCAAACACAGGTGTCTCAGTCGTCTGCTGTTTTCTTTCACACCCTTTGCTGAGCCTGTGTTCTTAGGAGCAGCTTGGGGAGCTCCCCCTCTCCAGCTAGAGGGTGTTTATTATCCCCCACTGTGCTGGCAAAGTTGTGAGGTTTTGTGCTGAAGCCCAAACTGGATTAGCTGGATCACCACCGCCAGGCAGGTGAGCTGGCCTCTTTCACTTCCCTTTGGTTTCACTTGCAGAACTAAAGGGGTTTTATTTCCCTTTCTGCCAAATAGATGTTCCCCACAGCCCCACACCTTTGTATTACTGAGCTTGTCCACAAACTCAAATTTTCTGCTGCTTTATTCCCTCTTTTATTCATTATTTGCTTCGGGTCACTGCCCTTCTTACAACTGTCCACAGGCCCATCTCCTTGGAAACAGCAAAACTTGTTTATGTGAAAGTAATAAGGAAAGTAATTGATGTGTAGCTGTGCAGGCATGCAGGGGAGCCATGTTCCACTGGAGGATGTTCAAAAATCAAGGCTCCACTTACACTGACTGCCAGAAGATTGGCTAGTGAGCAAAAACCACCTTCTTCTGCTGCTGTTTCCAAAGTTGGCTTTATTCACAGCAGTGGTAGGAAACTTCTTGCTTTTGCATATGCTCAATTTTGGGGACTTTTTTTTGGTAGTCTTTTTCATCACCGATGCAGAAGGGTTGAATAGCAGCAGGAAAATTTTTAAGTCTTGCTTGTCTCTTATTTTCTGGAACACTATGCTAATGCACTGTGCCATACCAGGACCATCTCCTCTCTTGTCTTGGTCCAGACCACCTTTGTGGCCACAGGACCTTCTCATCCGTGTTTTGAGGTTTCTGCTGCTCCCTGCTTTGTGCCTTTCACTGCCATGGCCCCTTGTGCTGCTGGACATGGTCAGTAGACCTGGCCAGCTGTTAAGGTCAGGTGTCCCTGGATGGTCTTTTCCAATCCTTCAGGACAGAGGTAGGGAGGCCCATAAACAGCTTTTGTGGCCATAAATGTGGTGGGGTCACCAGATGAGACCTCTTCCAAGTGCTGGTGGGAACTTGGCTGTCTGCTGCTGCCAACCCAGCACCGAGAGCTTGTGGCCTGGCCTTGAGTAGGATGGCAGCAGGGCCCCATGGAGAAGTCTTTGGAGAAGACCTGTGGCACAAGGGTAGCCTGGAAAAACTCCCTCTTTGGGACCAGGGGGGCTGCTTTGAAGGGTGTGACCTCGGGGGTGTTAGCACACAGAAGTGATGATGGTTGGGAGGGCCCAAGTCAAGCAAGCCCTGGTGAAGAGATGCAAAAGAGATTTTGACATCTCTGTGATGACAGTTTGGAGGAAGAAAGAATTTCTGTTTGCCTTCAGTTTACTGCATACCTTGAAGAGGCAGTTTGGCTGGAAGATGATTTTTTTTGTTTTTTATACAGCCCTTGGAACAGGCTGTAAGTGTTCCTAGAAACTTCTTTTGTAATTAAAAACTCTTTTCCCTGTTTGCCATCCAGTATGAATGGCTTCTCCTGGGGTGTACTTCATCAGCAGGCTCTGGTCTTTGTCTGTTTCTTCCTCGTGTTACCACTTGGGGTGATTTTCTTGGGGACTAACATCTGTAAATAATCTTACCCAAGCAGGAAGACTGTTCCAGTTGTATGCCTTGTATTTTAAACACAAGTGATACAGCAAGCATATTTGTTATATCACTGAACCTTCAAATAAGCTGTTTTTTGTTAGCTGCAGCTGCATAGACTGTTCACTTCTTAGTCTGTATCAAGTGAAATGCTTTATACTTCTTTGATAGGTAACTGCAGGATGATTTCAAACTTGCTTTAACTTCCTAGAGGTTGTATTAGCCTAAAGCACTTTCCACACATTTCACTGTCCATGTCTTGAATATCAAGAAAAAGCGCTATTTGACAGGGTGTGAACTGTCTTCAAATGTGCTTCTCATAAAACAAAGAATGTGAAAGGGTGGAACAGAAAGGAAGGGAAGAAACAGGACTTAATACATGTGCCTGATAATGGAGATAATACTGGGGGTATTGCATATTAAATATCCTCCTGTTATCTCAACGCTAAATGTGGAGAACTCGATTATGTAATAATGGTGAATTACTTACCATATGTAATTCGGTTTTATATCCAAAAAGAGGGGGAGAAAAGCACTAAGGAGGCTGCATATGGAAACAGGCTGTAAAACCTGGAATGCTTGCTCTGCAGGGAGCACTTAGAGTCAAGACACTGAAGTCTGTAAAACAGTTAGTAGAAAATGCTCCTAATACTTGGGTCTTAAAAGGACAAAAATCAGCATAAGTTATTAGAAAGCATGTAGAAAAATCATGGAAAATTTTGGTAGGTCAAAGGAAGCTATGTTTAGTGTTATGAAAGATATTGTTTTGGAATTAAAAGACAGGATTCGTCTGGTGGGTTGTGGGTATTATTATTATTGTTGATGTTGTTGTTGTTATTATTATTATTATTATTTTGGTGTGCATGATTTGTTTTGATATAAACAAAGCCAGGGACAGTCCAGTGACATAGAAAGAGTCTGTTAAAGAAATAATATCATTAAATGGCTCACTTTTTACAGGCTATGGATTCTGAATCAAAGAACAGTTTCATAGGAAGCTTTCTTCGGCCACCAGATTGGATGCTTCCTGCAGCCTTTGTTTATAGAGAATCAAAGAAGTTGGCAGATGCTGCTGGTGATAGGCCTTCTCTCCCAAATAACCAAGGTATAGCCAAAATATGTCCTTAAAATGGTCTTTTTAATTGTTCCATGTGAAATCTCTTGAGCAAACTCCCCATCCTATTTGACTGAGTTCAATGACTTGCTGCAGTTATCAGTCTGACATTGAGACAGGATGTATATGTGTCCTGAGGGAGTAGTCTCCCTGAAGTCATATGTCTAGAATGGAAACCTCTGTAAGTCGTCTAACATCCTTGTAAACTTTGGCTTTGAAATTTGTTTAACTTAAAATTGTCAGACTTCCTCTGAAAGCAAAGGAGAATGCTTCAAACTCAATAGAAGTAGTTCAAGACTTCAAATACAGTAAAAAAAAGATCATTAGTATGGTACACTGACCTGAAATTGGCTTAGTGCTATTTGAATCCTTCCAGCTTAAAATCATTTCTGTGGGTTGTTTTGTTGGTTTTTTTTTTTTTTTTAATTTCATGGTACATTTCCTTGGGAGAACTTTTGAATAATTCAGACTCCCAGGAAAGTTAGCATAAAAGTTAGTCCATATGAAATATAGCTGTCATGTGCCTTAATGGGTGACTGCTCCCTGGAGCTCAAAAGGCAAAATGCTCAGTGGCTTAACATACCTGGAGAGCCTGGGGAATATCAAGGATACCCCTACTTGGACTTACTACCATGGACAACTTTGCTACGTTGCACAGACACAGCCTGTGAGTGTGCATGTGATCATTATTCCTCACCTGAAAAATCTGTGATGTCTGTACTGATCTTATGTCATACAGAGTGTGGGCTTTTTTCTGATTGTGATTGCAGTGATCAGTTTAGTGCTATGTATCTAAGTGGTTAAGAAAATGTTTGGTATACCAACAGAAAGATGGAAAAGTTGGTCCCACTTCATCCTTTCTGGTATTTACATTTTGAGTTTTTGTTTGATGTTTGTTTAGTTTTTGCTGTTGTACGGTTTGGTTTGGTTTGGTTTGGGTGGGTTTTTTAAGTTGGGGGGCGGCGTTGTGTGTGTTTTTGTGGGTTTTGGTTGTTTTTTGGTGTTTTATTTGTTTGGTTTGGTTTTTAATGTATCTGTGATAAGATGGTGAAAGTTGTCAAGGAGGTAGCAGTATTTGATGGTATTCTTTTGATGAGACAACTTGGAATAGAGTAACTGTCAATTATAAAATGTCAGAGAAATAAGCTTGTCTGGTTACAGAACATGTCTTAAGCTCCCACAGGTGTTTATGCTTTATGAAGAGCTAGCAGACTTTTTCTTGTAGCTGAAATTGCAGCTCTTATTTTTGATATAATTTGACACATACTGATTTGAGGCCAAAAGAAAAATCTTTCAGACTTGTTTCTATTTTAAAGAATTTTAGGTTTAAAGAATTGTCAAACACAAGATACTAGACATTGCAACATTACCTTTTGAAATAGTGAAGTATTTAACAATATATCCTTCGCTAAAGGGTCCTTTGTATCTAGTTTCTCCCATTCTGAGCATGTTTTCTGTTTTTGATCTGTCCAGACCAGTTGCCTTACACCAAAACTTGTGACCTCACTTGGATACCTATGTTCTTTGCTTCTGTTTAAAGAGAATTCCCAGGGTTTATTATATTCTATTTATCATGATTTCTTTGTGCTTGCTGCCATTTAGAGTGAAAATAGTTTTGCTCACAGGACCAGAGCTTCACATGCTCTGGATGCAGGAAACACATCCATTTTCTCCCATGTATGTTCTGCATATGTTAGTGTACAGCTGGGGAATGTAGTTCATTTTAGGAGTGATCCTAGGAAGAAAATTTAGGTATCATATTGTAACATGAAGTGTTCTTTAATAATAATCATCATCATCAAAATACTGTTACTTAAGATGCAGCTGTTATGTTGTTTGCTAGCTGTAGTGGCAGCCCTGAAAGCTCTGCAAGAAAAAATCCACCGTCTCGAGCTGGAGAAGTCCCAGGCTGAAGATAAACTGTGCAGCCTCTCCAGAGCAGCTGCTCAGTACAAGAAGGTCTTAGCACACAGATCCCACGAGAAGGACACAGCACATCAGGAGCTGATGCAACAGAGGAAAGGTATTTCTTTTGAGCAATAAGGTGTAGCCACAGCAACACTAAGGTATGATCCAGGGAGTGTTTTGTTTTGAAAAACTGCTAATTAGTGCAGCCCCCTTTTGGTCTTTACTTCAGAACTGCGGAGGGACAGGAGCTTGATAATTGTGGATCAAGTTGAGATATTTTTACGTATATCAACTGAGTATTGCATAAGCCATAAAGCAATTTTAAAGACTAAGCATGTTTCAAGTGGTATGTTTAACTCCTATAATAAGCAAGCAGCTGCTTACATAACACTGCTAACTTGAGAAAAGATAGGAGAAGAGAAGATTCTCCTCTCTCAGATTATGGTTAGGTATCTGCTGATAGAAATCAAAGTAAATGCAGTGCTCATGCCTTTGGAATTCAAATTAGAGACTGGCTTTGAAAAAACATTTTGATTCTCATGTCTTATATATAAAATTTTAACCACATGACTTGTTCAGACTAACAAAACTGTTCTTGCCTGTTTTGAAGACAGAGAATTCCTCAATGAAATGACAGTCTGGCTAATGTGTAGCTCCCTTTGCTATACTGAATGTCTTGTTTCTCTCCGTAGATGCAAGTGTGCAGTTAAATGCAGCAAAATCCCGCTGCTCCCTGCTGGAGAATAAGCTGGATTACATGAAAAAAATGGTTTCCAGTGCAGAACTGGAAAAGAAAATGATTTTAGAACAACAGGTGAAGCCCTTTAACATAATAACAAAGTAGTGACATAGTTCAAAAGTATAGAAATGTGCAGGATCTGAAGTGTTTTGTGGTCATTGTTGTTTCTCAGCTCTGCTCAGGCTGCTAGCAAACAGAAGCAATTTAGTGTATGGCTGATGACAACCACTGAATGAATTGTATGAAAAGCTCCCTGGGTGGAACTCCTAATGAGCAAAACCATGCTAATACTTGCACACTTGGTAGACAAAAAAGCTGCTGGAAGCTTAAGTCGTCTTTGTCTGCCTGGTATTTTTCATCACTTTGCAATTTAAAAAATAAGGAATTTAAACTAATTAAACACCTTTACTCTGGTGTGGGGTGGTTTGGTGGGTTTTTTTGCTGTCTGAAACAATTTCATCAGTTGCCAACTCCATTCTTGCTTATTTTTTCCAGGCTCAGCTTCAGAAAGAGGAAGATCAGAACCGGTTGGAACTGTGTGCAAAACTTGAAAAGATTGAAATGCTAGAAAAAGAGTGTCTTAAACTTTCTGCTACTCAGAGAATTGCTGAAGTAAGCATGCATGGAATGACAGTCTGAAAGTCATTTGCTATCATTTCATGGCATACTATTAATAGTACTAAGTTTTGCAAAAGTTACATCTGTTAAAGCATACCTGACTGAGTGCCACCTTGGCTTCACGTGCATGAGTCTTTTTTCAGTCTGGGCTTTAAAAATTCCTACAGTCCAGTTTTATCCCCACATTACAATTTTGAGCTCCTCCAGACTTCTGATTCAGCATGACAAATTGAAGTGGGACTAATCATTCTTGCCTTCAAATTCAGGACAAGATCAAACACTTAGAAGAAAAGCTATGTAAAGAAGAACATCAGCATAAGCTAATACAAGATACAACTGCTCAGGTAGACTGAAAAGATCTTATTTTATCTTATTTTTTAGTACTGAGGAAAGCTATTCTCTCTGTTCAAAATGCCGTTCTTGTTTTATTACTTTATTATTTTAACTCTTCTTGTTTATTACCCAGGAAGAGCTCCTGAAATACTACCTAGTTATAAGCTACATATTAGAAAGCTTGCCAGGTGTGTTTCATATCTCAATGAAAAAAGATTCTGCTTGGATTTGTATTGGTGATATAGTTCATCAGCATCAACACTGCCCTAAGTGACCCAGGTAGAAAATTAATTTTTAGAAAATCTGGAACTGAATCAGATTAACCTAATTTTCAGTAATTCCAAAGTGGTCACATATAAAACCTTGTATCCCAAATGAGTTGTTTATTATGTTTGTTTTCTTCCCTTTGTTAAGATCTGTAGAAATCTAATACATAGGGCTGTACTTGGAAAAACCTTAATTGGTGATGTGTTGTTCATCAAATGAGATCTTGTATAATTCATCGTGCTGTGAAGCCATAATCAGTTTGTTGGGCCAGCATCCATCTGAGAGATAAATGTTTGTCAAAGAGAAAATTATGAAACCTTTTGTTAAAGGGGCAAGGTAGTCACATTCCAAACTTCACTTTGTTCATAAGTAGCAGCAAGCTTGAAAGAGAGACCAGTTGTGGGGGAGTTCTGGTGGGGTGGGGTGAGGGTTGCAGTGCTGAAGAGTAATATTGGAAGAACATAAGCAAAGCTGATGCCTTAATTTAATTCATCACTGCTGTCAGCTCTTATACCTCATCCAAGGATGATGGGTTTTCATCAATCCAGGAGGCTTTAAATAACATGCAGATTTGTAGCCCTGATGTCTGACCACCTCCAGAATCCAACAAAATGAAACCGTTGAAAACTTGCAGGTTTCTTGGTTTCTTGCTCAGAGTGCTTGCTGCTGCAGAGCAAAAGGCCTAGTACAGAGATTTTATCTTCTGAGAAACATGGTAAGAATGCCTGTCCCAGAGAAGATAGTCTAAACATTTGCTCAAGAAAGGACTTAGATGCAGGAAACTGAGTCCTAAAGTAGTGTTAGTACCATCTCAATACACTGCAGGGTGGATTTAGGTCTGTTGGATCTGGGCTGGGAAGCACAGGGTGTGGGTGTGGTTCATTTCCTCTTGATGACAGAAAAGCCAGAATATTGTCACTTTAGTGGTGGACCTCCAGCATTGCTTAGCTGGAACTGTAACACATGCCAAAACAAAGTCCTTGTCCTATGTTTAATTGGGAATGATTGTCATCCTGTTTATCATGGCCTTGATAGCAACTTTGAACCATCAAGCAATATGAGGATTGTCCAGCAGGTTTGACCTCAATGTAACACAGACAGGCTTAGTTCTCTCTGTCCTCAGATTGTAAGAGCCAAATGTTCATATAATTTGGATTTTATGATCAGATCCTCAGCATGTGGCAGAATTGGCTTATCTCAGTTTCTGGTGGTCACAGTGGAAAAATACAGCTGCTGCTGCAGCTGAATATGAAAATGAGGAATACTAAGACAGAGCCGCGAGATCTGCCTGATACCCTGCTTCCTAGTAATCTGTTCAGCTTTTAAGAGTAGCTTATGCCTTCCAGGACAATTAATAGTGCCCTTAATTGGTTCTTATCCATGCATGAAAGAGAGAATTAATTAAACCTTGCTATTCATACCTCTAATATTACATTAAATGGCTGTTTTCTTTTTTGTTTATTGCCACAGCTTCAAACAGGATTTGATGTAAACAGAATTTTGATGTCTTCAGTAACATCTCAACATGAACCTGAAAAGGAAAATGGGAAGAACAAAAAACCTAGGAAGGTAATGTGGAAATTTTTATTAGCATACTGTTGCTGGTAGCATCTAACTTGGACAGAGATTGGAATTTTTGAAAAATGGTGATGTAAGAGGCACTTGATTCATCTGTTGCACTTTACTCCTCTTCTAAAGTTACAAACAGTGCTAAATAACCCTTTTCCCCCCATTTTTTTTCCTTCATTAATTAAAATGATACTAGGGCTAGAAGAACATCACTGGAAAACCTGCCCTTACCAGCTTGACAATTACCTCTATTTAAGTCTTGCTGCCAATCCCCACATCCTGTCTTAGCTGCCTTTCAGTTTATCTGGCAAAATTAGTTTCCAAAGGAGTTTTAGCTTAGCCTCTTAAGATAGTGTGTTTTGGGTGGATTACTGAAATCAAGAGAATTTATTTTGCAACACATGTTACAGATCAGTCAAAATTTTCCAGTTGTGGTTTTGAAGACTTAAGTAAACAAGGTTCAATTTCTTTAATATTAGGTTAGCCTAATTGTTAAACAATCTACATGCATATGGAATAAAATTTACTTGTGTCAGCTATTGGAAAGTCTTACTTGTTACACATACAGGAGGGAAATTTTTTTAACCATAAGAAAACTGAGGTGATGCATTTCACTGTGAATTTACTTGAATTTTACTTACTAAAAAGAGTTTAAGATTGTCCTCTTGAGTCAGCAGATTGGAATTTCTTGTCTTATATTTTCTTATGGCTCTTATGGCAGAGAAATCCAACAATGAAGAAAATGCAGCTTTCACAATTACATGTAAAGGCTGGTGAACTACCTTTTGTGGCTGGGAAGGTATGTGAAAACCACCGTTCTCACTGAAGTGACATCCACAGTTTGAATTAGGCTGTGTAGTTGTTATTTACTTCTGTAAGCCAGTGATAATTCTTCTTTAAGTCTGTCAGCTCCAGCCATTCTGTCAGTGCAAACGTACAAAGTGTGTTGCACATTATGAAGCATCGCAATCCACGTATCGCATCGCGAAGACAAGGAGGAGCTACAGAGGGGATTTCAGGACACAGTGCCCTTTCAAAATCTGTATCCTCCTGTTCCACTTCACCCACTGCCACCAGGAGCTTTTCTGACCTTCTGTTGGCCTTACAAGATGAGCTGGGCCAAATGAGCTTGTGAGTACCCATCATTGGTGTTGTGAGTAAACGTGACTTCAGTGGTAGCTCTGAGAAGCGACGGGGTGCTACAGTTGAGCCCAGCCTGTTTCACATACAGGACTACTTGTTGACAGACTGACCTGAGCAGGCTTGACTGGTAGGATTTTTCTCATTCAAGAAATTCTTTCTATTCCAGTCTTTCACTGGTCTTGTTTTTCTGCTTCCACATCCTGCATTCAAACAAGCTGCTACTGAAGTAGCAGCTGCAGCAAATGAAAAGCCTTTCAGACCTGTGCCTTACAGACATTTTAAACATATTCTGAGATGTACAGAATAAACCAAATGTTTTTTCCTGGAGAAGGCTGCAAAGGTGGTGCTGATACTGAGTAGGCCTGCAGGATGCAGTAAGTCTGGGTGGTGGAATGGGTTAGTACAGCTCAGGCATGAACAGTCCTGTCACAACATCTCTCCTGTTCCTTTGTACTCACTCTGTGCTCTTTCCTTACTAGTGTTCCTGCCGAGTCTTTGTGCTGAGTCAGTCTGGTGCTCATACCCTTTGCTTGTTGATAGCAGGAGAACTTGCTGGTCCTGTAAGGGGCTTGTGAAAGAAGGACAGACTCCTGCCAGAAAATGGGCAGGGTGTGGGAGAAGCTAACACTTCAGATGGGAGTGTGTGTATCTTTCTAGCCACGCAAGTAAGCGTGGATGACAACCTTGTGTTCTTAGGCATCTTCCCATTAATGCAGGATTGTGGGACTGTGAGCCAAAGCTCTGTAGCAGACATGTCAACATGATGAGCTGTGGTTTGAACAGAGGAGGATGTGCTGAATAAACTGGTTAGGATGTTGACGCTGATTTGAAGCCCTTGATGTGATAAAATTTAAACTGGCAGGCAATCTCATGTCCAAAAAGCAATGTCTGGCTAACTCATGGCAGTTCAAGGACAGGCTTTTTTTTTTTTTTATAGCAGCAACCAGTTGCTTCAATTAAACTGTCAAGGAGGAGTAGTTACTCAGAAGTCAGAAAAGAAGCTCTGACCTTTGTAAAGGGATTGCTTATCTAAGAGGAGGTTTTCTGGCTTCAACTTGTTCAGATATCTGGGTATCAAGATCTACACAATTTTTTTTTACTTTATCTGGATAGTTTAATTAAGCAGCCCACTTAACTGTAAGTACTTTTGAGCATAATATTTTAATTTGAATAATTTCTCAGAAAAATTGTGATTTGAATGTACTAGTTTAAAAATACTTTCATGTATTACACTAAGCCTTCAAAGTCAGTGCTACATTGGGCAGGAAGTGAAAATGTTGTGCTGCACAGCTGCTGTTCACTTTCAAAAATCTAATTTTGCACACTGTTACACATGCAGTTGTTATGCCTGTGTGAAGAGGGAGAAGTAAGATGGACATCAGCTAAAAATTTGGAATGAGAAAATCAGACTCACAGGAAAAACTTTTTCCTTTCTCATGTTAATATATACCAGATTATTGTGTAAGAGTGGAAATAATGCTAAATTTCTATACACAAAATGGCTAGGAACTCCTGCAGGAAGAAATCCTAGAGACTATATCATGAATACTTGGATTGCCCTTCTTGTCTTTAATAGTGAGCATCAAGAACTTCTGAAGCAGATACAAGATACTCGAGACTGCCAAGCTCATGAAGACCTGGAACAGGAGCTGGATTGCCTTGTAAAACAAATGGAGATGAAAGGAAAACAAATATCCAAGCTGAAAAAGCATCAGGCTACTGTAAGAATAAAATGTAAACTCTCTAGCTACTAACATTCTTGTTGAAAGGCTGCCACAATTCTGCCTCCTGTTGTCTTCAGCTAGAATGTCACTGCAGTGTTTTAAGCCAAGATGTTCCAGTATGGGTGATTATAATTAGACTGCTGGCTCATATTTTTGTACCTCAAATTTCTTCATTTGATCAAGAAAAAGTGCTTACAACTAGCAGTGAGAAATATATGCTGGTGGGAAAGCTTCCTGCCCTGTGGCAGTTCTGCAATACAGAGCTGGGTTGCACCGTCTGTCACTTCTGCTCACTGTGTTAAGACAAACTGTTGAAATTTCATTTCTTTATATCCTGTCCCTCAGGGGAAAGAGAAAATAGAAGCTGTAATTCCTGTACAGACTGAATTAAATGTCTTTTATATTACTGAAACATTGAAGCTTTTTTATTAACTAGTCTGTTGACCAGAGCTTCTCCAAAATCATAGCTGGGCAAGCCTTTCAGCTTTCAGTTTTGTTTAGCCCTTAAACTGTCTTCATTCTGTCAGTACTTAGTTTAGAACCATAGATAACAACTTTTCATACATGCCCATATAAAATCCCTCTTCTGTAGTTGAACAGCCTAACTCTTTTGTAGCAATTTGGTTTGGGCATATGATTAAACATTCAATCCATAGTTCTGTCTGATTGTTTTCTGTTTTTTCATCTTATGTTTCAAGATAAATACTCATCTGATAACTTTGCTTATACAGGAAATGGAAGAAAACTCAGTGTAATACCTCATAAAAAGAGGAGGTTATAGTTAATTTAAATCTGACCAGTTTTATTCATAATCATTTTTGATGGATTTTTCTCACTTAAACTTTTTATTGTCTGTGTAATTACAATCATAGAGGTGCTTTGTGTCATAGTAGATTTGTCAGACTTGCATGGTAGCAGTATAGACAAAAGGCATTGACTGCCGAGTCCTCACTGCATCTCTTGGCAATGTCAGCTGGTTTCTTTGCTAAAACTCTTATATTCTTGAAGACTCAACAATTATGGTGTTACTCCTTGCCTCCTTGCTGACTTCATCCTCAGGAACCTAAGACAGTAGACAACAACTGCACCTTTGTTTCTTTCTTTTGCGTTTTTTTATGGCCACTTTGATTTGGGATGATGAAGAGTAGCACATTCAATGTGGTGCAACCTTGTTGTCATCTTTGCCTCTTAGCAGGGTGCAGATCTACTGGCAAGTCCTCAGTGCTCTCGTACAGCCTGGTCAGAGCACAGCCCTTAGGGTCATGCTGTAAATAGTAGTGTCTGTATGATTACTGTCCATCATGCATGGATATCAATACAGGCCATTCCTCTAACTCCTTGGCCTGTATTTTTTTTTCTGGTGCTTTTGCACACAGACATTTACATTTGTATTTTTTACAGACCAATGTTAATATTTCTAATGCATATTTCTTTATCTAGAACCTGCCATACTAAAAGTGCCATGCTAATCTCTGTGTTTCACTGTTAATAATATGTTCTAAAACACAATTAAAGTTAATTATTTTTAGAAATAGATTTAAAGCCTAAATTGGCATTTGGAATGCTTCCAGCCTAATTTTATCTTTGGAAAGTGACCTTTTCATGCCAAGCGCAAGTCAAGACTCATTATTTGATATTTTAAAAAACATTCTTTAGCAATTAACCCTATTTATTCTGTTTTTCACTTTAGATCTAATCTACTGCTTAGATCCAGTAACTGAAAATTGACAGCATACATTTTAAAGGTTTATTGGTTGTTTGGTTTTCTAATTAGGGTAGTACAGTCCAAAATGGAAAGAGACTGTTGTAAGTACAGATTATTAAGAGATTATATTCCAGCTCTCTCAAGCAAGCATTTCTATGTTAGTCAGCGATGGGATTCAACAATCAGTTGAGTGTAGGTGAGGTCAGTTTTCTGTGGTGGTTTCTGTATGGGCAAGGTCAGTTTTGTGTTACAGTGAGACAGCTGTGCAAGGTTACTAAGTTTGAACTTTTCTCTTTTTTAATGTCTCTTAGTAATCTGTAGTTTGGAGTCCAGTAGTCCAGTCAGCTCTACAGCTGTGGGTCTTTGGAGTATGTAACATGCTAATTAGTTTTTTTTTTTCCTAGATGCAGAAATTAAAGAGAAAATCTCATATATTGAAGCAAGGGGAAACTCTTGTCAAACTAAAGTGTGGTGAACAAAAGGAAACAAAGGATATTGCAGTCTCTGTAAAGGAAAGTATATCCAAACCTTGTCCTGGGCAGAAAAGCAGAAGTTCTCTTCAGCTGCTAAAAGCAGTCAGGAAACTTCAGCTATCTCTAAAAAAAGATGATGTCATCTAAGAAGAACAGTTCTGAAGTTTGCTATGTTAGAAGTTTTTGAAGTTGTCTGATGTCTAGTAAATTTTTAGTTGTACAAAATACCTTTTAAAAATAAACTGGATACAACAGACATGTACATTCTAAACTGCCTACTCCCCAGTAGATCAGTTTGTTCACCTTAGAATTAACTTTCATGTAGTGTAGCTATAACTCAACTACACTTCCTTGCAATAAAGTGTTTTAATGGACTAATAAAATGTTAATTTTTGTTAACTTGTCAAATAAAATTTTATATATTTTTTACATTTAAAATAGTATGTGATCTTTGACTTCCTATTTCCCCAGTTGCCAAGGAAATATTTAGAGCTTGCTTTTCCAGAATGACTTGTGCTAGTGCCTCTGTACAAATAAAAACAAAGTTCTTCCTTTCTTTAATAACTGAAGATCCAGATCACTGTGAATGAGCCAGAAGAGTTATTGTCTCTTTATTTATACATGTTTTCATTATTATTATTACTTTATAAGCTCTGTTGACAGAATTAGGCACAGCTGGGGTCTGGAAGCACAACCCATGACTTGGTTTAGCTACAAAATATGGGAGTGTTCTTGATGCGTGCATGGGAGAGGCCATTCCCAAATACTCGAGTGCTTGTCTTCTCTTTAACAGAACCTGCTTCTAGCACAGTATACAGTGACTGAGGAGGAGACTGTCATAGAGGAGACCTTCAGCTGTGTACCTGTTACCAATCTTCTTATTTATGGATTATTTCTAGCTTAGAAAAGCACATTGTATGCTTAAAGCTGCTTAGGAAAAATTTGAAACATGTTATTTTTTCATGGTGCAGATAGCTTTTCTGAGATAGGTTTATGCATTTCTGGATACTGGTAGGGATAAATCTCTCTGACACCTTCTGTACCTTGACTTGGTATTGTTGTTGACTGAATCAGAATCCTGGGAAGAAAGTGTTGTTTTGGAGCTGGAGAAGCAGGGCCCTGCTCCCTACTTGGGCAGGAGCTGTGGTGGATGGCTGCAACTTTGGGTCTGTCAGCCAGGTACTGAATGGGGCAGTCTTTAAACAATGGCAGCATTGAATAGTCTTCAAAATGAATGTGCTGGCAGGGACTGTCCAGTCCCAGAAAAAAAATTGTGTTTGCCCTTTTGTGGGGTGAGTGGCTGGAGGGAAAGGGAAACCGTTGAACCTGGTCCTGTTGGTAGCTGAGCATTTCTCATCTCTGCCTGCTTCACAGTGGGACCAGGAGCTGAAAAAGCTCTTGCTCAGAGCCAGGAGCTGGGATTTGAGAGGGGAAATAGGTATTGATAATGTGATAGCTGACATTGGCCATCTGGTTACATCATATATGTTTCAACTCAAGAGATTTAAATACATTTTAATAATGTTTTTTTCCTTTTTCTTTACAAAGCTTTTATTTCTGTAGTGTGTGTTTTCACACACCAAAGCAAGGTAGGTTCAGCATCAGCTGAGAGAACACAAGCAGATACAAAGGAAGCATATCCCAAACCAGTTTTCTTGCGTGAAGAAAGGCATAAAATTTGTTTTCAGGTTGTACCTTGGGAGGGAGAGGTAGGGTAGGAGATCAGGTTATGTATTTATCTATTAGCATATTCACAGTTTGAGGCAATTGTCAGTCATGTAAAATAAGGTTTCAAAGAAGTATCCGTCAGAAAATAATTGTGTAGAAGCTGCATTGGGAAGGTAAGTTTGTGCACAACTGTGGTGAAGTTCAGCTCCATGAGAGTTAGGCAGATCACAGTGAATTTTGCTGGGATCAAATGCTTCATGTCTTTATGCTCCAAAAATGTTCTGGCCTGGAACTCTGTAAACGTACATTTAGAGAAAGCGCAGTGGTCAGAGCAGGCTTCTTCACAAGAACAATATGTTTTTGGCTTAGTAAGTGCTTACTCTATTCTTTTGCAAATCCTTGTTTTGATTTATATCCTGCATGTTTTTGTCTTCTCAGATGAAACTATATATATCTTCTTTTTATTAATGGTTTGGATCTAGCTCTGCAGGGCAGCAGACAAAACCACACAGTAATCCCCAAAAAAAGACTTATCAGTTTATTTACTTGATATCTGGGTTCTTTTGCACTGAGTTATGCAAAATTGCGACAACATGTTTTATTGGTATTTGAATCAAGGGCCATATTTTATGGTTAGATATCAAGGAAGGTGGACAAAAGATGTAGGTCAAACAGTATGATTAAAAATACAGACCAACAAATTGCAACCAACAATAGTTCACTTTCCTGCTGCTAATGTATGCTAGCACAATTTAATGGTTTGTGACTTGAACCAGTTGGAAAGACTTTGTCCTCGTACAAAAGACATTCAGTTTGAGCCTGTGTGTTACAATCTTGTAACTAGCAAAGTTGGAGGTTGGACATAGCTATAAATCCAGCATGTTCTGGGAATAGAAGCTGGCAAAAACACTCAGAGCTAAATAATCAGGGCAGATCTTGCTGGGATTTGGATACTGGCTAAAGTAACTAAGTGCAGATGTTTATGTGGACTGAAATACATTCCCAGAATAAGAATACTGTGCAAACACATGATGATTTTATAGCGGGAAAGAAAGCCAAGGAAGTGAGGATAATAAAAAAAACACTCTTATTTTTGATGAAGCATGTTTTGTATCCCTCTACTTGCCTGTACTGAAGTGACCAAGGCTGCCTCTACTGTGTCCCCTGCTGGGGCCTGTTGAAGCTTCTGCAAGTTGCTTGGGTTGTGGCTCTGGTGCTTACCTGAAAGTCTGCATGGGCTCCCATGTGAGTGCCACAGTCTGTCTTAAATAAGAGGAGAGAAGCAAGCGTTTCTCAGTGTTACTCTTGGGGAGCAGCTGAAACAGGTGAGACGAATCTTATCCCAAATGCTTGGTCATTAGTTTTACAGCTGTTATCGGTGTAATTTTTATCTGAACTCCACTGGCTAAATAGTGGCATGATTTCTCTTGGTTTCGTCTTATTTATACAGCTGAAGAACTGCTTTTTATTTTCCTTAGCAATTTTTAATTTAGCTGGGGTTTCTAGCTTTATTTTGGTCTTCTCAGCCCTGACTTCTGTATTAGCTGCACCTTTTTCTTTTTTTTTTGGTCATAATGGTGTCAACTGCTCAATTTTGAGACCTGAATACAGTCATGGGAGTCAGGAATACCAGCTTTTTAATTGTGTGTTTACCACAGAGTTATGGTTGAAATGGAATGGAATGTCAAGACATAAACTAAATTCATTTCATATTGTATACTGTAAGCAAAACTTTAAATCTTCCTGGCAGGTCAAGTGTGTCCTTAGAGCGAAGAGGAAGTGCTTCAAACATAATGCTGTAATGTTTAAACACAGTGCTTACATAGGAGACTTTCCACTGCAATGATGAGATGAAAGCTAAGATGATGTATCCAGGTTTGGCATTACACTTCGAGGAAGCTGCAGACTACTTGGAGAATGTGTGGAGGAAAAATAGAGGTGAAGAAGACTTGACTAGGACACTTGAGAAAAAAAAAGAAAGGAACTAGACTTGCGTGTCTACTCTGTTTTCTCTAGGTTATAAGTCTTAAGAAACATGGGACATTGCTGTAAAGATGAAGGGAATTAAGTTCTGTTTGCACTTATGAATAGGATAGAAAATACTGGGCTAAAATTCAAGCTTTCCAAAGATAGTGTAAGCTAAACACTGACATCTAGGCTAGGACGTTGTTGACCATCTGTAAGGACCATCCATTTTTAAGAACGGGATAAACTAATACCTTTAAGGAACAGATTTGCTTTTTTCTGCTCAAGAGCAGTGAAAGTAGTGGACAGATCATAAAGCCTGTCCTGGTCCTACCTCTTTAGGGCTCTGAAGTATTCCAGCCATGTTTTGCTTTTGGATGAGATTTAGGGGGCCTTTTTTAATGGTCCAATTTTTCACTTGTGGTTTTAATTTTCATGCATTCATTTTACTCAAATAGATAAAAATTATGTAGCGTATGCTTCTTGTAAGTATATTTATCATAGAACCTTAGAATATCTCAGGATGTAAGTGAGCCATAAGCACCAAAAATTCTAATTCCCTGTTCATTGCAGGGCTACCTAAAGCTAAACCAAATGAGCAAGAGTGTCATCCAGGTGCTCCTCGAACTCAGGCAGGTTTGGTGTCGTGACCATTTCCCTGAGGGCTCAGTCCAGTGACAGACCACCCTCTGGCTGAAGATTCTTTTCCTAGGGACCCATGTTGATACAGGAGAACTGAAAATCTCCAAGTTTTCAGAAGTTCTCCAGACGTTTTCTTAGCTCACCCTTCTGTGATACAGTCATACTAGGAAGGTGACAGAATTGTGAAGGATGCTTGTCAAGGAACTCCACTGCATAGCCGTGCATTGTGATATATGTTTATAGGATAGACAAGTATCCAGATGGACTTTTTAAAGGCTTTGGGGGCGGAGGGAAAAAAAAAAAACAGAGAGACATGGAAGTGTGGAAGACAAGAATTTGACAAAAAAATCTTCTAATTAATAAATTCTGCTGTTTTAACATAGTCTTTTCATATCATTAAACTTGCTTACACATAAATTCACCATCTGAGCTGTGTTGAGCCTGATGAATGTTTGGATTATACCAGCTTGTGTGTAGCATCCTGTTGAACATTTTTTCCCCTGTTGTTGGAATTCCAAAGGATGCATCTTGTTTCAGAAAAGAAAGGGAGGTAATACTGAAGAAAGGCTTATGGACAGGTAGATAAAATGCACAGTGGTTTTAAAAAAAACCTCTTAGATCTTTGTCTAGAAGTAACTGAAAATTAAAACCAGAGGAAGTAATATGATTTTTGAAATCTGCCTGTAAAGACAGAATAGGAGGGGTCATAATGCTGTTTTCACTGTAGGAACAAAGCATAACCCTTCTTTCATCTGAGTAGTACTGTGAACCTGATACTGTAGTATTTGTTTAGGTGACAACTCCCAGTTAATAAATTTTCTGTACTTAACACTTTAGATTTTTTTTTTTTTTAAATTTAACGAACGCTCCTTTTGCATGTGCCAGAAGCAAATGTTCTTGTTATTCCTGCTGCTGTCATGCAGAGGGGGTTAGAGAGCTGGGAACAGCCCGGAGAAGGGAGCACACGGCAGCACTGCGGCTGCTCCAGGTCGGGCTCCCGCTGATTGCGAGGACCCAGGAGCTTTCGCTGGCCCAGCAAGTTGCACTATGCACATTTGAAAATAAAACAAATATGTAACTCCTTCCTGAAAACAGGCATAAAAATGCCAGTATTTGCAGTTTCCTTGTATGAGACAAAATTTTTCTCTTCTTCTATTTCTTGAAAAGACAGGAATCTATGCTAAACCAGATGGGCTGAGCCAAGGTTGTCTTAATTCCCTGATGTTTTAGTACATCTATGTTGCAGGTTGGTTTTATTTTCAGTTTTTAGTGGGTTTCAGATTTCTAGGTTTAGTGATCTGAATGCTGCCATTTTCCTGGTATGAACTGTTTGGGTTTTTGATACCTGTAATACTTCCACTGGGTGAACTTAAGGGAAGTATACTTCATGGATAGGTCTAAATAGCACAGTGGGGTTTTGGTGACTGATTAACTGTTGTTTTGGTGTTATTCCCTGACTCTAATGCTGATACATATGCTCCTTAAATTTCCTATTATGTCAAGTTGCTATTTTTTATGAATGTGTGATTTGCTGGTTATTTCTGATTTTATTCAGGTTGGGGTTTTTTGCAGACAGAATTACTCAGCGAGTCCAGAGTAAATATTTGCACAACCTAAGATGGAAGAGATTTTGTGAGCACAGCAGTGTTATTGGACTGTTCTATCTCCTTTATCATGAGTGAACCAAACCTAGGATCTGTCATGTGTACATCTAGCACAGCAGCTCTTCATGAAAAACAGTGTGTCAGCAATGGCTTTTTTCCCCACCCAAATAAAAAACTATTAACATTGAGACTAATTTGTCTCTAGACTTTCACTTGCAGCTGTCTGCTTGTGATCAGAATTAGCTGCTCAGCAAGATTCACTATTGGGACTGAAATTCCCTTTTCCTCATTAGGTTGGAAATAACATTTGTAAGCACTTAGGAAGAAAATAAACCTTTGAGATTACTCTCAGGCTAGGATTCTTCTTGCAGTGGGAATGCAATGGCCTTCTAGCTAACACAGGAAGAAGATTCTGAAATGCAAAGTAACAGTCTCTCTTTTATATACGTAAGCAGAAGCAATTCAGTCACATCAAGGAGGAACACAGCAATGCAGTTCAGAGGGCTGCAAGGTTTTCAGTGGCAAGGAAAACTTCCTGACAGGAAAGAAAAATCCAGTGAATGTAGTGATGCAGGAATATAGTTGATTTACACCCAGTAGTTATATTGTATCACCTACACTCTGTGAAAGTAGTTTTCTCAGGTAAGATGAGCATCCTTTGAACAGTGATGTGTAATTACGAAGCATTTTAAAAAGTAAACAGAGGAAGATCAAATTCAGTGTAAGAAATCTATAGGTTTATAAGTAATGATCTGGGCTGTGACATGTGACTTTCAATTCTTTTAGCAGATTGATTTTACTAGAAAGGAAATGTTGCGATGATAAAAATTATTTAGGTAATTAATGAGCTCCCTGTGTACAGTGTAGGTAATGTTCAGCTGCTTGGATTTGAAGAAGTCTGGGATGAGAAGGAGAAAGCTTAGAGAGATTTTTTTCTGTATGATCACTATGATGATGTTTTGATAGAGCAGGACACTACTGGGGGACTGAGACATCTCAATAAAGCCTGAAGGCTTGGGGACTAATTGTTTAAGCATCACCTTTTGAAAATAGTTTTGAACACTTCCTTATTTTTTCCAATTTCTTCAATAAGTTTGTCAGTGCTATATGTCATTGACAGTGAATAAACTTCTGGAATTATATATAATTGATAGCTACAGATTTGGTTTTTCTCTTTTGTGTTTTATTTTGTTACTAAATTGGCTCCTGAACAGTTTATATGCTTTCTAAATGACTAAGAAAAATAATTGATATGTTCTTACCTCAAATTCTCCAGCATTTGCCTGTTTCTCATAGAATGAATGTGACTGATAAGAAATATCCTAATGTGGTTCAAGACAATTGGAAAAAATTCAGAAGTGCTTTAGACAGGAATTCAGATATTTTCAAGACTGATGTGCTTCCCTGTTCAAGAGTTTTAAGAAGAAATTGTGAAGAATTATCAGCTTTTCTTTAAAACCACAGTCTTACAGATAATACATTTGTTTATATGTATTTTTAAGAAAGGTCAACATTTCAAACATTGCCATCCTTGGTTTGTATGCTTGAGAAATCTGGAGTGTGGCTTTTAAAGTCAGCAGGAATCCTGGAAATCTGGTGCTCAAATTCCAGAGCCTGGAGCCCTGAATTTGCAGCGGTTGCTCCTCTGGACTTACTGTGTCTTGGACTGCAGAAACAGGCAGTTCAGAAGGACATTTGTGGGATCAACTTGATGCAGAAGCCAAGATATTGTCTCAATTATGCCAAACCCTGAAATTCACCCCTTCAATTTTCTGCAACAATATTATTTAAAATATTTCTGTGGGTGGCCTGTTTCTGGATAAACTAAGAGAAGGCAGCTCTCATTTAAAGACTCATGCTGAAGTATCTCTAGGAGTCTCTAGATTTTCACTCTAAGCTGCCTGCTTGTGATCAGAACTAGCTGCTCAGCAAGATTCACTATTGGGACTGGGTATCTAGGAGTATCTGCTTGTGGTTATTTTCAAGTTTTCTTTCCTGTTGAAGGAAGGGAGGGAGTTGTTTTCATAGAATTACTTGTGTGAGTGGTACTTAGCAAGCAAAGCAGCATTCCTGTTGCAGAGTGTTTAAAACCTAGGATTTAACCCATGCTGTTACAGAGTGGGAACAGTGTGGAACTGTAGCAGTTCACAGGATTTTCCGTGGAAAAATACAACCCCTCTCTTCTGGGAACTAGGCAGGTCTATGTCTCAACCTTCCAGGTGAGGAGTAGGCTATGCAGGGTGGAGGAAGGAAAAGGTGCTGTGACTTGTCCTTCCCTGTCTCCTCTCTCCACCAAAAATCTCTAATGTACCTGTGGATTGGCACAGGAGAGGAAGGCACAGCCCTTGGCCAGAGTGGCACTACCCAGACAGTGACAATTGATTTGGAACAGTACTAAGGAAGGTACAGATTTACCTGGAACAGATCAGGGGTCTGTAGCATTTAGTTAGTGGTCTAACCAAGCTCTGACTGGTCTAACTGGCTCTGCTGGTGCAGCCATTTTTCACTCCTTAGCCCAAAGGGTCCCATGATGGGGAGACAAGGCAGCACTGCCTTAGGAGTATGGTGTTACCAGGGCTGGAAGAGCAGGGTTAAACTCTTTGTTCCAGCCTCTTGAACCTGACACATTTTTCTTATATGAGCAGCGTAGAAGGAGAGATGATCCATGATCTTGGATACAATGGGGTAATAATGTACAGAAAAGGGAGCAAGACCTACAACATTACAAAGTTCACCTAAGCTACTCTGTGGAATAGACTCTTATTAGTATTAAAAGCAACTCAGATGTGCTCTGGATCATTTTGATCTTCAGTGTCTGGTTAGCTAGTATTTGAGAAACAGTTTCATCTTCCCATCATAAGTGTCATTCATCTGCTATCTAGATCTGAGCGTCAGAGATGAAACAACAGAATAATTAGACAAGACAAAGCTGAAATTAAAAACAAAGCTGAAATAAAGCATGAAACAGAAACACAGATGGCCCCTTGTTGATGAAACAGTGAGATAAAAAAATTATTACATGTAGTTCCAGTAAACCCCAAGGGGTTTGCTAAACTTTAGCAAATTCTATCTTACCTGTTAGGATTATTGCATATATAAGCAATACTCACCAATACTGGATAAAGAAGACTCAGCTGATACTTTTGTAGACTTTCAAAGGTCTCTGGAAAAGTAGTAGCAGAAAAAGTGCTGCTGTTTGTTATGGTTTGGCCTAAGACAAAAAGCAGCCAACCAAGCAAGCAAGCAACCAACCCCATAATGTTAAATATACTCATCAAAGAATTGAGAAAAGGGAAAAAAAAAATGACAAAACTTAGAGGAACACAGTAGTTTTGGCTCTTCATGGATGAAGTAATACTGGTATCCTTCAAAGCCTTGAGCAAGCCTGAGGTGATGGAAAGAAGAAGGAGGAAACTGTTTTCTTCTAAAAATGCATGTTATGATGCCAACAGTCTCTTCAAAACTGATACCAGGCCAGACTCCGCCATCCCCAGGACACCCTTGTTTCAGAAGCTGGTGATAGCAGTATCATGCCAGAATCAGGTACCGGAGGAGTGATAACCCTGAAATAGTAACATACTTGAAGTTCTCATGGCATGTAAAGATTTGGGAGGTGTGTGTGTGAGAAGAATGTTGTACATGCCTGAGCAGGACTCTGTTCAGGCAGAAGGATTTGTTAGCTGATGTCCTTTCCTAGAGGATAGCCACTCTTCCAAGGACTGTGGAGGTGCCTTGACCTCCAATAGCTGTTTGTCTTTTGGGGTCTGGCAGAAGGCCCTTTCTTAAAGGAGATATGAAAAAAATAAAAATCCACACAACATGGGATTCCCCTGCCATCATATTCCATTCTCTGATATACCTCTGCTTCAGGATAAAAACCCTAAGGAATTAAATCATGGTGTGGATTGAAGGGAAAGGTCACTGACAGCATTGTTTTCAGACATCTTTGCTTAAATTTTAAATGGAAATGCTTCATCTTGCACTCATGTTGCTTAGTGTTGATGTTCTCCAGCTGGTCTGATTATGTTTTTCTTGCAGAGTCCTATCACAGGCACTGTGGTTTCACTCTGTCCTGGCACAACACTGAAACCAAGGAGCTGAAACCTCAGTTCCAGCTTCTGCTTCCTCACTCTGATATTGTCTATAACCTTAAGAACCTCAATAACTCATTGATGAGATTGGACCTCTTTCCCTGGTAACTGAAGTGTACTTCCTAATGGTTAAAGAAAGTTTTTAAAAAGTCTTTTAAAGCATGAAAGAAAGTTCCATTTATTACGAGTCAATGTTTTGCATCACAGAAAATAAGACTGTGTTATTTCTGCCCTTGACAGGAAGCAGCAGAAAGGCTCAACTCACACCCCCTAAGCTCTAAGAATTGCTTGCATTCATATTTTCAGTATCTTGGTTCTGAGGCCGTGCCTTTGTTCTCTCAGCTCTCACTAGCGTTTTCTGAGCATTTTCTCGAGTTTTCCTGCCCTTGGTGTCTCCCTGAGCTGTGGTCCTTCCACTAGAGGTCGGCTGCAGCACACCATCACCCAGGAATCCGCCAGCCTCCACAGTTGTCGGGATACCAGCAGGAAGACTCTCAGCTTCATTTTTATTACCATCCAAAAGGTAAAACCAAACTAAATTCCCCACCATGGGCGCAGATTCCAAAAGAGATGTGTAGTCGTTAAGCAGAAAAAACAGATTGCTTTTAAATGCATGACTTGCTTTACAAACTGCACGTTTAATAAGCACAGGTGATCAGCTGAAAAGGACAAAGGTTTGATTGCATAAACTGATCTCTAAGATTTTCCTTTAATTAGCATTTGAGCTATCAGAGATAAGCACAGGCAGACATGTTTCCCCAACTAGGCAATGATATACACTACCATCATTGTAGGCTGACTTAGTTTGTAGCTTCATAATTTTTGTACAGGACTTTCAAAGTACACCTTCTGGGCTAATGGTAGTCTTACCAAAGCCATTGATAAGAAATTTGCTATTAACTTTGTTTGAAAGACAGTGGTTTTGAAAATCCTGGTTTTCTATTTGGAGGTGCCAGAATTAATAGCAGGGAGTTTCATTGTGTCTGCTGGAAAAGAAAAGAAACACAGGACCAGAATATTTCCTTTGTCCCTTTACCACTCCACTTATTTTCAGCTCTTTTTTTTCTGGCTGATAGTATGCAGTATTGCTTTACTCTAGGATTTAATATCCAGCTTAGGAAATTTATATCAGTACCATCTCCTTTTGTGCTTTAGGTTCTGCAAAACTCTAGAAGCATCTTCTGCAAGCAGCAGATGATAAGAACATTTCTAGTTTATGATGCAGATGTTTCTCAGTCAGAGAGCTGAGGCATGCTAGATGCAGCCAGGACTTTGGAAAAGAGAGACTACAAGATTCATTATTTAAAGATAATTACGAGGAACTTTCCTTTTCCAGTTGTATTACTCCTAACTAGTCTTCAGGATGTACCAAGATACATTTCAGCAATTAAAGTCTAAAATGTTTCTTTTGGCAAATGGAGGGATGGTTTTTCAAATAACTCAAGCCTCAACAAACTAGAATATTTCTGTATAAAGAATCCCTATTCATATCTGATGAAAAAAAACAAACCAAAACAAAACAAACCTGAATGTGTTACTCTTACTTTAGTATATATTACCTCCTATATAAAAACATGGAGCAATATTTGTAAGTTTTGTGGTTACTTTTATGTCAACCAGATTAATCCTAAAGTAGATCCCTGGCAGCAAAAGCTTTTGATGAAACTGCAACAATAGAAAAAAGGAGATAAACTGATGGACCTTCATTCTAAATCTGTAGAGGTAATATAAGTGATTAAAGTGATTTCGTTTAAAGTTATTTTAATTTATTTATTGGACACTTCCAGAGAGATTGAAATCTCTAGAGAAAAGTTGCCTCAGGTTTATGTATCATGTACTTATGCTTCAGTTCATAAAAGATCCATTACTAAGATGCTATAGAGATATTTTCCCCCCTCTTTCCCAGTTCAGCAGTTTCAAAAGGCAGCTCAAACACTTGTATAAATATTCAAAAGCCCTGAAGTTCACTCAAATGAAGTAGAAATCAGCCCTGGAATTTGTGTCAAAGGGATTGATCAGAATAGCTCTTTTTGCAATTTGACCAAGGTTCAGCCCTGTGCCCAAAAGACAAGGAGAGATGCTCTAATAATAAGGTGCAAATTGGTGGGGCACCATGTGCCCCAGCAAGTGACTCCTGAGTGTCTCAGTGTGCTGACTCATTGACCTTGTGAATTTTGGTTCTGGCTTCCTAGGTTCTCTTGACTATGGTGATACAGTACCATTTGGGGACATTTGGAGGATGTGGTACCCTCCGCCCAGCCTCTTTGGAAAAATGGCAATGTGTCTTCACAGATCAGGTATCTTTTACATCCACAGGGAGACTGAGGCACTTCTAACACCTCTCATTTGTCCTAATTGCATCTTATTCACTGTGTGTGCCCTTCGGGGCAGATCTGCACCTACCCAGCAAGAGCTGCTCATTCACCCCTGCTGTGGATGCTTGAAGGAACTGCAGGGGTGTGACAGGCCCAGTGTGCTGGGGTTTTGCCACCTTTTCCCGGGGAAACTGGAGCAGGTCTGGTATCCTCATCTGGTATAACTGGAGTGTTCTGCCTCCAAAACAAGAGGAAAAATAATGCAGTTGAGATGGTGAACTGCTACTATAGAGCTGGATCTATATAAATATCTCATCCAGTGACACTGATAATGGTGTCAGAGCATGGGGTTTCTTCCTCTCATCCTCTGGGTGAGCCTATAGCACTATGAAAATAAAGAACACCTTATAGCTCATCTCCCAGTTTTACAGAAAATAAATATCTTCTCTGAAGCTGTGGAGGAGTTGTGCCTCTATGTGCCCTTTTCTAGCAATAATCACATCCTTGACAAATGGAAAGTCCTTGGTGTGCTTCTCTTTCTTGTTTTATTACTTGTGTGGTGTCTTCAGCTCATGTGAAGCTGTTTCAGCCTGGAAATGTTGCTGAGCTCCACAGTTTTCTATTCCCAAAGAACCACTGCAGCAGTCCATCCAAATACCTCTGTGCTCAGGCTTGAAGACTCCCTGCCATCTAGAAAGGGGCTAGTGGGCTTGTCAAAGAGCCGCAGATGATGCTGTGGACATGTTTGAGTTGTGGGCAAGCCTTCATTTGGGACCCTTGTTAGCTGGTAGCTGTTTAATAGAGAAGCAGTAAAGGTTTAGAAACAGCTGACTCCCAGCCAGTAAGAAAGAGAATAAAGTAAATACTTGGGAAATTAATGGAAATGTAATTTACATAGAGTTTGATATTTAATTTACATTTTTATTAAAGGCTTCTTGGTCCCCTGCTCCTCTTTTTAATTTTTTTCTCCTATGTTAAACAAGGTTCCATTTGTTCCAAACAGATGACAAAGAGTCTTATGAAACTCCTGTTCTTAATATCCTTGGACTTTCTGTAATGCTTTGCTAGAAGTTGTATCAAGAAAATTTTATGGATACTAATAACTGCTAAAACATGACTATGTTCTTCAAATTATACTTCTGATAGAGGTGGCAATTTAAAAAACTCCTCCAAGGTTGAGATGTGTGGGTTTTTAATTACTTTTGTACTACTGTTAATTTTATTTAACCTAGAGTTTGGCAGTACTCTCTATTTTAATATTCTCACTGGTTCCTATTTAACATTCATTATTTCTTTTGTGGGTCTCATAAAGCATTTGAGAGAAGAAATTGGATTTATAGGCTTTACAGCTGAATTTGGCTTTACAATATTTTAACTAAGGTAATGGGTTTGATTTTGATGATACTCTTAGAAAAATTAGATGTTTATGGCATTTAAAAAAAAATTAGGACTGAAATAAGTTTTCTTTTATGATCTTTGTTTTCAGACCTTTTCCTCATGCCAGATACTTCACAAAGAAACCATTCTTTCAAATCTTGCTACAGCAGGTAGTTTTTCTGGAAAGCTCGGGTGCAAGCCATCATCACTAACAGAAGTAAAACTGGCTTTGCTGCTCACTGAGACAATGAAAATATAAAAGAGATCATTCTGCTTGTTTTTTCTATAGTGATTTGCTCATTAAATACAGTATGTTTGATTTTGATCATCATTCCTTAAGGATGAGGGGTAACAGGAAATGAGAGAGGTAGTTCCTCCCCTCCATAAATCTTAGGAAAAAAACCTACTTTCATATTCTTTCCAATCTGGTGTCTTTCCTCCATATGCTGTAACAGGCAAATCCGTTCTACATTTTGACCTTGGAGAGGGGGCAGCAGAGAACTTTCTCAAATAAAGGAGAAGCAGTCAGGAACAGTGCTGCAGAGGGCAGATGCTCTAAACTGATCTTGACGCACAGCAGGATGGGGTCTGGTGTGCTGACTCATTGGCCTTGTGAACCTTTTGTCTGTATTTGGTGTGAGAGTGATGGAGGATCTCCAGCAATGCGTGGCAGCAGTGTTTGAAGCACATCCTGTGTGGTCAAATTCTATCACTTCTGTTTATGCTGGTGAACAGCAGAGCTGCAATCATGTCTGGGAGGAGTTCTGCCAGATACTTAGAAGAGTAGAAATTATGGATAATGGACAATTAACACATCTAGCAGGCATTTGTCAGCTTTGACAGAGGGCTTCTGTAACAGATTTCTGTTTGGACAGCAGCCTTTCCCTTTTTCAAAATTCAGTCTTCTGCTACTGCTGGAGCACTAGCTGCCCAGCTGCAGTGTATGGTGGTGTGCCAAAGTGTCCTCTGCTCCTTGAGCTCACCAGCTCCAAAACAGCACAAGCAGCGTGAGACTGCACCTCTGTAAAAATGACATAGGGACGTGCCTGGAGCAGGGCTGGGGTGTAGATTTGACCACAAGAAGTGTGTCATAGTATTTACTGAAGGGTAATGGTCTTAAGGAATGGGTTATCATGTGTGTATGGAGGGGAGGAAGGATGGGGGCATGACATGGTTGCTGGAAGCCATGCAGCAGCTGAGCACCTGGAGATCAGAGAGCAAATACCTGCTTTGTGCAGGCACAGGTGTGATAGCAAGTTCCTCTTCTAAAGGAGGAAGTGGCATCTGTGGACAGCGCCTCACAAAGGCTCAGACCTTGCAAGAAATCTCCACATTTTGGAGAAGGGGGGGGAAAAGCCCAAATGGTCTTGCTGTGGGTGGGGGTAGTGAACAAAAAGTAGGACCTACTTCTCTGCTATCTGGGGAAGTTACAGTATCTGTGTGGCAAGCTCCATGACTAATCCTCTGAATGTGAAGCATTCAGATGCACATGGACTTTGACTCCCTATTTCTTGATTGCTCTTTGGACTGAGAAGCCCTTCACAGCTGATGCATTTTGCACAGAAGGGTTACATCCTAGAAGTTTTTGTTTCTACAGCCCAGTTCAATTTGGGCTCCCTCTACCCATGCCTGCACCAGTGGGACCTGGTGGCAAGGTAAGAAAAAAATGGAAAATCTCATCACTCTGCTGTGCTTTTTTTGAAGAAGAAAGATCTCTGCTACTGGAGCTGAGGCAGCCCTAATGTTAATGAGAAGGTCTTGTGCCCATGCACTTGGCCAGGATCAATCATAGTAATAATACAGGAGCAGGACAAAGGGAACAGAGAAAGAGAGAGCATTTAGTCTCACACATGCCTTCTTTCCTGCTGATTAATCTGTCCCAAGCTTATTACCAGCTCTGTGTTAAAAAATATAACCATATTTTTCTGTTAGGAGAATCTCCCACATGCAAAAAATACTGAAGATCTTCCTACCTCAGGAAGACCCAGACCAGGAAACATTTGATAATTTAATGAAAAATTCAGGGAAAATCTCCAAACACTGGGTTGACTCATGCAAGCAACAGGTACACACTGTACATCCTTTGTCAAATACACTAAATCCACAACTGGATTGGGAAAGAGTACCTGTTTGAGGGCAATGCAAGGGATGTGACTGATTTAAATTTTAAAACAGTCTAGTCATCAAGGTTATTGAAAAAATAGAATTTGATCCTCCACAAGAAAAAAAAAATGCTGTCCAGGTCTCTCTCTTTTATTTTAAAACTTTAGCTGCTAGCCAAAAATGTGCCATCACTTTTTTCTTTATGCCATTCTCATTTTTCACACAGCATTGTCTGTTGTTTTGGAGTGGAAATTTTAAATGGAAATGCTTCATCCCATGCTTAGTCCATATACTTACCATGACATTTAACAGAAGTGTACAATAAATGCTATTGATTAAGGAAAACATATTTTAAAATTATTTGAATTCATGCTATTTTCAATAATACAGTTGGAAGGACCTAGAGTTTCTCAAATTTAAGAAATTAGACCTTTAGAGTAAATGAGAACAGGATGAGTGAGAATGATCATACTAAGTAAGATAAAGAAATTTATTCTAAGATAATCTGTGATTGCAAAGACTATGGAAAGAACTCATTGCATGACAGTTTGTCATCAAGATTTGCTTGGCTTGAAGGAATTCTTGGAGACAATACACTCATGTCAACTTGCAAATGTACAGAACTGCCAACATGGCCCTAAGTTTATCTGTGCCACTTCTAATAGAAGCTTCTAATAGAATGTCTCATATTGAGCAGGATAAATTTGACAAGCACCCATTTGTAAAGATACAATAACAGGATTTTCTGTAATCACAAAAACCAAGGCCAAGATTTATACTATAACACCTTTAGCACACGGAAAAGAATTCCAATTTATGCCATCCAAATAAATTTGGTTAGAGAAGATATAAGAATTTTTCTTATCTACCTAATTGTCTGAGACAATGAAATGGATAATGCCAAGTAAATCACTGTCCATAATGATCCACAATTAATAAATACTGCGTGACTCACAGTGATCTTCTCATTTACACTGATACTAATACCAGTTTAATTCCAACTGATACTGGTGGAGTAACTCCTGATGTTTGTGAGAAGGTCTTGGAATTGCTGCCAAGGCAGATGTAGCTGTTTTATTGCTTGCTGTTCTTCTGCTGTTCTTTTACTACTAGTGTAGTGCTACTAAGTGTACTACTAAGTGCTAAGTGTACTCAAAAGAAGTGAGAAAAAAAAAACAACAAACCAAGTATTTAATTTTATTTTACAGAATGTTGGATAGAGCATTTAATGTATGCTTGTTTTGGGGGTGTTGTATGTCACAGTAAAACTTTTCTACAGCCTAGTCTGATGTTACTTCTTCGTTCCACACTGTAATTTTACCCCATGCTGCTCCTGTGACCTGCAGGAGCCCAGAAATTGGTTATGCTTTTATGTCTGGAGGAAAGAGGATGAACTAGGAGGTCAGACATGTCACTAGCCATAGCTGTTCTGAGGCTTTAGTGAAACAGATGTTCTGAATTTCTTTGGAAAATTCCCTTGTTCTGTCCCTTGCCACAGTCTTGTCTTTGAAACAGGGACATCACTTTCATACAGCCCAAGGACAAACCACTAAGGATTGAAAAGGAATCAAACATTGTAGAGTTATATGATGGGATAATTTCACTGCTGGCTGGATTATGAGTTTCATCCAGTATGGAACTTCCTTCCCTTTTCTTTCTATTATGATAAAGTCTGTGCATAAAACTGTTTATGTATGAATATATTTAATAAAGCCCAAAATAAGGAAAAACAATTATATTGATATATTAACAGAAGCAGTAGTGCCATCCTTTTCCACTATTCCATACTGCAGGTTTCCATGACTATCAGTCCTGTAGGCAGCACCAGCCTTTTTTTAGACAACAGATATAATCAAACCATTTCCTTTGGAAAGATTCAGAAATCTCCTTGGATAGTAAAAAATGTAGTGACATTTTTCCTGTTTGGAAAAAGGTATAGTTATACAGGCAGCTTGCAGCTGCTCAGGCTAGAAGGCATCATAGCCACTGCCCACAGGGAGCACGTAGTAGGAAGAGCCTACTTGTCCCTTTTTTTTTTTTTATGACCCCTGAGAAATCTGTGAGCTAATGGTAAAAGAAAAAACAAATCTGCAGAGATCAGTTAATTTTTTAAGAAAGGAGCTGTCATCCAACTGAAAATGCAACTGTTTGCTTGTTCCAGCCAATGTGCCTGAGGATCCTTAAGTATTTCAGGTCCATGGAGAGCAGTCTGACAGTCAGTACTGCTTAAAGGCTGGTTGCCTAAATCCCACCACAGAAGATGCTGCCAAAGGAGGCACTGGGTTTTCTGGTGAGTTCTCAGCCACAGGTTCAGTACACACAAAGGTGAGGTACCACCCCAGCCTTCCAAAGCACATTCTTCACCAGAGTACCCTATCCAGTGCTCTGGATCTCTCCATGCTGTGTTCTGATCAATTGCTGAATGATTTGAGGGATTCAGGGTAACTGAACCTATCTGTTTTAGTTGGTCTTGCCCTTATCAACTAAAACTTGTATCTACCAGTGCTCTGTAACAAACCTGAGAAACTGCAGGCACATAGAAGTACAATGTCAATTATGACTGCCAGATAAAGATTCACTTAGGTAAGTGCTGCTGGTTGTGCTTAAACTACAACCTTTGTAAGTGTGGGACTATCATACAGCATTGATGTTTCTGAAAAATCCAGGGCATTCTGACAAAATTTATGGAAATACCTATTTACGTAACTCCTAATGACTTCTAAAATGTATTATTATATTTAGGTAGACCTTAGGACTTACAGGTTTTTAATCTTGGATGCTGGCTTGTGGCCAAAGTGGGATAATTTGTACATTTACTTCACAGATTTGAAAAAAATAACTACACATGTAATTCCTAAGGTTTATCAAACTTTGAGTCTCCAATTTTTTTGGTGGAATATCCTGAACTTAATCAGTATGTCATGCTGATACTAGTGGTTTGATGTGAGGTATATAGTATTTTGTCTTTTGAGCTGTAGAATTTCTGCTACTTAACACTCATCCCAAAGTTCTCATGTAGAAAACCTGAAGAAGCATGATAATATTCTACAAGGAGTTTTTGCCCACACCACCTTCATATGGAAACATGAAAAATCCTAAACTTCTTTGAAAATAAACAAAATATTGGGAACAGATATGGAATTGATGATATTTTTAAGGTATCTTTAGTTTTATTTCTAATATGATCACATTCATCCTTTGAAAATATAACCAGTAAAATTCCTACATGAAAGCTATTGGAACTAGAAAATTGTATTTTTCTGCTAAAGAAATGTTGAACAGATTATTCCAGCATCTTCAAATTTTCAAGTCAGACAAAATAATTTGAAAACTTTTGCTTTCCAATGGGAGGTGTCAGCTTTCCAGGGAGCAGGCGCTAGGACAAAATCTCCTGAATTTTAGATAATATACCTTTGTTTTCATTCCTCTTTTTTTTCAGAGGCAGAGAAATAGTGCAAAGATGAGTTCTGACCTTCCACGTATGCAATCTCTGATCCAGAGATTAGATGTGAAATACTTCAGAGAGCCCTCACAATGAGAGAGACATTATTGCACAGGGGTCTATCTTTCCCCTGGACTAATACATGGATATGGATATATATTCTTGAACTTCAACTAAAGCCTAAATAAATATTTACTAATCTGATTACAGTTTATTTGGCAGTGAATTTAGAAGCAGAGGCAACAGTACTTCCTTAACAACAGTCTCTAATGTGTTTTGTTTGTTTTCAGTTTTTTTAATATACTGCACAGACTACCTTTAAAGAACTGGAACAGCAGGAAAGCAAATTTACTGGCAACCTACTTGAGACCTACCTAACATGTAGATAGCACGTGCTATAAACACAAAATGTGTGGCATTGTTTCTTAAATACATAATCATTTCAATGCTCAGAATTCGAGGGGTACCTGTGTTATGAATCTCTCCACACTGTAAGCTGTGAGCCAGTGTGACAGCTCAGCACACAATCGATCTGAAACTGAAACTGAGTCAGCATTGTACCCTCCCTAGCAGACTGCTTGGGATGATCAGGGTGTGAGTTACACTCACAGAAGGCCCTGCAAACCAAGGAATTACTGTATGTTAAAACCATTTTCTGTTCCACTTTGAGATTCAGCTTGGAAGAAGGTAGATAAGATAAACGCATAAGATTGGCACATAAGTGTTGCTTTATAACCCCCAAAGGATTTATTAAGGCCCATTAAGCCTGAACAGAATGAGAGGAGAAAATCCAAAACCTGCAGAAAAAAAAAAAAAGAAGAAAAAAAAATCACACAAATATCCAGTTACTTGATTTGCTGCTAAGATACATAATTGGGTATTAATGTTTTTATAGGCATAAGTAATATTTAGAAGGTTTGGGTAGTCTCTTTAAAATACAACTCCCAAAACAAGCACAGCAGGGAGAAGTCTTCTTTTTTTTTTTTTTTTTTGTAAAAGGTCTCTAGTTTTGTAGTCACACACCCCTTTTGTAAAGTGCAGTAGTCTTGACTGAGATGTTTAGGACTAAGAGCAAGAATCACCAGAAGAAAAAGTCAAGATCTTGAAAGTGGAGATATTTCAGTGAATGTTCTCTATTGGTGGTTCCAGAAGGTTGTTTAAAAACACAATCAAAAACTTCTTGTATCTGCTATGGTGACATCAACCAAGAATTTGCTCAGTTATTTACCTCAATCAAGTTGAATTTAATTCTGTAAAGGGCTTTGGTTTAACCTTTAGCAAACTCTGCCCCTCATCATTAAGAGCAATGAAACAGATAGTGTATTCAGAAGAATAAGGAAAGAACAGAATGCAGAGAATTGTATCAGAAAAAAGAAAGGAATCTGACCGGGATGTTCCAACATGGTGTTCAAATTAGGTGAACATTTGTCAGGGGTGCCTCATAAACTTTACGGTAAAGAAGGAACTCTGATTCAGCATTGACCCATGAAGCTGACAAGCTTCCCAGCATGTCTAAATTTTATTAAGATTTCAATGACTAAGGGAAATTGATTTTTCTTTTCTCCATCCTTTCTTTGAATAGAATTTGAGACACCTGGGAAGCACTGGAGATCCTGTCAAGGCAGATGTTAGGACAGACAGTGAAAAGAGGAAGTCTGCAGTACATCGTTATTTGGCACTGAAGGGAGAATAAAGGTGTATTACACACCAGGAAATAGCAAAACCAGTGGAAAATGAGATCCTTGCATTTGCTTGCTAGATTCTTACATGGAGAACGATTTAAAAAATTTCCATGGTTATACCCCTATACCAAGTGCTTATTTACACTGGAAGATTAACTTTAGTAATTGTACACCCAGTGATGTATGTATGTAATTCTCTTTGTGGCACTCCTTGTCAAGAAACAGAATCTTTTGAAAATGAACACCACTTCTGCTGACTGCAGTACTGGATTCTTGCCTGGGGTGTTACCAACTGAACTAATGAGTCACTGCCAAGGTAGACAATTCTCTCTTAAACATGTTGGTGGGTTTTTTTAGAAAAATAAGGTCATTGTTAAACTAAGTTCTGATGTCACAGCAATTTGGGACACCAGTCAATGAGTGTTCCTTTTAATTTGTGCTCAAGTCTTTGTGTTGTGTGAGCCTATCTTAAAATCTTATGAGTGGAACTTAGCCAAGAAGGCTTTAAAAATATGTCAGCATTGAATATCAGAATTTAAGATATTTTTTTCAAACTTTAGCTAAATTAAAAAAAAGAAGAAAAGTTCTACCTTAGTTCAAGAGCTAGTCTTTTGCATTTTAATGCCTTCTTGGTGCTTTTTGTGAATTTATATTACTGAAGGAAAAACTAGGCACAATAAAAAAATCTTACTCTGTGACAATATAAATGAAGCCACAGTGTAGGTCTTACCTGTAAAAAAGTAATATTTTGGTGATATTTTATTTAGTTGTTCTCTGCTAATGACAAAACACCGTGCTCCGAGGCCAGATCCACTCTTAGGTCATTTACGCAGAATTGAAATCTTTGCAGAGCTGGCTGCTGTTTCCTGGGTGTCTCTTTTTCATGGCACAAGTCCACAGCACTCAGTTCATGGAGTTTGCAGAGGTGGAAAATCATGACAACCCTCACACTGGTGAGGATGGATATATTCACACACAGGACCAGTGAGGGTTTTGCATAATATTTGATCTGAATTTTAGAGGACCCAAAGGAGGTTGGGAACAGCTGCTGCTTGTGACCAGACAGTATATTAAGAAAGATAAACATAAGAGATCCACAGCTCCAAAAGACCTATGATAGTTAGGTTTGCTCTTTTCAAAGTAGGCCGAGGCCATGACTTGAATTGTTGCTGTACTTCTGCAAGACCAAGTGCTGACTGCATTTCTGGGACTTTTCTTTATCCTTCTAGTTAGTTAGATGATTAATGTTCTACAAAGACCTAACTGAACATGCGGAATTGGTTGTCACATGTTGTTAATGTCACAGTTTTGCACTTTTTCGGGGTCATGGACAACAAAGTCACCCTGGAGGGAATAATAACAGAGAAGGGACATTTACTGACGTAGTTCAGTAATATAATGAGCAAGCGCATCTTCTAGACACAGGGAGTTGGAAAAGGAAAATGTTATTTTTTTCTGAATGTCTTTTAGTTAATGTATTGGATTTCTTTTTCCACAGAACTATATTTAACTTCCTAGCATTTTAAACTTTTCTCAGTTGTAAATAAAAATCCACAAATTATTTGATGTTCCAGACTTCCTTTTTCTTAAACAGTAAGATCTGAGTTTAGTGAGACTATTACAGATTTCTGAATAAGACCAGCTGTACTTCTAGAAGGGTGAGGAGAAAGAAGCTTGGAAACCCAATGACTGGTTTTTAACTCTGCAGCTCTAAACGTTTCAGATTCACTCTACTTGATTTATCATTTATTGTCAAAAATAGCTCTAATGTAGACAGCAATACAATCAAGAAAGCAAAGGCTTTGGTTAAGAATTTCTCAAGGACTAATAACACTGAAACATTTGAAGTGTTGTTTTTTCCTCCTTTCACAGGAATTTTCAAATTAGGAACTTTTCTATACTAAGCTACACTTTATCTTTCTGAAAAGAAAGTCTACCCTCTTGATCCACTCTCTGTCCTGCTATACCTCTTAGTACAATGTATCTTTGAGTAGGCTATGCTGCTTTTCACTGATCTGAGAGTGACGGCTAAGGGATTTGATGCTGTGAACAATTAAACTTCTATTCACTTTCCTCTCCTAGTTTTCTTGTGTTTTCTCTGGCTTTATGTTTCTTGATGGGGTCTTTTGAACTTGAACCTCACAAAGAATATTTGCTAAATGATGATGGAAGAGATTTGTTTACACCAAATGCCTGATGGGCTTATTACCTTCCTTGCAGAATACTCTGGGGTGCACCAAAGCTTATGTACCAAAATTTGAAATCTTTTCCTGGCTTGGGGTTCCCTGCAAGCAAAAACCCTGTGCTATAAATAAACAGAATTACCACAAGCCCTGGGACCATAGGCATGTGGAAATCCCTGTGATACTGACATCTGCTTGTTTTCTCCTTTTTTGGTTTGTCTTAGGCAACGTAACTTGTGAGCAATTCAGTGGCAGCAAGCCAATCCTTGGCTGGGCAGATGCCTCTGTGGATCAATGTGCTATGCTGTTTGACCTCTGGCCCTGTCAAACTGCTCTCCTGGGGAAAAAAAATCAGGTACAGATGATTTCTGGTCTGAAAACAGTGATTTGTAATCAGTTTGCTTTGGGTTGCGTAAGATTCCCTTTCAATGTTTCCTGTTGCACACACATATGCATGCTAGAGCCAGCAACTATATATCTTCTGTAAATTTCACTCTATGTTTACTATAATTTTTTATTGTTATTTAATCTGAGAAAAAAGTACCATGCTTTATTATGTAATTTATCATTATATGCTGCTGCATATCCTGAGGGCTCTCCCCTTCCTCTCTATGAATGCACAGATGTGACTGTATTTTACCATGGCCCACAGAAACATACAGGGTTCCTGCCCAAAGATTTATGTGTTGAAAGATGAAGATTGGACAAGTTGAGAGGAATGGACCCAGAGAAGCTAGGAAGTGTATTTCTGTCTAGGGGACTCAGCAGTCTCAAGGACAATGCTGTGAGTGTCAGGAAGTGGAAAGGGGCAGATAAACCACTTCAGAAGCAGGGAGAAATGGCACTAATTGAGGTCATCTTCACACACTTGAATTGTTTTGTTCTCAGTCCTGGAGCAATACAGGGCTGCTCTCAAAATAGTAACAGTAGAGGGTGTTATGGAATCTCCTGTGTACCCTTGAAGAGGCTTTAAATAGAAAACCTTCCAAACAAAAAGTATGTAAGTTTAGGAAATCTCCTAAGGCCACTCTCCTGTTTTCATGGGTGTTATAGAGCTATATAAAAGACTGTCTAATTGCCTCATTCCCTATGCTTCTGCCCTCATCCCAAAATACTTCACTTTCCATTTCTTTATGACCATGTTACCTCTGTGAATCTACCTTTCATTTTTATCATGGGTCTTCAGCGCAAGGAAACTTGATTTATTTTATAAAGAAAAACTCCAGCTAGAGAATAGTGAAACCTCTACAGCAACAATACAGTAATTCTCTTCCAAAAGCTTCAATAGGTATATTCTGAAATTGCTCTCACAACTTACCTATCTAGGCAGGATTAAATATACAGCTGTACTGTTCCTGGATGTCTCACTTTTAGCTGAAATTTTAGCTAGCTTTCTTTCCATCTGGGACAGAGTTCATGCAGAAGAATGAGGAAACAAAAGCACTTTGTCCAGCAGCTTAGCTTAGCCAATACAAAACTTGCTGTTGGTCTATTGCTCAAGCACTCTCTTTGCTTCCTCAAAACAGTTCAGGTCAGCCAGGTCTAAATCAGAGAAACTGAGTGTTGAATTCTGCATTCTCAGCAACCGAGTTGTCTCCTAAGCCTTTCTCTATCTTCCTCTTCCAGAATCTTTCTGTTTCAGTATGGAAAGTAATGTGAATGCTTTTCCATTTAAGTTTTAATGCAAAAGAGCCAGATTTAGATCATTGCATAGTGACATTACTGGTATGTCCAGAAGGAAGAGTACTAGTTCATATTTTCAACCTCCTAATTACCATTCGACCAAAAAGTACTACAATTATCTCAAGAGTTCACATGTGCTGCCATTGTTCTTGGAACAATTCTTTTTCTAAGCTGTGGGCATTTGTAATTTAAAAAATATTTTAAAAGAACTTAACAGCTATTCTTCGCAGAGGAGCCTAAAGAGGGCTTGAGTCTTTGTGCATCTTTAAGTACACCTTCAATTAATTTGGAGTTTCTCCAAAATATATAAAGTAACAGTGACAGTCATCCCCAAATATGGTAGTAGAAAGTCTTGGAAGAGTCAACAGGTTTCAGGCTGAGGGAAACGGAGCTCCTCAAATATATGAAAATGGATTAGTTGTCAAGAGAAGCAGGTGTTTTTAAAGCAGTAAGTACACTGCCTGATACTTTTTAAAAGGAAAAATGTGTATCATAAGAATCTTCATGTTTTAGTAGAAAAAATCCAAATGTTAACTTTGCAAGATTTGGAAGAAATTTGTCTCATGAGTTGTTTATTCGATGTTCTATTCTTAAGCCTTCTGATGAAGCAAATCCTGTACCATAAACGTGATGATACACAGGATTACTGGCACTTTGATACAGGTAGCAACCTCCATTTCAGAAATCTTTCTCCAAAAAAAGAATGAATATTTGGGCAAATAAACATTTCTAAATGTGCTTCTGAGTATCTCTTTAAATTTAATGTTTTCTTTGAAGTTTATCAGAATGTTTGGACCCAGAAGATTTACTTTGGCCTGAGCAATGATTGACATGATGCACAAACATCCAGGGTTGGCTCATGAGATTCAATATATGTTAATACCTACAAAGATGAACTTCACCCCAATGCTGAGGGGCATTGTAAATGAACAAGTAGGTTGAATTTACAGTGTAGTCATCTCGGCCAAGTAGGTGAAATCCATAATGCGAAACTTTGATTAAAGCCTTCATGGGAGTTGGGGGTTTGATTTTTAAAATTTTTTTACTTAGAGAATTTTTCCCATAATTTGCTAGGAAGCTAACTATTGGGTACTTATACATACTCAAGCAGAACAAAGGCGCTAAAGGAGAGGAGTTATAGCCCTTGGCTACACTTCTTTGGGTCTCGGGAGTTTCTCGGAGGGAGAGATAACGCGAGTTTTGGGGCAGGTAAAGGACAGGGCTGGGGGCAGTTTCTCACTCTTGCTCCCGGCACTGGAGAGAGGACGGCCAGGCTGCTGCTTGCTGCTGGAGGAGTTTGCTGTCACCACCATGTCCGATTCTAGGAAATCTACCATCATCTGCTCGTGTGCCCAGGAATTCTGAGCTCGCCTCCTCCTGACCTGCTCGGCCGGCCCTGTCCTACTGTTGCAGCTTATTCGGCGCTGCTTGGAAGTTCCCCTGCTGCTCTGTAGCCCAGCACTGCCCAGCCCTGCGGGGACACCCTTGCTGCTGCAGATACCAGCGCAGAGCTCCTCATCTCATCCACCAGCCCGGGACTTTCCTCCCTTCCAGCTCAGCCTCTCGGAGTCCTGCAGGGGCACTGAAATCAAACTGCCCTGGGCTTTTATGAAAAAAAGCCCTCAAGGTTCCTGGTTCTGTTTATTATTAATGCTCTAGTTGTTGTTTATTTCTTTGTCATACATACCAGTAAAGAACTGTTATTCCTATCCTCATACCTCTGCCTGAAAGCCCCTTTAATTTTCTAAATTATGATAATTGGGAGGGAGGGGATTTGAATTCTCCATTCCTAGGGAGACCCTGCCCCTCTCTAGCAGATTCCTGTCTTTCAAACCAAGACAATGGGTTTACAGTGTTAATTTAAAAATTAAGTCCATGGATGTTTTGTAAATAGGCGGCCTGAAGCTCAAGAGCAGTAAGCTATAATTTCTTCAATATAAGAAACAAAACACTGGAAAGATTGCAGAGCTTTGAGTGTCATGTTAAAGCCCCATCTGCTACTGTTTGATACAACTAGAAATAGTATTTGAGAAGCATGGAAGGTAAAAAAAAAAAAATTATAATCAAATTTTTTTTTCTGTAATACAGTGGATAAGAAACTAATCATGTTTAAAGTAAGAGAGAAGAGACTTTAAAGAGAATATAAACAAATCTTGTACTTTGTAGTGCACTTTGAAAAATTTCAGGTATCTGGGAATTTCTGTGCTAATAATTAAAGCACAGCATTTCAAATCTTTACATTTTTCTTCAGATCTAAAAATCTGTCTCAGCTTTCCACTGTATCCTGTATCAGGGATGTATCCTGTCATGTATCCTGACACAGGGTATTTCCTTTCTATGAGCTTTGATTTCAGAGGCTGCAGGTTGGAAGCTTAATTATCTAATTTTTATAATGTGGCTTTTAGTCCACAGACAGAAGCTGGGGTTTTGGTACAAGAGGCTCTTGTTGTGCTGCCGTTGCCACCAGTGCTTCCACCTTCCTCACAATAAAAACGGATTGTTGCCAATATCGTTGGATCTCAAATTTTGTTCTGAAACAGTATGAGAGACCTAAAATAATTTTAGGATGAATGATTCATCTAGAGTGGGTACATAGATGATTTATATGAAAATTTTACATATATACATATTTATAAATAGAATTTTTTCTGACTTCTTTTTAAATAAAGAATAGGTGATTTTTGCCTTGATTTCTAGCTATATGTGAATTTTGTTGGCTAATGTCACTGTGTTTATTGGTAAGTTTTATGCAGAGGCCCAGAGGAGTATATCCTCAAGACTTGTTTGCTTCTAGAATCTTCTCCCAGGTCTGACAGCCAATGTCATGCAGCTCCAAGATGGACCTGCTGCTGGTCAGTGCTGAGTCTGTCAGTGACAGTGGTAGTGCCTCTGGGATAACAGATATAGGAAGGAAGAAATAAACCCTGTACAACAGCAATTACAGTCAGAGAGAGAAGTGAGAAAAAACAGCCTTGCAGACTGACCAAGGTCAGTGGAGAAGGAGGGGGAGGAGGTGCTCCAGGTGCCAGAGCAGAGATTTTCCCCCATCCCCTGGTGCAGACCACGGTGAGGCAGCTGTGCCCCTGCGACCTGTGGAGGTCCAATCCACCTGCAGCCCCTGGAGGACCCCACAACTTCAGAGCAGGTGAATGCCTGAAAGAGGCTGGGAGCCTGTGGGAAGCCTGTGCGGGGGCAGGCTCCTGGCAGGACCTATGGCCTCATGGAGAGAGAAGCCCACACTGGAGCAGGTTTGCCAGCAGGACTTGTGAGCCTGTGGGGGACCCACAAACTGCTGGAGCAATTTGAGAAGAACTGCAGTCTGGGGAAACGGTGTGGGTTGGAGAAATTTGTAGAGGACCATCTTCTGTGGGAGAGACCTGACACAGGGGAAGAGCATGAGGAATCCTGCTACTAAAGAGGAAGGAGTGGCAAAGACAACGTGATAAACTCATTGCAGCTGCCAGTCTCTGTCCCCTTGCCCTGCTGGTGCGGGGAGGTAATCAGAAGTGGAATAAAGCCTAGGAAGAAGGAAGGGGTGGGAAGAAGCTGTTTTAAGATGTGGGGTTTTTTTACATTACCTACTCTGATTTTAAATGTCAATATATTAATTTTCCTCAAGTCAGGTCTGTTTTGCCTATGACAGTAATTGATGAAATCTCTCCTTGTCTCTATCTTTGTCTATGAGAATTTTGTTATATTGTCTCTCTCCTGCCCTACTGAAGAGTGGAGTGACAGAGCAGCTTCATGGACATCTGGCATCCAGCTACCACATTGATTGTAAAAAATTTAGGATCCAACACCCAAATGTAAGACTCAAAATATTCCAGTCTTATGGTGAATCAAGTAATAGATAAAGTCTCATGCTATTTAGATACCCAGGAAAAAAATAAGGAGAAAAAGTGATTCCTCCCCTACCAGCTTTACACTGCCCTTTCATGACAATGGATTTGGTAATTGCATCTTGCAATTATTGGGGCATTACTATACCTATGGATACAGAATATTAAACAGTAGTGATGGAAGTAACTACTGAGGTTGGCCTGGCTCAGGGTCGCCGCATCGGTATTTTGACCTGGTGGTACAACTTTCCCTGCCCTTTGGCCACAGCCTGTTCCTTGTCTGAGTACAGCTGCCTGGCTGGATGTGTCTGCACTGTGATTTCACATATGGAATCACACATTACCTGAGGTACAGGCCTGCCTCTCGTTCCTGATCCTGCAGCTGTGCAACACTGTGGGTTATGTGGAGCAGCCTCAGAGCAGCTGATACACACCCAGAAGCCAAGAGCTCCTTGCCTCAGGTCCCTTCTGGTTTCCTGCCTGTCTTGAGCCTCTTGCCCATATTCCTCTCCCACAGAACTTGTGATTTTGTCTTGGTTATCTGAGGGTTTATTTCCAAGAGCAGGCAGTTTTAATGGGCAGGCATAATCATAGTGGATGTGACAATATGGTTAATAAACCATGTCAGCTAACAAAAGAGAATTTTAAACATTTTCTGTTTTCATTAGCAAATGAGACTACTTAGATCTGTTCCAACGCAATTGCATTTATTACAGCTTCAGTTCTATTTTCATATTTGATGTTTGATATCTGATGTGCCCTAAAGCATTGCAGTTTATTCTTGGAAATAAACCTGTTGCAATTTTCTTATGTAGAAAATTTATAAAAGCCTTATTTGAGACCTATTTGTTCTTTCTTTGTTGGTTTTAAGTTCTACTTTGAGGAACATTTATTTAGCTGGGGTTTCACCCTTTATTTAGTTTGGTACACTCAATCCCCAAAGCTCTTGAATGTGTCTAACAGGAATTCCAGAGGATCTACAGACCAAAACCAGACTATGAAGGAGGTAATCCAGAAAAATAAATACTGCAGCTAATAGCTGATCAGTGGCTAACTATGGAAAACCCAGAAACTTTCTAGAGTTCTTGTATTCAAAAGGACCTAAGTTCTATTTTACATATGTTAGTAATAACTCTTTCAAGTAGAATGCCCCAGTGTGATCTTGCTAGTTCAATTACACTTCCTGGTTAAATTCTAGCTATGTGATTCTTAATTGATTTATTTGTTGCTTAAGATTGGTGAAGATACATTCAACCACCCTTAAGACAAGATTTTTTTTTCCTGCTAATGACCACAGAAAGGTAGAACTCTTGATCTCATAGTGGCAGGAAGTAGAAACAATCAGCTTAATGAGAAGGAAAATAACATCTTTAATACAGATGTGAGGTCATGATAAGTTTCCAGATTTTGTGTTTGTGTGTGTGTGCAGTCTGCAAAGAAAAAAAAGAAACTTGACATTAAAGCAAATATTGTTATAGTTGAAGCAAATCATTAGTATAATACCTACTGTTTCCTGGTGTAGGACTCCAAATTTGGTTGGGTATACTTCTGATAAATGTTAATTATTGTGAATGAAATTACTGACATTGGATGTCTCTCAGGTCGGGAGTTTTTTAATTAGTCAGGTTAGTTGTTGCTTGCTACATCTCCTGTCCTCACTGAAAACAGGAAAGATGCTGTTCTCCTTGCAGCAGCTCTGTGAAGAAGCGTGTAAAAACGAGTTTCCTGTTCCACCCATCCAGAGTCACAGAGTTAGAAAAGCACATTGTAAAGTGGGTAATGCAGACAGAGTAAAGTCGCACAGCTTCTGACACTGAACTTTGGGTTCTGTCTTTCCAAACTCTTTTTTTCAGTGTAGCTGTGAAGGTGTGGGGAAGGGCTGGTGTTGACATCTAAACATTTATTACTAATAACCACGTGGCTCTGTCCACATTTTCTTATGATCTGTGATTCACTGGTCATAACCAACAACATGTGAAGCCACTCAGGTATGGCACTGCCATCTGCAGTGAGCAGGGCAGCCCAGTTGCACAGTCTGGGACAGACATAGAGAAGGAGCAGCTTTCCATGCACAGAGCCAGGAGCTGCTCCTGCCACCACTTCCACAGCACAACAGATGATGGACCATTGCCTTTTCAGCTTCCACATGACCAATCTGCAGCTTTTGATCATATTTATTTTCTGGGGTTGTTGTTCTTTTGGAGGCTTTCATCATCAGTAGAAAAGGGGTCCAGCTCTGCAGGTGTTTGCTGTCCCCATTTTGGGAGCATCATAGGTGCACTGGTGCATGTGCTGGGATATGCACAGTCTTTGGAGGATGAATGGCCTCAGCTGGTAATAAGTGAACCCGGTTACAGAGGTATTTATACTTTAGGGAGGTATATACAGATGAAAGCCTGCTGAATTTTGATTCAAAAGATAAATATCTTGCATTAGATATATAAAAATAGACAAAACAACATTTTCTATGGATAAAATAAACTTTGAGCAAAGCCAGGTTTATAGATTCAGTGTCTTTTACCTTCAAAGCAAAAGACAAAATGCCAGCATATTTTTAGGAGCCAGAATAGGTCAGAGTGGGCACAATTTTGGCCTTGCATGGGTGGCAAGTCAGAAACAAATCCAGTTACAATTTACGATTTATTTTTGAATGGTTCTCTAAAGTATTTAAAGGCCTTTGTTATCAGCTGATGAAGGTGGCAACAGAGGTGGCATGGTTAGCTAGGTTAGTGCTGGTTTAGCTGTGGTGATTTCAGAGAGGTGCAGTTCATAGGGGAAAAAAATGCCTTCTTTCAAATAGGCCACTTACTATAGTTGGAAAAAATAGCAGAAAGAGAGTGCTTGCATTTTTGTTATGGGAGCTGTTTGCCTGCATGTGGAGATGGGGAAATAGGTTTACTTCCAAAAGTTAGGGCCATGCTACTCCTCAAAGTTTGACAGAAGCTACTCTTTCCCAGTGAAAATACCTAAATTCTGTCAAAAGGAGCAGGCGGAATTCACCAATCAAAAAAAACCACAAAAGTGCCTCCTTCTGCTGAATTTTACGCACTTTCATATTTTAACAGCCTTTTTATGAAATGTAGTGCAATATAAGAAGAGGGACACAAGAAGTACAAATTTTGTTTACCACCAGAGGTAGGAAAATATCAAAATTGCTCTAGCTCTGCTGATCTTTACAATGATAATGAAATAAGATAGGCAAGGGAAGTCAGTGTAATTTATGGAGTTATCAGCTGGAGGAGAAGACATTTTGGAAGACAAAGAAGAAAAGGACTGAGGTAATGGGGAGACTACAAAGGGTAATGTTGAACTGCTGTCTTGGAGGCAGAATTGGTGAAAATTCTTCTTGTTCATCTCCATACTACTTGACACTTTTATTAATGATGACAGTAGAAAACATAAGGAGGTGTTATTAAATACAGGACATTGCAGTGCTGGCAGATAAAACTGATATTGAAAATAAATTGAATACCTTGCAGGAAGAACTCACAGTTCTAAGGATTAGAGCAGTAGAGAGGAGATAAGCATCAATAACACAAATCTTATGGTTATGCATAATAATAGAAAATTCTCATGTGGGCTTTGAGCCTGTTACTTGGAAGCAGCGGAGGAGGAGAAAGAACTGGGTGTAGAGCTAACCATGGGATGATTGTAAACTGCCAACATAACACAACTGTGATGGGCAGGAAAGCCATTATTTCTTACTGTGAGTCAGGCAATGAGTTTTTAGATAGAGGGGAAATTGATGTCTGTATGTGATTCTGGTAAGGCCTTACCTGCATTATTAAGTATAATTTGGAGATTTGTGTTCAGGTGAGATAAATTCAGCCTAGAATGGGGACAAAGATGATATAGGAGCATTCTGGGGGGGAAAAAAAGGACACATTTTACAAAAGCAAATGAAATAGATTGGCTTGTTTATCCTAGCAAAAATGAAGGCTGAGAGAAGATGAGATTTTTTTCTCCATAAATACACCAGAAAGATAAGCATGGAGAATGAAGGGAGGCTATAAAACTAAAGGCCAATTTTGGCAGCAGAACAAATGGATCTAATCACTGTGAATAAATTTAATCTTGAAATTAATAGGGGATTTCTAAGAATCAGACAACAAAGTTCTGGAAGGGAAAGAGCAAACAGTAGAAAACTAACAGTTTCAAAGTGGGGCTTGATTCATTTATGGAAAGAATTTTAGGTATGTGATTGCCTGCAATAGCAAAGTTAGGTGTGTAGAATAGATGACATTTCAGTCATCTGGTTTGGGTTTTTTTGGTTTTTTGGGGTTTTTTTTTTGTTCTTTTTTTTTGTTGTTGTTTTGTTTTGTTTTGTTTTGTTTGGGTTTGTTTGGGTGGGGTTTTTTTTGTTTTTTTTTTTGTTTTTTTTTGGTTTTTTGTGTCTTAATCCTTTCTCTAACTTTCTTTTTAAAAATTCAGAGTCTGTATCAAAAAGTCAGCAGCATTTATTTTCAGCAGCTGAAAATCACATATCTTTAAGGTATGTCAGCCATGACCACTCAACTTACTTCAGTGAAAAATCCAATTTTGTGTCACAACTCTTTTCCATTGAAATAAGAACTTTTTGAACTATAATCTGACATGTGGAACTTTCTTGACCAAACAGATTAATCTTCAGCCAAAAATTCCATGAAGCAAGGAGGTCCCTTTTCTTGGTATTTTTTGTATCTTGTTTGGATACTCAGTTTTCTAATAAAATACAAATTATAGTTAAGCTACTGCTGGTTGAACTTTTCCTTCAATTATGCACATGCATATGTACAAAAAATATTTTCTGGTAATTAATAGAGGGTAAGATTACGTTGAAACTTTTCACTTGCCTTTTTCATGAAACCTGTAGGAACTTAGTATCTTGAAAATTCTGCCTGTGTATCAGATTTCCTTAATACTCACCAATTGCTATAAAAGTCATCTAGAGTGGACAGATGGACAGTCCAGATCACTGCCTGGCTGCATTTCTTCTGGGAACACGACTAAGAGGATGTACTCATCTGAACTGGCTTACTTACAAAATCCCTGAGAAATGACAGTAAATTGTCATTTTCCAGTAGGAGAACTGAGTGGAATAGTAAGACCTCATGCATGTGTAAGACCAGTAAGCATAACATTATGTTAATTTTAGAGAAGTTAGTTAAGTCAGTCTAAATATTAATATAAACCCATATAGCTTATTTAATGTGGTACATGGAGGTGATGTTTTTACATCTTCTTTTGATGTGATGGAGTTCACAGTTCTTTATAGAATGAACTGGTAGAGGCTCAGATTCAGACTGAAACATCAGAGAGGTTAGTGATTTCTTTTCCTGTTATGCATTGTTAAATTTAGTTACTATGTGGTTTCCTCTGTCTCATAAAATAGCTTTTGTCAGACCTGTCAGAACTACTCCCATTGCTTGACTGTCTCCCCATTCTTAGAGTAGAAGGTCATTTACAGTTAAAAGTAGACATTTATATTGTATGTACTGTTCCTTTCAGCCCCCATTGCTTCTCTTTGTTCCTCAGTGTTTCCCCAGTTCTCAGTTTCTCAGTATTCCTCTTCTATTATTTGGTGACAAGGGGCATCCTTTGGTAGAAAACTAGAGCCAGACAATGCAGCTTTAGTCTGAATTTTGCTTCTTTTTGGTTCTGTTTGACACAGTCACCTTTTAAATAAATTTTATCATTCTCTATTTTTCCCCTTTACATGATAAAAACAAGTTGATGTGTGTGCTGATGGCTGTTCTGTACAGGCTCTTTATATGTCTGTACTGGTTAACTGAGAGCAACATTTATAACAATAACACAGAGCTTTTTTTTTAAGACCCTAGAGTTTATTTTGGCTATGCCCCATATTATTCTTTATTCATGCACATGGTGTCTTTCATGTATTATTTTGCCTCCTCCCCTTTTCTTTTCTTTACTTCGTAGGCAGGAAATGACACCTGATTTTAAAATATTAAGAGCTATGTCTTTTAGGTCCTCTCTGTGTTTTTATCACATTCTCACAGCATAGATTCTCTTTGACCTGACTGATAAAACACCAGATCTGATTTAGGAGGAAGCAAGGACATATCTTACTCCCTTGCACTCTGTACTAAAAAGTCAAAGCTTTTCTTCCTGACATCTTACACTGTATGAGATGAAGCATCACAGACCAGATCAATATTTCTGTGGTCTTGCATCTGAAGGAGTGCAGTGATGGATCTGTAGGGAGGGAACACTAAAAGCAGAACAGTGCCCAGCTTCTGACACTTGGTGCTTTAGAAGCTTCCTGAGCTAGTGGTTGCTCCAGACCATTGTTTACTGTCTGCTGATGGACTACTCTCATAATTCATTAGATCTGGGAGGTTGTGTTAAGGTTGTGTCATACTGGGGCCATCTAGAATAAATGTTTCATAAGTTATGAAATCTCTGTTTTAGTAATAATGATGTGTATGAGCTCTTCTTGTCTGTTTAAGCTTCCTCTTTGTCAGTCAGTCCTCTGCCCAATTTTTAGTCTAAAATAATATTATTCATTTCTCTGCCAAAGGCTATCCTTTCTAAATAAGAACAGTTAGCCTATTTCCCTTTATTTTCCCTTATAACATTATAACAGGCTTTCAACTGGCTGCCCTTTGTGAGTGCTGCCTGTGTCAACTGAATGGGCAATCCCGAGCAACCATCAGCTATCTGGGTACAACATTTGTTTGTTTGTATTCATCACACCATTTCAGATGCCAAAAAATATTTTAAGTTGAATGTTAGTGTCTCATTGAAATGACCCTAATGGAGGTAGATTTCTAGACATGGATTGTTTACAGCAGAAGGAAGGTTAATTTTTCAAATGTATCCATGTGGTTTTGGTTTTAGGTAATATAAGGCTTTTGCAGTGAAAGAAGGTTTGGGGGAGTTCCATTTGTCCATTAATGAATCATTCTAAAGTCTACCACAAAACATGGTGAGAACATTCCTCTTCTTACAAAACTCCTTTGAAAACTAAAGCATCATCCTAATATCACTAAAATAAGGACCAGAGTGACTAATTCCATTATTGTTCTAAATCTAAAAGGGGAAAGAAATAAAAAGTGTTTCTGAATCTATCAGAATTTTTCTTTTATTCTCAGTTGGGCCTCTTTCTGTCATAGTCCACGTTGATAGATAATTTTGCTTTTATTGCAGATATTTTCCATGTAGCTTACCGAAAAGCATTCAAGAAATTGACAATCATATTGGAAAGTTTAGTGTCTGTACAAGAGATCATATAAGACAGGATAATGATTTAATCTGCAGAATAAGCAAAAAAAAAAGTATTAAATTACAAAAGAAAATTACTTTAGTCTTCAATGGTTTTTTTGCATACTTAATCCTAAAGAATCCTTTCCTCTTTGTACAGGTGTATAAAAAGAGTATCACAGACTGCCAGGCTATGGACATTTCTTCTTTAAAGCTTTCCACAAGGTCTCTTTCTTGCCATCAATTCAGTCAAGACCTGAACTTTGCAGCATGGTGGCATGTAATTAAAAATTTGCAAAGGAAAAAGAAACATGTTTTATTTGGTATCTATTCCTTTCCCAGCCTGTTTGCACTTGGCTGCAGTCTCTGGCAGTCTCTGCTCTAACGAGTAGAGCTGAGCATACAACTCACTAAACACGAATGAAATGTTTCCTTGGTCTCTACATTTAGTCATGTTTCAATGATAAGAATGCATACAAATGTAACAGAAAGCCTTCCCTTATTCCTCCTTTCTTTAATTAAGCTGCTGAAGTACTACAAAACAGAGAGCAGTTTACGTAAAATGAGCAGCAGAGGAAATGCCTGACATGTTGTTTACCCTTCCCTTAATTCTTGTGTCTATCTGGAATAAGGAAGATGTAACTTATCCTGGCCCTTCAGGTTGTTCAGAAAAATGCTCTTTTGGCAGACATTCAGCAAGCCTCCTTGTGTTACTGGATCCAGCCTCCCCATACCCCGGACAGAAAGGTTAGCAGCATTTTCTTCCTCACACTGTACTAGTAGTAATGGGGTTTGTCAGACCTAGCCCTAGGAGGGTGTCTGTTAATTCTGTTTATAATCAGTTGGGTGGCAGTCCTGCACAATAGTTGGAATCAGCATCACTGATGACTGCAGGAACTCTAGTGGGTGTGTATTAGTGTATGACATAAAAATAAATGGTGTCACATCAGTGATTTATTCAAAATCTATGAGTTGGGTTAGCAATGAAGCATAGCTGAAAATACACAAGAGAGGACTGATGGAGGTTGGAGATGAATTGGATTCAAAAGGCACAGGTGAAATCTTAAAGCCTGTGGTATGCAAAAGGCTAGCAATCACAACTTGAAGTATGTATTCTTCTGGCGTGGTGAAACCATGAATTCCCATTATTTTCATTTGTCCTGTCTTCCAAAAAGAGAAGTATGGTCAACGCTATTTGTAGTGGGAAACATCCATGCCAGCCTGAAGCCATAATATTGGTTCAAAAGCTACCTTCTAGGGTTACCAACATTATTCTTCTTCATACATACAAAGGCTTTCCTTTTTTTCCCCCCCAACATCTTGTATTTAATATATGGTATTCAGGAGCTGTCCTTGCTTTATACACTCCAAGTTTTTATAGGGCTCTATGCAGCATTATCTCACGGCACCCTTGTGTCTCTTCCAGGGACAGCTGCCTTACAGTGGTGAGCTAAGTGATCTCGTGCAATATGGAATTCAAACACAAAGAGAGATTCTTTGGGGCTTGTTGTGCCTTCTCTGTGCTTATATTGACATCTCTTTGCGTGTTCCTTAGTACACTTCCTCCATCTCCCCTCAGCTCCCTCTTGCACCCCTGATGCCCCCTGTGCTCAATCCCTCACCATGAGGGAGTATCCACAGCCCATTCCTGAGTATAGGAAGTGCCCATGGTTTGCTGTCTAGTCAGGCAAGAAGCACTGTGTTTTGCAGCAGGTTTGTAGCTGTGCACGTGCTGACTGCCTGGCTGTGATGCTGGGAACCCAGCTGGCTGCTGCCTCCTGAGATCTGAGCAAGCCAAACAAAACAGCCAGGGATCAAACCCTCCTTGCCTTTTCCCTGAACAGGGACTTTTCCTCACTAGCTGAGAGCTGATTGTGCAAAACTGGAAGGAACTTTTTACCCTAGAGACCTCTGTTCTTATGTCAAATGTATTTAAAATCAGTCAGAGAGTTCAAAAGTTGTTGGAGATGAACTAGCTAAGGGAATGAGGCTAAACTATTTCCTGTGTGACACACCACCAGTTTTTTTCTGAGTTTAAAAATTAAAAATAGATGTTATCGTGACACTCTGTTGTCTCATTTGAGGTCACTCATAGCTGTAGTGTAAAGAGGGGAAGGAAAGGTATCACATGCACTGCAGCTGTGACTTGCAAGTTTCAGAGCATGAATTGCTGTTTCTAGAGCAGTGTCCTAGACACTGTCTTTCCTTACACTGGAGATGATTGTAAATGAAATCCTAGGGTCAGTACTGCCCCCAGAGACTGTCAACTGCACCAGAATAAACTTGTTCCACCACTACATGGTTTGCATCCTGTCTTGGCACAAGCACATCCTGCACTGTATGGATGACATCCACCAGCCAAACAAATTGATATCCTGGTCATCCTCCAGAAAAAAGCCTAGTGCTGTGTGGTCAGAGCTGCCTGCATGCTGCTCAGCTGGAACCTCCATAGCACTGAAATGCAACTTTTGGCAGTACACAGCCCACGTCCCTGGGGGCTGCTGCACTCTGCAGCCACTCGGGCACCTAGGCATTGAGATCAGCTGTGCAGTGTCCTTGTGCTGGCCAGGATCTGCTTCATCCAACAGACTGGTTTCCATTCCCTCTCACAGATGTCCTAATTTCTAATCAGATCCTGCAGCACTGAGGTCTTCAAGGGGAACTGAGCAACCGGTTGAAAATAATTGATCCTCCAAACATTTGGAGTTCTCTTACTGTCTAAATGCAGAATGGTTTCTTTGCCACAGAATGACAGCAACTTTGTTTTTCATTTTCAGATGTGTTCTCTCCTCTGTAAATCATTTTGTGGCTGCTGCATCCATTCTGAAACAGTTTTTGCTGATTTACTGTCAGTGGATATTAGCTAACTTATCAAACTCACACACAGGAGGCAATCAATACAACCAACAGAGGCAGTGATAAGGTGGTCATGCATCTGTTATTCCAGAGTAATATGTAAAAATGGAATGAATCTTGTAAAACCTCCTTACACAGGAAAAGGAGAGGGATTCAGGAAGTCACAGGCTGTGTCTGCACTGAGGGACCCACCGGTGCCATGAGTGGTGTGGTTGCCCACCCAAAACAGGGCAAGGTTAGTGGTGATTCCCTTCAGCCTGTGTGAAGGAAAGCTGTGTGGTGCCAAGGGAGCTGTGTGCTCTGCAGCACCTGCTGTGGCCTGGCTGGCTGATAGCCAAGACACATGGGCTGTGCCATGAAAGGCACAGGCTCAACCCGGCCAGACTCACTGTGCAGTAAGTCCTCGTGCAGACCAGTCTGTTTGACAGAGGTTTAGGACTTCCAGAATGGTGAAATTCCCTGTATTTGAAACCTCAGTTTACTATATTGCCTTTGTTTATAGGCTGAACTATTTCTCATGAATGCCCATTTACTTCTAAGGCAATTGCTGACCACTGATTTTTAACACGTTTTATATTCCTTGTGCTCAGAAGAGTTGTTCTCTGGGCAATAAATCAATTGTCTACAACAGAGCCAAAACATTCTTCAGTAGACCTATCTGCAAGCTGCCACTAACCCAAGGCATGTCAGTACTTAGTTACGAGAAGGAAGCCAATCCTCAAAAACATGTATTTTTTTCCCTCCTTGGTCTTTCCCTTTCCTGCTATACCTGCAACAATAGTTCTCCTTGTTCTGCAGTGGAATTCATGTACTTTTTTAGCACTCCTGGACATCAAAGTACTTGTGACACTTTTCAAATATGATTTAAACTATTTGGAAAACTACACTTGTTCCTATTTGAATATTAGGATTCTTTTTATATAAATATGCAAAAATTTCTTCATTGGCTCCTCCATACCCAGAGCCAATGGGACTCACATAGGAGTTGTGAGGGGATGAGTGGGTTTTTGTGTTTGTAGGGAGGCAAACTGATTTTCCAGACAAGTAATTTAGAGACACAATTATTTGTACATATTTGAAAAATGTGACTATCTGTAAGTATTTATATTTTATTTGCAACTGATTGAATGTTGAGAATGTTTTCTGATTTATAAATAGGGTACTGCCTCTAAGTCTGCTGCTGATGCAGTTACATGATGCCTGTGCTCAACAAGAAATGTTTCTCTTCTGTGACTTTCAAAGAATTATTAAAACATAAAACTAGAGTAAACGAAATACACAATTGCAAATCTGCAATGATTTAGTTGGAAGAGGTGCCAGTCTTTATGACAGCAGGCACAGAATTGATGCTCATGATATTTTAGGAATGACATGTTAAGCATAACAAGTCAGAGGAGTTCCACAGATAAAAGAAAATTGGAAATTCTGGGAGTGAAATTGAGGATTGGCTGCTTTGATGGCATTCAAGACCAGGTTTATGGGGCTTTGGGCAACCTTGTTTAGTGGAAGGTGTCCCTGCCCAAAGCAAGGGACTGTGTGATCTCTAAGGGCTCTTCCAACCAAAGCCATTCTACGGTTCTATATGACTCTCGTTTCACATTAAAATTCAAGGAGAAAATCTTTAGTTAACTAAAGGAGATAATCCAGATACCTCTCAGGAGTTTGTAAGCATCATCGAGTTTACAGTTGAAAACACTGCAAAATTTTGACAAATAATAACTGAGCCAGAATAAGGCCATTAAATATGATTTTTCTCCTCCTGTAAAACAGAGCTTGGTCCCAATAGTTTTATGCCCATTTTCTACTTCCTGGCTTTTACATGGGGTACTGTGTACTAACAAGGTACTGGCAAGACATAGATATATTTTTTTATAGAATTCAGTGCTGATTACCTGGAAGTTGAGCACAGAACACTGCATTCTAATCAACCTGGTTTGAAGATACAAATAAAAAGGCATTCAACATGTCTAGTTTGGCCCAGGCAGACTCATGGTTCCTATTATGACTTTAATGCCAGTATGAAGAGGTTTTTTGGGGGTGTTTTGTTTTGTCATTATTTTTTCACCATATATTTCGCTTGCACTGAAATTAAATATACATAAACTGTGTGACTTTCTCCAGAACATATTTCATCTCTGATAGCTGATCCACAAGGCCCTGTGTATTTATGCCTGTTATATATAGGGAATCAGTAAAATGCATGTTGCTGAAGTTACCTAAAGGAGTGGTTCAGAAGTAGATTATCGGTTCACCTTTCAAAAGGTGATTCTTCTCAGCTCCCATGCTTTTCTTTCTTCTTTAGGCTTACAGAGGCTTTCATTTCCCCTCAGTGGGACAAATGGGGACCCCGAGATAGGATGCTGAACCCTTTCACTCAAAAGAGAGAAGCACTGGGCAGCAAGCTGCAAGGCCCTGTAAGTACATCAGGATGCTCCCAAGTGATTTTGAGAGGGACTGTTTGGTTTTGGCACATAGGTGAAGTGGCAGTTTTGAGTTGGTGTTTGTACTTTCTCAGGGTTACGTTAAGGGGAAGGGTAAGCCAGTGGCAGATGAGAAATGAACATTGCTCTTAAACTATTTCCATCCTAGGTGTAGATATAAATTCTGGCTGCGGTTCTGTTGATGGGTGCAGAACTGCTCTGGGCTTTTGCATATGAAGTGTCCAGCAATGGTCCTAGCTACAGAGGGACTCTTTGTGACAAAGAATTCTCTAATAAATATTTCTATAAATGCTTTCGTTTTAGAAGAAGATGTGACAGTTATTAAAAATAATAAATGTAAACATACAATTATGACTATAGATTTTGTCTTTTAAATTCTTATTTATCCAGTGTCTGAAGGTGAGAACATAGATCCATCCTGTATTAAACTGCTTGTGATTCTGAATCTTGTGCAGACTGCATTACAGGTTAGGCACAGGCTTTAAGAATTTACCAAGTAGTGAAATCAAACTTCTTCTACACAACCCCCTAATGCCTATTCTGTTTTTAAAATAGCCAGCATAAATTATTTAGTCTAATGTGCTCCTAAGGTTCTTGCCAGCTCAGTAAACTCTGTGAGTGTACAAGGAAATACCTGCAAGCCGCAGGCTCTTTTGGGGAAATACTACAAAATTTGTGAACAAAACTGTATGAACCAGACTTTAATAAAATAATTCTGAATTTATTTACAAGACTGACTTAGCTGTCCAGAGGGTCTGACATACTGGTTGAAATGCTTTTAATGTTCAATCTCCTTAAGGTCTTTGGAGTTTCATAGTTCAGATGTTTGTAATACTGTACATAATCTAGAGGGGTTTTAAAATTATATTAATAGAAATTGTTACAAGTGTTTTGACTTTGCTAGATTCAGAGTGCATATAAGTCCTACATGATGCTAAGAAGAAAATATTTTCTCTATAAAGGGTAAAGTTCTGAAACTCAAAAGAAGAATTATTATTGAATATTGCCATAAGTATATCTGATATAGATGTTTACTGTACATCTAACAGATGTTTAGTATAGACCTAGTATAACCATTTCCATACAAATACATCGCAATTTAAACCTAACTCTTGTTCTGAGGTCATCTCTTGTATGTGGATACTATGAACTTAGACTTTTTATTTAGAATATTAGGAATATGCCTGTAAGCTATTTTGCAAGGTGAAGAAAAGAATATATTCAGTGGCTTAGTGGGACAACATTACAGGTAGAACAAGCCATGCTGCTAAGTAGGAAATGTGCCTTGGTTTCTTTATGAAGAGAAAGTGGGATAGTGGATAGTGGTGGGATGCTAAGCAATAAAACCAACACTTTTTTGGTACTTCAGCAGAAATATGAGATAAACATCACTTATATGAGTGATAAATTGCAGTGGAAATAATGTGCCATAGATCAGAGAATGAATGAGTGGGATGTGCTATTCTGTGAATTCAATATAGCTTGTAAAACAATTTGTGACAAAACATAAGTTCAAACAGAGTTGGACTTGATTTTATTTTTTTAACTCTGTTCATATGTAAATGTTCAGCATTTTATTGTTTTTATTCCTAGATAAATTTATGTTTCTGAGACCTTTCTCTTGCACACAATATCTTGAGATTGAGCACAAATGCCATAAAAGAAGAAAAAAAGAAATGGTCTTTTTCTAGTCTATTTTCACTAAGAAACAGACCACACTTGGCATAACACCATAGCCTAGTTTATGTGTCCTTTCTACCAGGTATGTAGCCCATTGTGAAGCCACCTAGAACTGTATGTTCCACTCTGTCAAAAGGCTGGGCTGGCACGTGGACCACACCCAGGTCTGCCATTCCATATGCCCAGGTATGGAAAGGTGCATCTGAGCAGCCTTGGGCAAATCTGAGCAAAGCCCCTCCTCTCGGCGAGGAGAGAGCTGTGAGCAGGAGAGCCGTTCCAGGAAGCCACGTTTTGCAAATGGTGTGGGTTTGTGTCATGCTGCAGGTGCAGGCCCCCTGTAACCCGGGTAACAGTGGGTGGGTAAGGCCAGACTGAGGGGTCTGGAGGCCGCTTGTAGCCCAGAATTAGAGCAGAGTTTCAGCACAGCTCAGTGATGATGAAATCTGACTCAGGGTCATACTGTCGAACCCCCAGTTCTGCAATTAACTCATCATCTCACTCAGCTCCTTCTGCTTCTGCTGCCTTATTGTAACTTAAGTATCAGCAGGTACCACAAAGTGTCTACTATATTAATTTGTGGATTTCTCTAAAGCATTGTAAAGATACAAGTAAAATAAAAAGCATTAAATCTAAAATTTATCTTAGTTCTTAAATGCCACCTTCACAATTTTTATCATGCTGTCATCACAGTACAGAGGAAGCATAGCTTGTAAATCTGGCTGTAGAAGATGCCAGGAATGTCCATACAGAAAGAAGTTCAACAAAGGCAGAGCTTGTCTGGGCTGATGACACCCTGCACAAAATTACATATTTAAATTATACTTTTCTTAGGCTGTGTGACTGTATGTCCCAACATGCCCTGAGAGGTCAGCTCACTGGGCACTACTAAGAGGCCTAAGAAGTCTCTTAGATGACATGCCTGTCCTCAGANACAAAGCAAGAATTAAAGAAAAACCCTGCAGCTAATGCCAGGTGTGCATTATGTTCACAAAAGTGCTCCTGGGGGCCAGAGTCCTCTATTACTAAGTAAAGGTAAATACATGTCTGTAAAGGGAATGATAGTCTGAAAGTGCCTCAAGCTGTGTGTTCTGCCAGTCTTCAGGCAATTTTTGGTGGATGGAGAATGTGCACAGAGTTGCCTGCAAAAGCTGGCATACAGAGAAAGAAGACTTTGAAAATGTTCTTCCTTCTAATTCCAGCACTATGTGTAAGGGAAAAACAAACAGATAATCTCATTTTCAGGATGTAAATCCACTTCTTTAATCATTAAGCTTAGGTAGTGAGGGTTGTTTACCCTTTAAATTTTATTTATATAAGATTTATATGAAACCTGTTAATAAGCTGCAGACATGTGACTTGTTGGAAGTTAGGAGAGAAAGAGCATACAACAGCTTAGGAGATGACCCTGTATCAACTGCTCCTTTCAGAAAGCACAACTTTTTGACCATGTCACAAGGATCTCCTTCCTCAAAACTTGTGTGCAGCAAGGCATGTCCTTCTGCTGACTCCCTGTGTGACTCTGTTAGCACCAGCTGACAGATGGGTTTAGAAGTACTCCCCCAGCACACTGGTTTTGCTTTTGCTCATCTTGTTCCCCAGCAAAAGAGAGGCTCAGCAGGAAAGACAAGAAAACGTGTTAAGGTTTAGGCAGAAGCTTGTGTTGAGGCTGGAAGCTGTAGTTCCCAGCCCAGTGAGCTATAAAGTTGAGAAGGTGCTCGTCTGCTCTCCCCTGCTGTTTAACTGCACACCAGTTTCGGGCATGCAGAGCTACACCAGTTTGGGTTTTCTCTTATCTGGCTGGTACCTGCTGGAAAGTAACCCCATCACAGGCTTATTGTACAAGCTGTTTTCCTTCCTTTATCTGCCTAGTTTTGTTGGGTGTTGTCTAAGCCACAGTATTTTGTCTCAGACTGCTCTGAGAAGCTTTTAAGCTTTCTAGTATTTTTATGTATTATCATAAAAAGTTGCCCATGACCATTCACAGCACATTTACTCCTAGATTTAGAAGGAGTTTCCTCTGGAGACAGTAAAAGACATAATAGTAATTCTAGAGCAGATTATTTCAGTAGGCTTAGGTTTTAAGGTCCTGTTGCTCCCACCTCAGGTTGTTTCAGTCTGTGGGCTCAAGAGTCTCAGTTCTGCCCTGAACTCATTTGGGAGGTAGGAGCAAGAGTGGTGGCTTGTCATAGAAACTCTTGATTGCCATCCTAGTTTATCAGCAAGGACTGAATCAACCTGATTTATCTGCCCCAAGGAGCTGAGTTCAGCTGCAGAACCTCATGCCATGTACTTCCTGCTGCTCTTGGAGTCACAAGGATGTGGAGTAAGGAATATGCCCTTCAGGAGCATCTGTCTTGTGCCAGAGAAGGAATTCCAGATCATTGACTTTGCTGGGATAATTGAGAGAGATCTGTGAGTCCTAATGCTGTACAACCTGATCAGATACTGGTTTGTGCCTCTTGAACCTGCAGCTTGTCAACAGCAAGAAAATGTCTCAGTACCCTGTGATACTTTGTAGAGTTACACTATTACACTTCTTCAAAGAAGTTAATGTATTAACTTAGAAGCAGTTACACATTGTCCTTTAACACTTTAAAATGAAACATCCAGGACACTGACACATCCCAGAAAATGTGTGTATACATACGAATGTCCTTTTATTTCTTTAATAGTACTGAGTTTTCTTAAGTTGCCTGTTCTCCTCCAGTGCTTTGACACTTGCCTATGTCTCTCCATCAACTTGTGGCCCAGTCACACTCATTTTCCTATCACTTGATATGCTGCTTTTCTGTGCTTCAGATACAAAGGAAGCCAAGAGTAAAACCTCACCTATTAGAGGGAGGCAGATGTGAGGGTGCCTGGAGAGCAGTGAATGTGGGAACTGGGGATGGCTTCAGTATGGGAACTGGGGATGGCTTCAGTATGGCTTTCAGGGACCCCTGCAGCATGGGGACCACTGCAGCATGCCTGCAGCATCTGCAGCAACCTGCCCTGCACAGGCTGCCACAGAAACTGGCATTCATGCCTGAAAGGCAGCCGCAAGTTGCTGGAGAAGAGGCTTTTATTAAGAATTGCTCCTGCCCTTTCCACTCCTCTGGTCTTTTTTTTATCCCTGCTTTATCAGTTATTACCAGTTAATGTTTCATTTTCTGGTTTTGTTTAACTGAAGCCAAGAACTACCAACTGCCAATCAGTCATAATGAAAGCAGAAATTTAGCTTCCAGCTTGCCTGCATTTGGAGGGCTATAGCAGGAGTTAATTCAATTGCCTCCTTATCTTCTGAACTATTCTTGCTACGTGCATTTGTGGTTGCCAGGTGCTTAAGGGTGAGCAGGCTCTGCCTTTCCTGTCCCTCTCTCCCTTTTCCCCTCTGACGAGGAGCTGCAGCTAGGTGGATGGATGGATAGGAAGGATAGGAAGGATAGGAAGGATAGGAAGGATAGGAAGGATAGGAAGGATAGGAAGGATAAGAACTAATGACTCTGAGGAAAAAGCAGAAGATAGTTATAATGTAAATCTTTCTAGAAATATACATATATGCATTTTCATAAGACTAAAATTGATTCATGGTAATGGGAACCGTTTGAGAATCGCCCATCTCACTGCAGTCACCTGCACCTGAGAATATTCCCCTGAATTCCTCATCAAGAGGTGCTTCAAAGGGATAACTTGTTTTGAACTCCTGGGTTTGGATGAGATGTTTTGTATCTTGAAAGTCCCTCTTTCTCTCCCTAGGGACTCAAGGGAGAAGCTGACATTGTCAAAATCTGCATTTGGTCAAGTGAATCCTCTTACTTTCCTGATTTTGCTGTCTTCGTATTACATAGTGTTGAGCTGCAGCAGGATGAAGGAAAGGCTGTGAATAGCAGTCTGCATCCACCCTTACTGGCTCACCTAGGCCCTAGCAGTGTCTCTGAGTAAGAGGCAGAAGCACTGGGTGCAGCAGAAATGTTACCTTACAGAAGAAAGTAAAGGACTCCCGCAGCAATTGCTATCTTAAAAGTAGATGTTGGAAGCAGGATGAAAGAGGTCAATGTAGGACTGTGGGTCTAGTGCAACGGTGACATCCTGTTCTTCCCTTCCCCCAGACTTTTCTCTTTGTTCCCAGATTCGGCATAGGAAACTAGGTCAAGGCTCTTAGCCATACATGTTTTAGAAGCACCAGTCACTCTGTGAGCATGACAAAGCATGTGGGGGGGGGG
>VXBR01010759.1:132048-143132 GCA_013400215.1 Cisticola juncidis
GGGGAGCACTAGGGTTTGGTTGGTTTTTATTTTCACATAATATGGAAAATCAATTCTATTTGAGATTAAAATGTGTTTTAGTTGTTTCTTGGGCAACAGCACTGCAAGTCTTTCATCTGTTTCTGATCTGGCTGATCTAGATGCAGTGGGATGTTCTTTTCTCTCTGAAGAAGTCAGGTGCCACATCATAGAAGAGTGGCTAAGTGTTGGGACTCCTCTGCAAACATGGCTACAGAGAAGTCACCCTTAGTGTCCTGCAGTGAGGTGGAGAAGAACAGCACCTACGACAGGCAGCTCAGTACTTGACTGCCAAAATCAGGGGAGATGATGCACATCTGGACAGTGTATGTGCTTCTGCCCTGGGAGGAAACCCTGCTCACCCTGCTGGTATCGTTTACGGGTTGTGATGTAAAGCAGAGGAAATGGGGAGTGTGAATACCAATCTCACCCTGGAAAGGATCTGTTTTCCTCAGGTACAGTTTGTGCTTATCATTCTTGTGCAAAAGTTACTAGGTCACAGCTGGTTAAACAAACCCTGCCCAATTATAATTTCCGTCCTTACAACACAGAGTACTTAACCTTTCATTACTCCTTTCCACCCAAATCAAAGGTCTAATTTTTTGCATTCGATTTTACTTTGTTCTTTTTTCAGCATAAAAGAAAAACATTAAAACCCTGTAAAACTCACTTCAAAAAGACCTGAACTTAATCTCTAAGATTAACTGATGTCTCTTATTTCAGAATGCACTAACCGCATATTGTACTTCATGTATATGAAGACAAGAAATGGCATATTGTACATAAAACCAGGAAAATGCATTATTCATGTAATAAATGTTTTTTTCATGTCTTCTGGCAAAAAAAGTGGGCTGTCTACTAGTAATTGCACATTGTATTTTAAAATAATGATGCAGATTTTTAATGTGTGTCAGTTGCATTGCCCTGCCTGTCTCCTGTCCCAGCCAGCAAAAGCACATTCCTGGGGGAAGAGAACCTGAATGCCCTCAGTGCTGCAGCTCCCATACTTGCTTTATAAATTAGATGCTTTAAGAAAGTTTCTTCCAAATGTCACTCAGATTCAGCAGGTTTTGAACGTCAAACCCTCACCTTGTACACTACACATCATAGCTGTCATATTATGTCTAAAATACACGTGCTTCAAATCTGAGAGACAAATTTTATGTTCAAGTAAAAGTTTACTAAAATAAAAGCAAAAAATGGATTTCTGGGAAATGACAGGCACAAAGAAGCCTCAAAACACTCTATACTTCCAGCTCTTTGCAATAACTCTTTCTAACCTCAAACATGCTCTGCTGTCTAAGTACAGGCACACATTCCTTGGCTTGTGGATAATGACTCATGCTAACAAAGTGCTGGTCACGTACAAAACGCTTCAAGAGAAGGTCAGTATTTGTTAATGCTAAAAGAGAATTTGTTCTAGGCCCTAAGCCATCCACAGCTTTTCACATGCATTACTATGTGGTTTACAACTGGACATGGGGAAAAACAATTACAGTGACAATCCGAATGCAGACAGTGTGAGCCACAGATGAAGGGTTTTGATGCAGCTATGAAAGGCATGCCAAGGGAAGCACAGCATTGCTCTAACACAGCTCCCTCCACACCTTTCTCCTTGGCATCAGCCATGTGCTGGCCACCTCAGCCTCAGCTCATGCTCCTTTTACTGCTCTGCTTAGGGTTAATGTTATGCTTAGGTTTGGTCTTAGGGTTTGATTTAGGCTTTAAGAAAACCACAAAGCCTAAAGCCCCAGGGATACTGGAATTTTAAAAGCAGAAGTTGCTTCTGCAGATACTCATCATGCTCAATGGCCAGTGCAAGGTAAGGCAGGGACACGGAGCTCACTTCTCTCAAGAGGCAATAACTGCTATGATGAATCTCAGGAATCACCACAAGAAATCTCTTGCCTGTAGGACTGAGATATGCTGAGGTCAGGGCTCTCCCACAACTGCCCGGTTCCAGGATGATGCACAAGCAGTTGTTCATTCCACACAGAGAAATTTCATCCTGGACCTCCAGCCCTCCTGCAACCCAGTCGTGCTCTGTCCTGGAGCTGTTCCCTTAACAGAGTTCATAAATTAGAGGCAAATGCCATGGGCCATGGGCCCCCAGGATGGGACTGGGTGTCTTCCACTCTGGTAGTAATGCATGGGAAATAGCCCTGGGATACAGATACCCGGAGACCAGAATGGAGCAAATCTGATATGAGCTCTTTATGCAAACACACGAATTTTCTGTGACAGATTCAGACTTGTCAATTCAAAATGTCTTGGCTTTATAGGCACATACCCACTGAGCATTGCTTCTTCCCTGAGCTGTTGCATGACAGCAGTGTTTTCCAGTGCCCATGTGCACAGATTTCACCCTCACTGTATCATCTTGCTCTTTCACTTCCTTTCTCATGATTTCTGGGGACCAAGTTTTTTAAAAGGCAATGTTCCATTTTCTGCTTTCAGAAGGACCTCTCTGATGGCAATCTTCCAAATTTCTACTCTTGACTGCTCAAAGTTGAGCCAAGTGGGAGGGTTTAGAAGAATTCCGGTACAATTCATCTAAAGGGCTTCCTAAATTTCCATTTATTAAAGTACTGTATATGGAACCTGAAATACAAGAGCGGGTCACATGACTGAGAAGAATGCACTTGGAATACAGCATCAGCAACCAGGCTGAACAGATATTGAAAAAGGGGAAAAAACAACTGTATTGAAACAGAAGGTAACCCTCGAGGCTTTAGAGAAAAACAGAAGTACTTAGATAACAATATGTAAAAATAAAGGCAGAAATTAAAAAACCAAAGGAAAGTAAGAGGAGGAAAGTGCATGGACAAGGCAGAGACCTTTATTTTTCATCTTTTCAGTCACTCTGGAATATTCTTGCATACTCATGGCTCACAAAATTCTTTGTAGAGAGGAATTATATTGATACTCTCAGTCCTCAGCTTCAGTCGGCCCCATTCTCCCTTTAATGTCGCTCCCACAGTATCAGAAAAGATCTCAGCAAGTCAAGTGGTATGACCAGATCATGAATGCTCAGCAAATATTTACATGCCTTTTTACCATCCTCCAACCAGCTGACTTGAGTCAAGCATTTGTCACATTCTACTGGAAGTCACAAGGAAATGTTTTCTTTGCTTAATTTCATCTCATGAGATGCACAATGAGACAAGACATGCGACAGGCTATTGTGCAATTGCAGCCTTACACTAGGATTGTTCAGAGCACGGCACAGGGAAAAAGGGCCTACTTTTTGACTTCAGTGGGTACTCACCACAGCAGAGATGGGGATAAAAATGCACAGAAGTTAAATCTTTTGTTTTATTGCTGCTTTCCTCAAATGGATCACTTCAACAGCATCTCTGTTTGGTCGCCGTGAAAAGTGCTGTTACAGAAATCTGCCTTTCCACTCATTTTACTTTAAGAATTGATCATAGCATTTGTTTTCCATCACAAGCAGTTTGAATCTCTCCCCATTCCTTGAACCAAATCTCTATGTAGTTTCTGGTAGACTCAGGTGCCCCTAGGAGCCATTCCTCACAAACACATCCAGAATGGAAGTACTTGGTGGAAGTACCTTTTCTCTCCTTCACTTGGTTTTAGACAGTGACCATCCTGTTCCTCTTCTCTTTGTGTTGAGTAGCTCTTGACAAGAAAGAGCTGGTCCTTTGGTGGAGTATGGGGTCTCTGCTTTCTCCAGAAGTCTGGAGATGCCAGCAGATCCTCAAAGGGCATCTGCCACTAGGGTTTGTCTTGAGACTCAGGATTTATGAGACAACATTGTTCCCTTTGCTTTTTACCTGCTGGCCAGGAGTAGGTGAGGGCACAACTCAGGTTTAGATCACTTATGTTCACAGAGATTTGGCTGCAAATATTAAGAGAAGTCCTACGCAGAAGCTGTACTGCCCCAAACAAACCAAGCTGTCAGAGATACCAGCTCACTCTGAGCTAACAAGGTCTGACAGTCAATGTGCTCCTCCACAGCAGGCCATGGCTGCAGGATATTCCCCAGGGGAAACTGCATCACCACCAGCTCTGCATGAGCAACTCTTCAGGCTGCACAGGCACAGCTGGGGAGGAAGGCAAAGTCTCTGAAGGTCTTCTGTCAGAGCTTTACCATCTCATAACTCTCAGCACAGAGGCTTTTGTGTTACAAACACAAATGAGTTTCAAGTTTTTAGCATCATGGTTCTAAAACACATATGCCCATGCATGAAAATTGTCTAGATCTAGCACACTAGAAAAATAGACCTAGGTATAGGTCTATTATTGATAAAAATGCTTTGTTTTGCCTGAAGAAAGATTAGATGTAACACAAATGGTAAAAAGGGCTTTTGGAGAGAAAAGGGGGATTTTTTTTCACATCCATCCTTTTAAAAACAAACACAGGTAAAAAGATAGTTGTAGTTTACTTTGCTCCTGTGTAATAGAATGATCTTGTCTTCATGTCTTTGGATATATGTACAAGGCCACTGTCTCACTTTACTTGTATGTTGTAATTTAAATTAATTGCATTGTTGATAGTGACTCCATTAGGAATATCTCCAAGGAAAATGCATGTGTGCCTAAAAAAATTGAGATGACTCTTTGTAAATAAGAACAACATTCAATTAGTTATGAGAGTCCTATCTAATATGATGAGGAAAAGGCAACTCAGAGGCTACACTGATATTTCATATGTGATACACTCTGCTCTGACTTTGAAAGTAGGCCATGTGTGAGAAAAGAGAGAGTTGTTTGTTGTCAATCCTTGGGAAAAAAACAATAAGATTAATTCCAGAATACTTGTCCTACCAAGATGCTGGACAAATTCTGCCTCCATGGAATAGCTCCCACATCTTTAGCTAGCTACTGTCAATCATCTATTGTTGGTCCTACCTCAGAGGCATCAGGACAGCTTATTTGTCAAAGCCATCCAGATTGTGCATGCCAGTATAAATCCCGTTTCTCAGTTATGCTAAGGAGGTACTATGTGTCGTTGGACTTAAATCAAAGCAGAAAATTGTAGTCCTATAAATCATTGTTTGGGAAAGGCATTATTAGAGATGAAATCATAGTATCTAGCACTAGATAATTAGCAGAATGGCATTAAAATTAAGAAACATTAAGTGAGAATGATTCCTTAAACCTGCCTATTACCTTGGAACATAATAGTATTGTCAGCAGGACTCATCTTTACTTTCCCTAACAAGACACCAGCTTTTTCTGCCAGTGTCATTCAAGGTGCCTCTCCAGCACATAGATATTTAATTTGGCATTATATAACTCCATGTGATGCTGTATCTGAGAAAACCACTCCACCTAGATATCTTGTACACAACCGTGACAGACATGTTGGTCAATCGAAACTGCTGCCTGGCAGTAAGAGAGCTCAAAAGGGTAATCAACCAAAACTGAAAGTTAGTAGAAACTCCAGCATCTGTCATGAAGAATAATTCCATTTTGGTGACATCAGTGTGATTACATTCTGTCTCAGATTTTTATTATTTTCTATGTACACTTCTGTAGAGAGTGCTTTCTAGAAGTCCTGATTATGTTAATAAGCTGTGATCATGGGAATTTTTTCATCAGCTGTTAGTGGTTAGGTGCTTTGCTCCACGCTAGGGAAGGAGTAAGCAGAGGAGAGGTCATTGCTTTCCAAGGAGCTCAAGGCAATTGAAGGAAGGAAGGAAGAGTGCCTCTAAGAGTAGGCTTTACTCACCCTGCAGCTTTGAGGATCCAGGAGCTGTGGGAGTCATAGCTGTGAAGCAAATGTGCTCTGAATCACAGAGTTACTCGACAGAGGCAGTGCATGGTGCACCCTGTCTGTAACACTCTGGTAGGCTGAAACACACCCCGAGGACTAAAATGTCTCATGGTACAGGAATCAAACCATTTGTATTTTAAAAAGAAGTAAGGCGACTTCAAAATTCCCCAAATGGTCTATAACAAAATTACCTGCACATCATTTTAACCCGACATAGTGGCATCTAAGAGGGATAGTGATTAAAACAAATAGACACCAATATTAGTGTCCCCTCTGGCTGGGGACATTTACAGCAAAACATGTGTGAGAGGAATGCTCACAGAGAGGAATGTTACTGTAGCAAATAGACCAGATAATAATTCAGAAGCTGTACTGCCCCCCTATTCCTGATATTAAGATAATTTCCTCTACAAAGTGTGAGAGCCACTAAAGCCTCCCAAAGTTTTCAAAAGTGCTTGTGAATCTTTGGAAATTAAATGTCAGGATTCTTGGAGTTGCAGTCCAGAGCCAGGTTTAGCAGGAGTACTCCACACTGATTTTCCTGAGACCTGGACTCATACAGCAATGCAGAGGACATTAGTATCCAGCTAAACCATCAAAGTACTCTTCCAATACAGTTATACAGGAGCTTTCAAGACCCAGCTGACTCCTCATGCTTGGATCGCATTGTGTTGTGCAATGCCTCACATAAAACTTCTACTGCACTCTATGCATCTTGTAAATACATTACTCAACCAAGCTTAGATATGACTTTGCCAATTCGTTGCATCCTCTTTGTCACTCTCAATCCTTCTCTACTTCATTCTCATGCTTTTCAAAAAAGAGTCCCTGTTCAACCAGATCTTGCAATATAAAAAGCAATCTACACTGCAACTTCTGTTGCTGCACATCCTCCTTTGAAAGGCAGCTCTAAGGCAAGGATCTTGTTCTTAGTTTTTGTCAAACATACACAAGTGCTTTTAATAGTGACATGGAGTTTGTATCAGTTGCAGGACTAGCAAGAAAATTACAGGGGCTAATAACGGCTTTTGGAATTGAGCTTGCCAGAGAAGTTCAAATGAGGTTAAATATGATTTAGTGTCACACTAAGCCCTGGTGTGAAGAAAATGGAAACTGATTGCACTGGCAATAAGGAACAAGAAAGACAAAGCATCTGATATTTGCATTTTGTCTTACTTCCTATTAACACACAATTCCTCATTTGAGGAAAATATTTTCCTCACTAATTGCTTTTATAATATTTTAAGCAGGAAAAAATGAAATAAAAGCACTAGGCAGTTTTATCTCCTTGCAAATCTCCAGAAAAATCCTCAGTCTACAATTACGTACAACTCCACTGGATAGCACAAGTGTCAGAGCAAAGGTCCATCAGCTCAGAGTCCTGCCTCCCACAGTGATCAAAAGCAGGCTCATGAGAAGATTACAAAAATCTCCAGAACAAGCATCTGATGGTATTTCCCACTGATGTTCTCACGGCCCCCTCAGGCATTTCCTCCGCCAGAGGTGATTGCTAAATGTTTAATAAGCCTTGGTAGATTTGCCTTCCATGAGCCTGTGAAGGCTCCCTCTGAGTCTTACGAACTTTTCCCCACCCGCGGCACAAAGCAGCAAGAAACCCAGAAGCCTAATTACAGGCTATGTGCAAGAAAACCTTGTTGTTGTTGTTGTTGTTGTTGTTGAGAGATGGTTATCTGCTGTTCACCTCTGCACCTTACACTGGAAAAGACTGTGAGCAAACAATCCTTGTTTATCCCCTGCCCTTGACTGACAATTTTACAGGGCTCCCAGTAGTACTTCTTGTTCCACCCAGCAACCTTTTGCCATCCATGTGGCTCCTTTGGGAACCTTTCTGAGTTCTCTCTCCTTCCTCTGGTGGGGACCACAATTGTGCAGGCCTGTCAAGACAGATTTGCTTTTCTTTTTATCATCACTGAGCTGAAATTCTGACAGAATTATCTGTTGTAATTCTAAGATTTTGCTATTGCACGGTCAATGCATTGACATTTAATGGTCAAATTAGATGCTGTAATTTTATACATTGGGACCGGTTTATTTCTCCCAGGGGTGTAATTTTACCAACACACTGAACTCTTCCTTTGAAAAAAATTCAACTTTTTGAAGGATGTCTTCTTGCTTTATTAATCTGTTTAATCCTGCTGTTTAGCATCCTCTCACCCTTTCTTAAGGTTTTCTTCACATATGGTATGCATTTCTTGACTGCTTCCAGTATGTCCCCAAAGGATCTCCATGCTATCTGCAAGGACTGAATTTCCCCAGCTAAGCCTCCTGATTTTTTTTGAGCATGTGTTGAGCATTTTTATAGTCTCTTATTTTGAAATCGGTATAAGTAGGTAAATTCTCCACCTGCTTATTAAGCATACTTTGATAGAGGAGACCATAAAATTAGACATAGATCCCACAGAAAAACAAAATTATTAATTCATAAGTCAACCTCTGTGGCAGCCACCAACCTCCCTGCTGTAGTAAACTATGGATCAGAACATGAAGGTGATACAACGCTCAGCTAGTAGGACAGCTGTAGTCAGACACGAGTTGAGGTGTGTAAGGATCTTCAACACTTTAAGTTAATACAACTAATGGTTTTAAGTGAAAGGAAAATGTCTACCTTTACAAGGCACATATCATGATCTTGGAAGAGACATCATGGACAAAATTTAAATTCATCTTTCCTAGTTTTTTTCTTTCTTTGTGAAAAACTGAAAAAACCTCCCCTTTATCAAAAAAGGAGCCAGTCCCATCCCCAATAATTCCTACCATACTTGATGCCTGAGTGCTGCATCGAACTGTGGAAGGATCACTTCTCTGTGAATGGCTAATAGCTGGGATACTGTGCTGAGATCCAGTAGATTCTGGAAGCTGCAATAATTTTCTGTCTGTCTTGAAGTTCAGTCCCTGAAATCTCAACAAGAGTAAGTATATCAGGTAAGGTGTCAGAAACTGCACATAAAAATATGTCAGTTTTGTAAATTCATTTTCCCTCCAGAGATTTTGTACTTCAGGACTTTCTCTATTTTTCATCCTCCCCTGTGATGCAGAAGAAGAATGTGTTTACAACCCCCTCAACATTACAAAACCAGACTTTAAGAATAGAGATCGTGGCAGGTGGAGAATTATGAGGATGTAGTAAAGTCAGGGAGGAAAAGGCACAGCAATGAAAAGTTGCAAGCAACTCAAAAGAGTGTTTTTTCCATTTGCCTTTCCCATTAAAAAGTTAAACATTATAAAATCCAAGCAAGGATGGTGGTAAATCCTACTGACTATGATATTAAGACTAGGTTTGTCAGACACAAGCAGAAACATGTCCAGAGATGGCATTTTACTTACTCCAGAGACCTAAACTAGATACTACTTGAGTAGGGGTAAGAGGGACATTTCCAACAGTTTTTTAATGAAATACTATGGTAGCTCAATCCTGCAAGGTACGGAATATTTTTCCTGCTGAGGCTCTGAAGATTTTTATTCCCTCTAAGCTTAGGATAAACTTCTCAAAGCAATGGCTCTCTGCAAGTCATTACCCTTACAAGAGCACCTGCTCTTGCTTGGTGCTCGTAGGAAGTGTGTGCACAGGGCTTGACGGCCTCCCAAGACAGCCCTGGCAGAAATGATTTAACTCGGAACTACCTGTTATAGAAACCCAATGTTCTCTCTGTCAGACTGAAGGGCCTGCCATCATTCAGGGAAGTTAAATGGTCTGATTTGGAGGAGAGGGAAATTATTCCTCAGCAGCAGCAACCAAAAAGATCTCTTGGTCATGAGCAACAGAATAAAACTCTGTACAAAATGTGTTACAGAGACAGCAGAGCACCCATATTTTCTCTTTTAAAAGTGTGGTAGCTAGGCACACATTAGATGTGTCTGAAATTGAAATACATTATACATAATGTTCCTCCTACATCTGGTTATTCGGTTTCTCTCCGATCATTGAGCTCAGCCTTTTTGGTTGTTTCAAAGCTCATTATGCATGCTAATTTACGTGAGCTTTCTCAGTCATATACAAATGAAGTTACTGATATGCACTTGATTGCACAATGAGCACACACCACAGAACAGGAAGGGCTTTTTGTCAGAGAAAATAAACCCACTTCAAACATCAAACATTCATAAGCACAGTAGTAAAATAAAAGCTGTAACAAGTATTTATGATTCACTGACTCCTTTCTTCCTTCCAAAATGAAAATTCAAGAAGATAAATTCAGAATTGATAATAAAAGTCATACTCACATAAAAAGAAAAATACATAAAGGATAAAATCTGGAGGTATTAAAAGACCAAGCAGGTCTTTTATATATTTTAACCAATTATTGAAGAATCTATTGCTTTTATCAAACTGTTGTGATAAATTTTTCATTTTTTAACAGATGCCAGGACAAAAGGAAAGCTGTGCAGAGAAACTTTATACTTCTGTGTTGTAGGTGAGCAGTACCAAATGTACAGATATGTAATGAGGGGCACTTCCTGGTGACAGAAAAACAATCCAGAAAAATGCAGCACTCACAAACACAGAGAAGATGGTATGCATAAAATGCCATGTTCTGAAATTCCAGCTCATTATACTGTGAGAATACTCCAGGGGCTGAAAAGCAAAATGCCAAAAGAGCACTTCAGTAGTTGGGACAGGATTATATGATGTGACTTTGGCTGCCTAATTATCACACATCAAGTTTATTTGGGCTCCTGCAATCTCAGGAACATCCAAAGGGACTTTCATCTCACTCACAACAAACACATTCTAGCTGGAGGTGTCTAGCTGCAAGAGTGTCCTGCAAAGGTGTCCAGTGACAGCAGAGGTACCAAACCAGTGGTGGGATCCCAGTAGTTACACAGCATCTCCCTGCTAACTGCTAAAGGAAAAGCAGGTGTCATGGGTTGACACTGGACAAAAGGAAAGAAAAGAAAAACCCAACCACCCAAAAGCAGAAAAGAAAACCTCCCAGAACACTGCTTCTCCTCCCCCCAATTTCCATTCCATCCATGCTCACGCAGTTGACCCCAGCACATTACCCTCATCCACTTGCTTAATCCCTCAACAACCCTGGGTTCCTAATCCAAATCATCATCCCTTAGAAACAAACAATCCTCATTCCATCCAGGACGAGAGGAGTCTTTCTCGCACCACAGACCCCCCACAGGAAACACAGGTTCACCATCCTGTGTTCCCACGTCACCCATGGCACTGCCCGGAGTCTGCCAGGGTGACACCCTCCTTTCCATGTCCAGCACTCTGACTGCTGTCCATGGACCAAAACTGCAATAGGGCTCTTTTAAGGATGTTTGGACAAGTACCAAAAACCGGCCATCTTCTCAC
>VXBR01010759.1:143318-179058 GCA_013400215.1 Cisticola juncidis
TCCAGCTCCCTCTGTTCCCCACCCCGGGGCCCACCTTGCTCAGCCAGGCCCACCTTGCTCCCCTCCCCCACCCAGCCTAGCCAGGCCTGGGCAGGGGAGAGGAGAAGAAGCACACTCCTCTCCACAAGCGGAGCCAGGAAAAGAGAGGGTCCTTCTGGGAAATCCTGCTTTTAACTCCTCGTGTCCTCAGAGGCGTGTCCAAGCTCTTAGTGACCACCAAAGGTGCCAACAATCAAACCGAAGGACTGATTGGTTTGACCACTACTTCCTAAAAAACCCCCTCATTTCCCCTTCAAACCACGACAGCAGGCAAATACCAGTCCCGCAATAGTTTGACTTGAATAATAAGTCAAAGCTCTTGGGAAAACCAGCACTATCTGTCTCCATGCAGGATGACACACACCTCAGCTGTCTCACCCTGTGGAAAGGAAAGGAAATGACACATTTGCTACAGTAACCTCAGCCTGCCATTTCCAATCTTCTGGTAAAGACATAGTCATCATAGGCTGATCACATGGTTTAACAGGTACTTCCTCAAAGTGGAAGAGCAATTTTTGGACCATGTTTTCTATTCCCTGCTGGAGCGGGCAACCCAGCCCTGGTGGGTGCATTGCTTTTCTTTGAGATCATGACAGATCTGTGATGCTGTGAACATGCTCTGGAAATGCAACAGCCTTCCACAAGTAAAATGCAGAAGGAAAAAGAAAAGAAAAAGAATGAAATTTGATCTTCACTTTATTCTTCACCTGATATCATTCTCACTCTTTTTTCTCTTTCTCACTATCAGCATTTTACACTCTTTTGCACCTGGAACCATCTGCTTAAGCACTCAGTATCTGTCACTTTTCAATCCTCTTTGGCGCTCCCCAGTCGGGGATCAGGCTCTGGATTTAAGACACAAAAGCAGTTTGGGAATTTCCTAATTGAGCAAAAGCCAGGATAAATGAAAACACATGGTAAAATGCATCCACCGTTCCTCGGCTTAGGTGGGGAACTCTGAGAGCAGCCTGCAGGCACAAGACAAAGGCACAAATAAAACCTTTCAGATGACTGTCCCCAAGTAAACACAACAAGGAGCAAATATTTTTGCTTCTTGGGCCACAGCTGCTCACAGAGACCAAATAAGACCTTGCTGGGATGGCACTGGGGATCCCAGAGCAAGTTCAGCCACTGGGTTTTGTTGAGGCTCTGGGTATCACTCCCAGCTGTCACCACTCCTTCTATTGTCACAACTTCTGGTTAAGAAACCCCCTTCCTGTGGGGTGTGATCGACCCAACTGCCACAGGGCACGGTGCGTCTGACTGGAGAGCCTCTCGCCTTGTGGTTTTTGCCTTTTTCTCTTTCCCTCTTGGTTGTTTTTTCCCTTCAGGACTGTGACTAGACCTTGCAGGCTCTCTTCTCTGCTCCTCTGCCACACGGGAGCTCAGAGCTGGTGCGTGCTGTGCCAGACCCGGCAGCCAGGAGCACCCCCACACCCACTGGGCAGCTCCCTCTGCACAGCAGCCCGACCCTGCTGTTCCTTTTTTCCCAACCTGGAAGTGAAACTCAAGATACTTTCAGTAAGGAGGTAATAGAAGAGTGGGTCTTTATCTGAAGGCTGTCAGGGGCAGTTAAGGAAAGATGTCCACAAAAGTCCATCCCCACAGGGTTGAGTACATTTTTACAGGTTTTAGGAAATTAACCTTGAAGTATCTGGAAGAGCTTTTCTCAGGTTCCCAGGAAGAACCAAGACAGCACTGGGGCCTTGTATCCCGTAGGGCTTGGAGTTCTGGGATTTGTTTTGTCTTTCTGCCTAGAGAAAGGCCATGGAAAATTACTGGGAAAACTAGTCACTAATACAATAGGCTACAAAGGTATAAATATATGTGTGAAGAATACAGAGAAAATATAAAAGGAAAAAAGACAATATAAAAGGAAAAAAAGGCCAGCCATCGCTGGTGAGCTGTGCAAAGGAACAATCTCCTGCCCAGCCCTGCTGTTCTCTGACACTGCTTTGAGGTTTTTGCTATAGTTTGGCCTGAAGCCCTCTGTCCTCCAGGACCCCCAGCTATTTCTGCTTCTGCCACCAACTCAATTCACAGCCCCTGAGGCTCTGCTCACCTCTGCTATTCCAGCCGCCTCTCTGAGGTTCCTGGTACAGCCCATTTAAGCACATGTAGTGGCACTGAGAGCAGTTGCTCCCCACGAGCTTACAAAGGGAGCCACGCTCTCCTTCTCCCTCACCGACCGAGCCGCCATTACCGCGTGTTTGAGGGGCTGAGCCCGCGCCACAGCGCCCCCTGCAGGCGGGGGAATCATCGCCCCCGCCCGGCCGGGAGCCCCCGGCGCCCCTGGGGGCCGTGAGCGGAACTGCACCGAGGGAAGCGCCTGTGGTCAGGGAGGGCTCTCACTGGGCTGCTGGGGCTGGCTGTTGTTGCTGCTGTTGTTGTTGTTTGTTTGCTATGTTTTATATATATATATATATATACTAGTAAATAACTGTTAGTCCTTTCCCATGTCTTTACCTGAAAGCCCTGTAAATTCATAGCTATATTAATTTGGAGGGAAGACAGTCATATTTTCCATTTCAGGAAACTTCCCACCTTCCTTGGCAGACACCTGAATGTCATGAGAATTACTTTGGTTTATTCTGCTGTCTTTTGCTAGCAAGTTGCTTTATAAACAGCATAGAGATATAGTAAAAGCTAAGTATTAAACTTTATTCTAGCTTCACAAGCTTCTGGAAAGCCCTCAAATCCACATGATCCATGATGTGCAGAAGATGACTCTAGTGGCATCTGAAAGAGCCAGGCAAGAGTAGTTATCCCNTTTTCTATTCCCTGCTGGAGCGGGCAACCCAGCCCTGGTGGGTGCATTGCTTTTCTTTGAGATCATGACAGATCTGTGATGCTGTGAACATGCTCTGGAAATGCAACAGCCTTCCACAAGTAAAATGCAGAAGGAAAAAGAAAAGAAAAAGAATGAAATTTGATCTTCACTTTATTCTTCACCTGATATCATTCTCACTCTTTTTTCTCTTTCTCACTATCAGCATTTTACACTCTTTTGCACCTGGAACCATCTGCTTAAGCACTCAGTATCTGTCACTTTTCAATCCTCTTTGGCGCTCCCCAGTCGGGGATCAGGCTCTGGATTTAAGACACAAAAGCAGTTTGGGAATTTCCTAATTGAGCAAAAGCCAGGATAAATGAAAACACATGGTAAAATGCATCCACCGTTCCTCGGCTTAGGTGGGGAACTCTGAGAGCAGCCTGCAGGCACAAGACAAAGGCACAAATAAAACCTTTCAGATGACTGTCCCCAAGTAAACACAACAAGGAGCAAATATTTTTGCTTCTTGGGCCACAGCTGCTCACAGAGACCAAATAAGACCTTGCTGGGATGGCACTGGGGATCCCAGAGCAAGTTCAGCCACTGGGTTTTGTTGAGGCTCTGGGTATCACTCCCAGCTGTCACCACTCCTTCTATTGTCACAACTTCTGGTTAAGAAACCCCCTTCCTGTGGGGTGTGATCGACCCAACTGCCACAGGGCACGGTGCGTCTGACTGGAGAGCCTCTCGCCTTGTGGTTTTTGCCTTTTTCTCTTTCCCTCTTGGTTGTTTTTTCCCTTCAGGACTGTGACTAGACCTTGCAGGCTCTCTTCTCTGCTCCTCTGCCACACGGGAGCTCAGAGCTGGTGCGTGCTGTGCCAGACCCGGCAGCCAGGAGCACCCCCACACCCACTGGGCAGCTCCCTCTGCACAGCAGCCCGACCCTGCTGTTCCCTTTTTCCCAACCTGGAAGTGAAACTCAAGATACTTTCAGTAAGGAGGTAATAGAAGAGTGGGTCTTTATCTGAAGGCTGTCAGGGGCAGTTAAGGAAAGATGTCCACAAAAGTCCATCCCCACAGGGTTGAGTACATTTTTACAGGTTTTAGGAAATTAACCTTGAAGTATCTGGAAGAGCTTTTCTCAGGTTCCCAGGAAGAACCAAGACAGCACTGGGGCCTTGTATCCCGTAGGGCTTGGAGTTCTGGGATTTGTTTTGTCTTTCTGCCTAGAGAAAGGCCATGGAAAATTACTGGGAAAACTAGTCACTAATACAATAGGCTACAAAGGTATAAATATATGTGTGAAGAATACAGAGAAAATATAAAAGGAAAAAAGACAATATAAAAGGAAAAAAAGGCCAGCCATCGCTGGTGAGCTGTACAAAGGAACAATCTCCTGCCCAGCTCTGCTGTTCTCTGACACTGCTTTGAGGTTTTTGCTATAGTTTGGCCTGAAGCCCTCTGTCCTCCAGGACCCCCAGCTATTTCTGCTTCTGCCACCAACTCAATTCACAGCCCCTGAGGCTCTGCTCACCTCTGCTATTCCAGCCGCCTCTCTGAGGTTCCTGGTACAGTCCATTTAAGCACATGTAGTGGCACTGAGAGCAGTTGCTCCCCACGAGCTTACAAAGGGAGCCACGCTCTCCTTCTCCCTCACCGACCGAGCCGCCATTACCGCGTGTGTGAGGGGCTGAGCCCGCGCCACAGCGCCCCCTGCAGGCGGGGGAATCATCGCCCCCGCCCGGCCGGGAGCCCCCGGCGCCCCTGGGGGCCGTGAGCGGAACTGCACCGAGGGAAGCGCCTGTGGTCAGGGAGGGCTCTCACTGGGCTGCTGGGGCTGGCTGTTGTTGCTGCTGTTGTTGTTGTTTGTTTGCTATGTTTTATATATATATATATATATATACTAGTAAATAACTGTTAGTCCTTTCCCATGTCTTTACCTGAAAGCCCTGTAAATTCATAGCTATATTAATTTGGAGGGAAGACAGTCATATTTTCCATTTCAGGAAACTTCCCACCTTCCTTGGCAGACACCTGAATGTCATGAGAATTACTTTGGTTTATTCTGCTGTCTTTTGCTAGCAAGTTGCTTTATAAACAGCATAGAGATATAGTAAAAGCTAAGTATTAAACTTTATTCTAGCTTCACAAGCTTCTGGAAAGCCCTCAAATCCACATGATCCATGATGTGCAGAAGATGACTCTAGTGGCATCTGAAAGAGCCAGGCAAGAGTAGTTATCCCTTCTGCTCAAGAGAATTAAGATATCCTCTCTGAGGAATATAGGAGCACAATTCTTGTGTGGGAGAAGTAGCCTTGCTGCATAAAGGCAGCAAAGCCTTATCCTGTGTGTGAATGCATTTGCTGTCAGTTCCCCACTGGAGTTTGCAGGCAGGCTGAATTGGACTGATAATAAATAACTTCTCTACTCCTTTTTGTTGGAGTGTTAATATTTTAGGCCTAGCAGAGCAATTTAAATGTCAGAATTTTTAGTATTTTAGGTATGTTATGTTGGTACAATTACTGCACAGATCTGGGCAATTTGAGTATTCGGGGACACAAATAGTAAAACAAAGAAAAAGAGGAAATAAAATGTAAGAAAAAATGTGCTCTACTGCCCCTGCTTGTGGTTTCAGGAAGCAATAATTAGTGTATATAAATGCTCAGTTCCAAACAGAAGCCATATTCTTTTCTCAATATTTACAGAGAACTCCAATATACAACTGTGGGCCAGGTCATTACTGACAGAACTGGTCTGTTATGAAATTGCACTTTGGCTTTGATACCAGAATGAATTTGATATTGCTGCTCAACACAGGCTTTGCAATCTGTTTGCAATGACATCTACTTTTTTGCCATAAACATTTTAGGAAAGCTGAGAAGCACTGAGCTATAAAGCATATCCAGTGTCAAATCCCAGGGATTACTGAAGGATCAATATTTTGTGACAGTGATAGCCACTGATGTGTGGTTTTATTCTGGATTTTTGTTTGTTTCGTTTTCTCCCTCTGTCCCCACAGAGCTCTACCCCACAGGGTAAAGCAATAAAATTTCTCAGTTATACATGCACAGATAGTTGAAACTGTTGTTCAAAGGTTGATGGATAACCACCAAGAATCAGACACAGAGGTAAATACCCTGCACTTCTAGCTAGGCAACAGCTAAATCGTGTTTACAGCTTTATTTCTTAAAACTCTTGTCAATCAGTGACCTAAAAGAGAAACACATTTCTTAAGCTTATGTGCTTAGATGTAGATTAAGTTGGTTTGTAATAGCAGCATTGGCAACAAACTTATTCAGTGCCCAGCTGCCTTCTGACAGGTTTATTTCAGCTCTCAGGACTGTAATAATGTGAAGATGGGTTAGGGCTGGAGGCTTACAGGCAACTGCAATGCAGGATTGGGGATTTTATTCACAGAGTCAGTTGTGGGAACACTTCTTTCTGAGTCATTGCTAAATCAGGGGTCAGTCATGATGTTAAGAAGCAGAATTAGTTTCTTTAAAGGAAATTTGAAAGAAAAATTATGGAAATAGAACCACTTCTGGTAAAAAAACAAACTGCATTTTTCAGTGAGAGAAGGCATGTTGGGGTCCAACTGCAATCCAGGCAGTTTCTGTGCTGGTCATTTAATTTTGCTAATGAATTTTTTCTTTAGCTTCAACTGGAAAAAACAACATTATACTGTTGCAGCTAGAACCAGTCAAAAAAAGTGACAAATCTGTTTTCCATTAGTTCAGTGAGGTTGTAGGTTGGGCGCAAAATTTTACATTGAATGATTTCAATTTGCTTCATTTTGGTATTGCAGAAGCACTTTATTTACAATAAAGTGACCACATTTCATTTTGATGCATGTTGTATATAGCAACCCTTGTGACTCAGGCCACCCACAGGGTTTCTTATTTTGTTTTCCTGGGTTATTTTTGAAAAAGTTATTTACAGCAGAGTTTCACTGTACTAGGCTGTGACCTCATGGCCAGAGAGTGCAGTAACTTTGAGCCCCATTCCATGCTTTATGAAAATATTCTTTAGCAGCAGCATTTACTTTACCAAAATTAAAAAGGATGCTCAGAGCATTGATTCTACTCCCAGAGAACAGAAGAAGGTGGTTTCACTGGGTGGGAGGCAGTTGCTAAGTAAAAATTAAAGCCAAGCTGTCTGGCTGGGAAGTTGTTGAAGGGGAGCTGGGCTGCACAAGCACAGTCACTGTGCATCTTTGTGCTTTGCCTCAAGAGCTGCACGCAGTGGAAGAAGGTGGCAGCCCAAGTGACAGGGCTCTGACACAGACTGCTCCATCGAGTGGCAGCACTCAGTGGGCTCAGCGGGGACAGAGTCCCACTGAACAGACACATGGTGACAGCCCTTGAGAAGGAAGGCACCGAGGCTCTGGGGCTGTTGCTTAGTCATGCCAGAAGGACGTGATGAAACTACCACCAACTATCTTTGGTGAAACAAAGATAACCTGAAGGCAGAGGCAGTGGCCTGATGCTCCACGGTTCACGTGCACAATGGATTTTACACTGGAAACCTTCTAACTTGAACTTCTACTCCCAGGTCTCTTTCTTCACAAGGTGTTTTCCCAGAGCAATTCAATCCTGTGCATTGACTGAGACAGAAAACAGAAGTGGGTCAGGCACTGCAGAGTCAGTACGAGATATTCTGCCTTATGGCTGCAGAACCAACTCCTCTGGAGTTCTGAGCTTGATTTTGCAGCTTCAGTTGTGTGTTTAAGGATAGCAATTGCGTGTGGGTGGAATTTTGAAAATAAGTAAACCCAGCCAATAAATCAGAAATGCTGTCTTGTGAAATTGTGACATCCATGTAATCTGTTAGCTGACTTGGAGGCAGGGCTCCATTAATGCAAACTCCACTGCTACAGGCATGTCAGCTTCTACAGAAACCTACACTGGGGACAAGACTGCTTGGGTTTCAAGGATGTTTACAGAACAGTGTTAGAACACCTGCACTTTTGATTTCATTCCTGGGGTCCTTCTCTAATCTGGCCGCATTACTGACTACGCGATTTCAGTTCTCCTTTGGGCTTCTTATCAGGATTTTTTGCTGCATTTTCTCATCTATTTCTTTTTCTTCTTTTTTTTTTCTTTTTTTTACTCCTATATTTTCACCTGTACAGAGTCTGGCAGAATTCCTTCTTGCCTGATTTCACTGTCCTGTTCCATATGTTTGAGAAGGCTCAAATGAGAGAGAAAATGAGAAATGCGTGTGAGGTTTCACTGGTTGGAAAGATATAGGAGGAGTCATTTGGACTCTTCTGTAGCCTGTGGGCAGTGGAGTCTACCTCCACTCCCTCCACTTTGTTGGCCCACCACCACCACCAAATCCCTGTGTCACCTGTGTCGCTTCAAAGGAAGTGGCCCATGGTCACCAGCTGCTTAACGTCACTGGGCTCTGCTTCAACCCTAGAAGAGATATCCCCCTCCAAGTTCCACTTCTCACTATCCTAAGGCAATCAAGAGAGGCCATTGCAGGTCTGGAGAGCAAGCTCAGATGCTCCATGGAACTGTTAGAAGCCACAAGAAATGTTCAGGCATGATCAGCTAAAATGGGATGGCAGACAGCTGAAAAATTTAAAAGTATCTAAAGAACGTATATGAACCTTATGGGCTGTTCTGTTATCTATGACAGAGTCTTAAGATTAAGATTCAACAAGCTTTTTGCTGATTTTGGAAAAAAGAAACCCAAATCAGAGGAAAGCTAGTGCTGCTCTGAATAAAGATCACCAGAATTTTTAAGAAGGGCTAAAATATGTGTATTTTCCCCCAACATTCATTTTTCAGAAATCTCTTAGTAATGTTCATTATAAGACACACACAAAAAAACAAAAACAAAACCAAAAACAAACAAAAAAAACCCCAACCAAAACACAACCCCAAAACAACAACAAAAACCACCACCCAAACCAAACAACAACAACAACCAAAAGAAAAAAAAAATTAAAAAATTTTTTTAGAAGTGTAGCTATTAACATTTAGTGCATCTGGCATGCAGAGGGGCCAGGCAACCTTGAAAGCAGACTGTGCAGTTGGCTGAGCCCACAGTCTGCAGTTGTGCCTCTTTCTTATCTGAGTAACTTAATATGCTAGGAATGACTTCTAGCTTTCCTGCATTGTGTTCATCTGCTTGAGACTGCTGTTCAGTGGTTAAGAGCAACCAAACATTTATATCTAGCAATGACCTACCTTATGTGAAATTTCAATACTGTCATTTAAATCTGTTGAAGTTCTACCACATAGCTTTCTACTTGTGTGCTAATCTGTGTGCCCTTTCTGAGGGCAGCTTGATTATCAAATATCAACAAATGGAACACACAATTGTTTTTATCATATATTAAATGGTCTGTATGTACAAGCTTATCAGAAAGAGCATATTTGTCCTGGTAAATGCATTACCTCACAGTTTACTGAAAGAAACCTGGTCACAGTTGTTCCAGCTTTCTCTCTGGAGGCGGGGGACATTATCCTAATGGGAGGCCAGGCTCACTGATGTAGCAGAACCAGGCACAGGATTGTCTCCTAAAATTGGATTTGCTAATCCTGCTCCCCAATCTTTCTGCTCTTCTGTCTTCAGCACACATTTCCTTCTGTCAGTTCTCATACCCTCATACCTATCAGTGAGGAGATCTTTCTTTCTTGATGACCAGGAACAGGCATTTTAAGATTATATATGAAACTTAGACATTTCACAGAATGACAGAATCACAGAATATGGGTAAGGTTGGAGAGAATCACAGTGGGTCATCTAGTCCAACCTCCCAGCTCAAGTAGTTGCCACCTTCAAGTATTGGTCATGAACTTCCTACTGCTTCCAGGGAGTCAGTGTTTCTATTCAACAGAGAAGAACAGAATTGATTCTTTCATATAATCAAAGGATTATTTTCACCAAGCCACTCAGTTAGGAAGATATTCTTGCTCTAAATAAGCAGGTATCACAGAGCATATTCTGAGCTTTGGATTGTTTACTCCTAGGCTGTGATATTTGCTCATCTCTAGCTTTGTTCATTCACTTTCTCTCTGTGATAGATTGTGGGGCTGTGCCATGAGATGATTATGGAAATAACTGCTCTCAGAGCCCAGCTCAGTGACTGAGAGGAAGAAAATCTTGGTCTCAAAAAGTAGGTTAGAAAAGTAAGGGAAGAATATGAATCTCTAGTGCAGAACATTTTCGTGACTTGTGTCCATCTCAAAGTACAAAATAAGTGGGGGCACTCAATCAGTGTTTCTGTTCTGCTGTATAACTCACCACAAGTGTAGCACTCAAAGGAATAAATTGCTGCAGTGTGCCAGGTGGATGAATGTGTGAATCATTTGTCTCCTGCTGCTAGAAGCATCTTGTAAAAACGTCTGGTGGAAAAATAATGTACCTTCTCTGAGAGAGATGTATTCTCGATGGAACAGGTACCACATTAGGGAGAGTGATGGAAGCTCTTTTTAGTTACAGCAGGGGGAATATTTTGGATATAATTCAGCTTGTAATATTCTGCATTATTTTTCTTGGAAACTTTATGTCTGCTGAATAATTGTATTGCTCACTCTAACAATGCCTTTGTTTACAATGATTTCTTTGGGGCTGCATATGTCATTCCTTTGCAAAAATAAGACATCTCAATGTAGTCTGAATATGTAAGTAGGAATATGAGTACAAAAAACTGACCTGATTGGGACCATAGAGCAACTACCTGCATCAGATCCTCAGAGCTTTGATTTGATGGCACATGAACCCATTAATATCAATAGTGACTCTAGGAATACTGTGATTAATTTTGAAGTCCTAAGAGTGAATCCAGTTTTCATCAGAGAGCCTGATTTTTCACCATGGTGCTGCTACTTCCATTACATACATATATCCCAGCACTGCCAATAGTTTGCCTGCAAATGACACAATTGAAATTGTACTTTTTTAGTGCCTGGAGGCAAGAAGAATATTGCTCTGTCTTCCTGATACATTGATTCTAGGAAAATAGTCAAGAAGACCATCTGGTTGTAGTTGAGAGATTTTTGGAATCTTGTGAACGTCGCTTTCCCATATGTGCACACTCCATCTCTTACAGGTTTGGTTTGTAATTGCAGGGAAAGTCAGATATCTATTGCCTTAGCACTGAGCAATGAGTGTTTGAAATCAGCAGTGAAGTGAGAAGGGACGAGTTGACAGTGTGATAGATCTGAAGGAAAAGTTTGGCTCCGCCAAAAATAATAGTGACTAGAAAGAACATTTTTCTAAAGCAAGGGAGTACATCTGTGTGTCAGTAAACAAAGATATGGATAATATGCTGGTTGAGCTAGCAGAAGATAGCTGCTGTTACTGTGTTCTGCCTGGGACATGGTTTGGGGGAAGAGTTGGAGGTAATCCATTACTAGACTCTGTGAATTCATGACTTCCTGTCATCAATCTTTGTGTGCTTGTGCTCCAAATAAAAAAATGTTGAGCCCTTAGAACCTGAATAACTACATGTGTTTGAACTGATTGGGTCCTAACTCTGCTTTCAGACTCTTCTGAATGAAACCATCACCATGCTTTCTACACAGGTGATCATCAGAGAGGCTGAACTTGGATCTGAGGAAGCATAAATGTGAGCACACATTCAGTCATAATGCCAGTGTTTTCATGTACAGCCATTGTCCCTTTTCTGGGCAGGGGAAAGACTCTGGTATTTCAGTGACCCTGATAAATGTGTTGATGTGAGTTTTATCTTCTTGTTGTGCAGGAGGGTCACATAAAAGGAGGTGGGCAGAATCTTTTTTCACACAAATGGTTATTTAGAATAAAAATATATTCAGCTTTATGTTTTGAATAGGAGCCCCCAAAACTGACTTTCCAGAAATTATAAACTGAAGCCTGGAAAGTTATTTCCAAGCTGCAACTTCCAGATCAATTCCTTTTATAGTCAAACATATTCTTCCTCAGTAATGTTCAGTTTGTACTGAAATTACAGTAGTCAGCCAGTGAATACAAATGAGATCAAATGGATATTGGCTATATACTTCTGTCTAGAGCAAATAGGTGTGCAACTCTCTCAAGCAGAGAAGCTTGCAAAGCAGGGCATAACTGCAATGCCATCAGGGTGAGAAGGGCTTTCAGCACTCCAAATGTCCAGCCAGAAGTAAAGGAGGAACCAGTGGGAATGGGAGAGGGCAGTGTGAGAGAAGGCTGCAGGGAGACCTCTGTGTACTCCCTTGGAAGGGACAGTGTGCAGGTGCAGTGGACACGAGGAGTGGGGAGCTCAGGGGCAGTCACAGTGGTTTGAGCACAGCTGTGGGAACCTGGGGGGCTGCTGTACACCATGGCCAGGGCTGCTGCAAGTGCAGGGTGCTTAAGAAGGATCAGCAGGGACTGTTCTGAGGGGTTCATTCTCTGCACAAAGCTTGGGAGTGAGTGTGGAGATGCTCTACTGACAGCCTATGAGTCAAGGTCAGAGGAGGGAGGAATGTTAGCGAGGATTAATGACGGCAGTGGGAATCTGTGACAGTCTGCCTGGTCAAGAGAACAAATTAGATGGATTTGTCTATAGAGGGATAGGGAAAAGTGGTTTTGATTTGACGTCTTGGTGTTCATCTGGAAATGTACTGGAAGGAGAAAACAGCATTGTGAAAGCTGAAGCAGTTCCTGGGTAGCATTAGTGATAGTACCTTAAAAGTAAATGCTAGAGGACCAACTCTGGTAAATCCCTTCTTCTGCTGCTCACAGACAAGGAAAACCATCTTAGGCTGTATTGACAGTGAAATTATTTCAGGGTCAGGAGAAAGGTTGCAAAATTATGCTGCAGAGTTAGGACTTGGGACTTCAGGACAGTGGATTGTGACTTATTTAGGGAATTGATAGGCAGAATCCCTGGAAGACTGCCAAGAGAGGAAAAGTGCAGAGGAAAACCAGTTGATTTTTAAATAAAACTGACAAGATTTTGTAACCAGCTACCCTGTTATACAAGAAGACCAGGGAGTTTAGCAGAAATTTGGCCTTGCTTACCTTAGCAAGGAGCTCCTTGAGGAACTGAAATACAAAATGGGGAGACTGCAAATAATAGAAACATGGGCAGGCCACAGAGCTAGAGTATTGGAGTTCAGACCCAAAGTGGTGAAATTAGGAAGGTCAAAGCACAGATGCAGATAAAATTAATCTGGGGCACAAAGGCTAAGAAGATAAGTGGACACTGAATGGTAGATCTTCTCTGCAGCCTCTTCTGCCAGGAGGCCCAGAACCTCCATCAGCCCTCTGGAACCTCTGTAAGAGTTTTCAGCAGGATGTCATAGAATCACTGAATGTTAAGGGGTTGGAAGGGACCTTAAACACCATCTAGTCCCAGTCTCCCCTCCCATGGGCAGGGACACCCTCCACTAGACCAGACTGCTCAAGGCCTTATCCAGCCAGGCCTTGAGCACTGCCAGTCTCGGGGCATCCACAGCTTCTCTGAGCAAGTCTATTTGGATCAATGAAGAAGAAAACCTGGTGACTATACTTTTTATGAATCCACTAATTTTGTTTTTACTGAGGACACTGTAATTAGGGCGGACCAAGTATATGAACATAGTGTGAACCAGAATCCCCATTTGGCATAATAGTGTTCATTACCATTAGGAGCGCTTCAGTTTGGAGGGATTCACTGCTTGCTTTTTTGGATTATTCAATTAAATTCTTCAATTTTTTCCCATTCACATTTCCTGTTTCCCCAGAGACTCAGTAATGGAAATTTATTGCTAAAGCCTGCACTGCTTTATACTGCAAAGTTTGAGGATTTGAAAGTTAAAAAGTGATATAAAGAGTTGCACACTTTTACAATCATATTTACTTCCAAATCACGTTGCTTCCTGGGGAAATTATCCTTTTGGGTCTAGTCTTACCAATGTCTTCTTTAGCAGGAGCAGCTGCAGCTCGTGGAGGATGAACATATCAGGCTTAGCAAGCTGCTGTGTAAGCTAAAGGCTCTGAACTGTTGGAAGCAAAACCCTCAGAAGGCACAGATCTCTGCTAAACTCAGAGATGCTGAGAAGAAGATATTTCCTTACCATTTAATCTGTTACTATGTCTAATTTTTTGCAAAACTCGTGGTGAGGCTGGAGAGGCTCATGGAATAATGCTGAGCCTATAGGAGCTCTTGGTAACTGCAGATTTTAGGTAAAAATTCCAAATGTTTTCCCCACTGTATTATGGGTATAATGGTGCTCTTCAAATGGGAAGAATGTGAAACAAATCTCTGATGCTTGCTTGAAGCAAGAGTTTAGGAAGTATGTGTAGCCTGTAGTATTCCTAATTCTGTCATTGACTCAGAAGATGAATTATGACACTGCATCAAAATTTACTATTTCCTAACTGACCAGAAGTATGAAAGAGAATACAGGCAGACATGAAGTGAAAATGAACTAGATTGTTGTTTGGTAAGTGGTGGCGTTTGTTTTCTTTTTGTAAATTGGTGTCTGCTTAAACGAAGCAGAACACAGGATGAGGTTTATAAATTTAATTAAAGAAATACAAGATTAAGGACAAAAATTTCTAAATTAAACTGAAGTGAAGATGGATGGGGAAGAAAAGTCCCTCACTGCTTTAAATGAAGCTGATTAGGATTGAATAAATAGGCTATTGATTGTTATAGAGGCTAATTAGCTGCACATGCCAAACAGAGGAAAGCAGAATGGATCATACTTGTTAACTTTAAAAGGGTGAAAACAAAATGGGCTTTAAGGGCTTGTTAATTTTAAACCCTAATAAAATGGATGTGCATACACTTAGTTCAACAGTATCAGGGAGATGCTAAATCATCAGAATATTTTACTAAACAGCTTAGTCAAAAATTGATTGAGTTATTGGAAATTGGTGGATTTAAATAAGAAATAAGAGCCACAATCACAGGATTGTTAAGTCTGAAACAGAGAAAAAAAATGGGAGAATTTGGCTTTTTTAAAATTAGAAACTGGGTTGTCTCGCTCTGGCAGAGATTTCTTGTGTTTGACTTTGGAATGATCCTGAAGATTTGAGAATTTGTGTTTCACTGTCCCCCATGCCAAGTGCAGAGGATCCTGCACCCTGCTTTTTCCAGGGAAAAAAGATCCAAGATCCAAATGGCTGGGAAAGGAGAGAGAGCTGTTGAATCTGTGCCTGACATAGTAAGATGTATATATACACACATTTATGTTTGTTTTTAAAAGAAACAAAAAGAAAAGGAAAACAAGCTTCATCACACACATTTAGAGACAATGAAGGGATAAAGAGATTAGGAGATGGACAAGTCCTTCTAATGCATAAGGAAGATCAAGTTTTGCATTTTTCTGAGCTTATTTGCACGCAAGAACTTGAACTGCTGAAATGTAAACATAATTACAGATGTGCAGCTGTACCCATAGGAAACATCATCTTACATTTTCCCCTTTAGGGGACCCCTCTTGTCCATCCGCTCCCTGTCTCTTCTTTTAAAAAGATCCAGATTTTGTTAGAAGATAAGAAAATTCAATCCCAGTTTACTCAAACTTTACTCTCTGACAGAGTACCCAGTTTGGTCTCTGAGAGATTTACCTTTCCACAAACCCACTTCTCTATAAAAGAGAGAAAATGACTGCTTGCATATTATTTCTGTGCTTTCTATTTACAAGAAGCTCTTCAAAACAAAAGAGCATCTGAATGCTGCTTTGTTTCAGGGGCAGCTATGTCTGTAAGGAAAGTTCTTGCAAAATCTCAAGCAGACACTGTCAAGCTAAAGAAGGGGCTATGTAAATGGGTATCTGAATTCTCATCTCCATCTCACTTGCTTTAATGAGCAAATTGTCTGCTGTTATCCTGTAAGATAAATGGATTAAAAACTAACTACACAATACAGTTACTGGAGCTGGATGTGCATTTTATGGCATCAAAACAATGTATTTGTCTGAGTGTTCTCACCATGCCAGGCACAGAGAACTAAGAAAAAAAATGGTAGCATCTTGGAAGAAGGTTGAGTCACACACCAAAATTACACCTACAGGCACTACACTTAGGTCTGTCACCAACAGTGCTGGATGTATGTTTTAGTAGTGCAAATAACCCTACTAATATTTTATTCCACAGATTTAAAAAAAAATGAAATTACAGATGTTGAGGTTGTTAATCTTCTACCCAATCATTACATTTCAAGGGAACATTCAGGACGTTGTCATTAAAACCAGAATTAATTAATTACATGGGAGTTTGGTTCGGGGTTTTTTTCAATCTGAACACCTTCATGGATATATCACTATGCCAGCAAGCTGCCTTTCACTTCTACACATGGCTGTACGTGCTGAAATGCCCCATTCCTCAAAGTCAGACTGAAAAGCACACCCTCCTTTTGCAATATACTTAATGCCAGGCAACATTTCTGTACGGAAAATAAGTCTTGTCAAACCAACCTCATTTCATTCCGCTGATAAAATTACAAGTTAGACAGATAAACACTATGCTAGAGATGTAATATATATTTGGATGGGCTGCGTGGGTTAGCTGCACATAAATTTTGTGTTTTAAAGTTCAGTATTATACCATATCAATAAAAATGCTAAATGGATTGAGAACTAGATTTTTTTGACATATAAAAATGCAGCATTTTCATTAAATTTAGTTGGTTTCTGATGGGTTCCTTCAAGGATCGGTAGCAGAACTATCAGTATGCATTTTTGTCAGTGGTTTGGAAATAAATATAAAATTATAGATTATAAAAATAACCAATGACATATTTGGGGAGGAATGTTAGTGAATTTGATAAGGACACACAGTGAATAACGATGTGGGCAGAGCAGGAGTACAGAATCACACAAGTAACACAGTAACTTGGTTTTCTCTCTGAGAAGTATTTCAGTGCCTGCTTAGATGAAGAATGAGAAGCAAGCAGGACTTGTGCAGAGCTGGGTGACTGCATCCCTGGCAACAGGACAGGGAATCTGACAGAGGGATGACTGGCTGTGTACTGTGGTACTGCAAAGATGGATGCTGCAATCTTTCAGTTTACAAAAAGGAGAGCAGTGCAGATATAGTAAAAAAGAGTTTGCAGCTCTATATGCAACACAGAAACACTGCTGCCAGTTCCAGAGTGTACTATGTAAAATAGACGAGAGGAAAAAAATGAGGGAGTAGAGAGAAGAGTTCCAAAAATTATTGGAGGGCTGCAGGAAATGCTTTCTAGCAGAGGGTTCAATCTGTTTAGGTTATCTGAAAGAAGAGTGGCATGCCTACAATCTACAGATAATTCTATTGAGAGAGAAGATTAGACATTAAAAAGGACTTAGAGAAAAGTGAATCTTCCAAGTTGAGGCCAGAAAAATTGAAAAAGAGGAAATCATAAACAATGTTTTCAAAATGTGATTAAGCACTGAAAATATGGCTGAGCATCATCAAAAACAAATGTCTTTTCGGGAAACATGGATTAGCCAAACCAGCTTACTCATTCCAGTACAAGGGTAATGAAGGTAAAGGTGATATTAAAAATTCCCATCTGGTAGACAGATTGTGCCATTCTGAGTTTATCAGTCTGTGAAACTCCAACCTGAGTAAGGCTGAGAGAGTTCTCCAGTGAAAAATGTTTTGGCTGTGACTGCTTTAAATTCTGTGTGTTTAGATTTTTTAGCAGTGGAATAAATTTGTTTTCTTCACTGACAAGCTGTCAATTTACTTCCAGAAGACCCACTGCATCTATCATCTTTCTAGCAGCAGTTTTTCTTGGTTTTGTTTTCTTCTGGTTTCCAACATCAGCTTCTGGTTATTTCTTTTCTTTCTAATTCTTTCTTACCATTATGATGATGGAATTTACCAGAACAAGCTTCCAGCCTTGCCTGTACAGGAAGGTTTGTCCTGATCTGGGTGGCTTGTAATACCATTGCATTTGACTGAAGTGCGGATTCTAACATGTAGCCGTACTGTCTGTCTCTACAAACTATGTACAAACAGCAATGTTTGAAAAAGCTGTGCTCATTTCCCCTCTCTTTCCTTTTTTATACATTGTTTTAAAAACAAGTTTCACATGCAGAACAGAGGCTGGCTGCAGAAGGCAAATTACAACAGAATGAGGAAATTGGAAGCAACTGAACTTTTTATTTGCAATTTGAATGAATTCTCCACATGAATGTTTTTTGAGGCTTCTCTCTCTAACAAGGAATGGTATAAATACAGCATTCTTTTTCTAACTCACCCTACCCTTCCCTTGTGCTCCCCATTTTCATGACTCAGATTTTATTTTGGGGTTAAGTCTGACTGGTTTTTTTAGATATTAAGGTAATTCAGATTTGTTTACCAACATTTCATTATCTTCAGTACCAAGGAAGACAATGTGGGACTGGGTCTCTCCGTTCAGCTCAGCTGGGCATGACATCTGAGGATTGATCATCAGGGTTTAAAAGGAAATCAAAAAGGTGAGTATGAGAACTGGGATAAAGCAGTTAACTCTGAAGTGTTTATAATTGCATGTTTTAGAAACAAAAGCTGTTGGAAGTAGTATAGAGGAAATAACAAACAGCCAAGAACTTCCAAGATACCAGCAATCTGTGCAATGAAAGGTAGAAATGTGGAGAAGCTGTTTGAAGAGAAGGAAGAAAAAGTGCAGAGAGTGAAATGCCTCTTTCAGGGAAGCTGAAAAACCTTCTAAAACATACTCTTTTCAACAAAAAAAGGGGACAAGAAAGAAATGCAGCAGACACACTGATAATGCAGAGTTGAAAAAAGGAAATATTAGCATTTCTGAAGAGATGTCTCAAGTTTTAATGCTGTCTGACCACATATTTGAGTGTGTCTCTTCAAGTGTCTGAGCTTCAGAACTTTTCTGTAGCCATCCAAGTGTGCTGGATAAGTCTTGAAGAAGGAGCCTTGGCACTGAGCTGGCCCCTGCTTGCTGAGGGCTTTAAGGTCATTGTCCACTTGTTGGTGGCATCTCGTGCACCAAGCAAAATATCAGCAGTTGGGCAAGTGAGGGGATTGTCCCTCTCTGCTCTGCACTGGGACAGCCTCACCTCGAGTGCTGGGGGCAGTGTTGGGCACCCCACTGTAGGAAAGGCATGAAGCCATTAGAGAGTCTCCAAAGGAGGCTACAAAAATGAAGGGCTTTGAGGGGAAGCCATACGAGGAGCAGCTGAGGTCACTTGGTCTGCTCAGCCTGGAGAAGGGGAGACTGATGGGAGACCTCACTGCAGTCTGCAACTTCCTCGTGAAGGGAAGGGGAGGGACAGGCACTGATCTTTCTGGTGACCAGTGACAGGACATGAGGGAATGGCTTGAAGTTGTGTCAGGGGAGGATTAGGTATGTTACTATGTAAAGGTTCTTCACCCAGGAAGGCTGGGCACAGGAACAGGCTCCCCAGGAAAATGGTCACCAAGCCTGAGAGAGCTCAGTAAATGTTTGGACATCACTCTTGGGCACAGGGTGTAACTGTTGGGGATGGTCCTGTGCAGAGACAGAAGCTGAACTCAAGGATTCAGATGGGTCCCTTTCAATTTTGCGTATTTTATGACTCTGTGGTTGTCTTTCTGCTACTTCTCAGGACCATCCTGTTGACCCTGGGTCAGTATCCTTGCTCTAGGACGTGGGCAGTTATTCTCCGTACTTAAGAGGTAAACTGCCTAAGAATTTGTGTAAGGTGCTGGTGCAGATGAAATGGGTGTGCAATGTCAGACAGAACATGCTGGCAGCCCTAGAGAGACTAAGCATAGTGCAGCTAAAGCAGCAGCTGGCTGGGTTTAGTGGCTCTGGGGGACTTGGATGTGCCCCAGGCCTCTGCCACCATGGCCATTCTCATGACCAGGCTGAACAAGGAACTTTAGAGCCTCACTTGGACACTGCCTCCCTGCTGGGGCCATGTTCCCGGGTCTGCAGTGCCTGTGACATTTTCCAGCCAGGGCTTTGACACCAGTGCTGCAGAGCTGACAAACTGCTGTCCTTAGGCTTTATCTACTCTGCACTGGGCATGAACTCACTGCCCTTACCTCTGTTTCACATTGTCACACATTACAACACTGTTTCCCAAACTCTGGACTGCCAAATGAATGCACTGGGAATTGCTTTAATCCAGTCAGACCACAAAAATGTCATTAGTTTTCCCTGAACTGATGCCATTGTACTGAACTGATGTATTGAGTCTAAAACTTAGTGCATATTTGCTAATCATTGATTTAATGTAGCTGAAATCAGATCCACTCTTGTCTCAATGTAAAAGGTGCTATGGAGCTTTAACTGCTTCAATTCAAAAAATGTTTTGGCCAAGTAAATACAATCTCTGTGTTTAGCACTGTTGGTAGAGTAGGCTCTTGGCAGTGAAATGTGCAGTGTTTCTTTTGTAGTATAGCCTGCAGAGAAAAAAATACTGTTTGAAAAGTACATGATTACATTTTAACTAGATGAATCCATCTACTGACAATTTTGCTGCCTCAAAAGCCTCCTTACCCGTGCTTTCTTGGTCTATTGAGAAAAAAGCTTTCTAAGTGTATCTGAATGTCTCTCCACTAAACTGAGCAAAATATATTCGGTCTTCAATCTTTTCAAATATCAAGGTAAAAGCATGAATTGTTTGTTTTCCAGAGTCAGGATGACAAATGCCATTCTGTTGGAAATAATTTCTCAGGCTTCTGGCATGTTTTCTAAACAAAAGCATATGAGAGACTTTTACACAGCCACAGCAGTTGGTGCAGACACAAGGCCGCTGATTTCATAGGTGTCTATCTTTGATGGGGTTCTGAACTGTTTTGTTTTGTTTAAAAAACAACCCTTCAAGAGATCAGAGATGTCAACAGCTGTATGAGACTTTGAGGAGAGCAGAACAAAAAAGGGTAACTGCAGTGCTCATGCTTTTATTGCCACACAACATTCCAGCTGTAGATAGCACCTATGTGATCATTAACACTTGCAAACCTCAAATATAAATTTAGTTAGCAAATTACAGTCTTTGTGAGAGGTGAGGGAAGAGGTGCTGGTTTTATTTTTCCACACACCTTTGCCCTGAAAATGGATATAGAGCCTTGTCTAATTAGGCTTACCTTCAGAGAACAGTGAGAAAAAGGCCTCTTTATTGTTTTTATCTTTCTCCAGCAATGTCTGAAACCCAGATTCTGGTTAAACAATAATGAGAATGTCAATTTGCACTCTTCATGCTGTACTTTGCATTCAGAGGGATTATAGGTTTGTTTAGCAAAGCTGTAATTATGGATTATTTCAACCAGAGAGAACTGATAGCCACTCATTCACTTGAGTGCACAAGGCAACATCTTTCCATTTCAATCTAGGCCCCTGCTTTGAGGCAGAGCTATCAGATGACGAATTTTTGTTGCTGCCATTAATCCTTTTACCATCTTTAAGACACAAAGTCAGTTAACCCAAGAGTGCAGTTTAAAACGGGAGACAGGTTGATGAACTGCAGTGTCAAGTTTATGATCTGGAAACTGCAATTTCCCGGAGGAATGTGACTGCAGGTAAAGCCAGGTTGTGAGTTCTGTGTCCATGTCTCTGAATGCCTCTTTAACCTTTGAAGGAATATGCAGTTTAAGCCAAACATAAAAGAAGACACAACCTGCTCTGTAATGAAAACATTTAGGTAGAGGAGAAAGATCTAAACCAGCCTTCAGGAAAAGTCAGACAAGTCAAAAGCCATATCTATGCTTTCTGACACCACAGCAGCTGAAGCAGCACAACACACCCAGTTAATAACTTTAAACCATAATTTGTGTTGTCTTTTGCATTGTAGGGATATCATGGGAAATAAAAGAATAGCTGCATTTAGTGGGGGAGGCAATTGGGAGACGAAGGATCCCAAGTGGTAGGAAAGCAGGCTTCAGCAGTGGCTCTGTTCTTGGAATAGCTTACTTAGAAACCATGTGGGGCAGTCAAATAAGAATGCATCCTTGTAATTCAGTCAGATACATACCTATGATTGCAGGAGTTTTTCAGAGGCTTTCAAGACAGCAGTGAGAGCTTTATAACCCTTAATTGAATTAACCTGGAACCTAAACCTTTTAACAGAAATCTTTCTTTTCAACTGTTTGTTAGGTAACTTTCAAAGGTAATGCTTATATAATTCATGTAAAAACATGATTAGGGATTTCTACCCCTACCTGCCTGAAGTTTCTGCTTTATTTCTGTGTATTTAAAATCCTACTGTCAGTCTGACAAACGCATGCAGAAAAATTGATGGACAACACCCAAATTCGTAGTAAGTACACAGAAAAAAACTACAATGATCTTTCAAGGTCTGTTTCTTTGCTATGAAGAGTATAAAGTACTACAAATTTAATTATAGTTTCCTCCTGCAGGAAAATGTTAGCTGTCCTGCTGCAGGAAACTGAGAAATGCTCATTAGCATACTGCTTAAGACAAGACACAAAGCAAATCTGGGAAAATAAAGAAATGGGAAATATCTTTACCTAATGCACAAATATACTTGGCTTCTCTGGCTTTAAGCCAATCAAGTTCAGGAGAAAAGTTACTTCAAAACTTGTAAGTCACATTGATGCCACTGAGCATGAGCTGTGACAGGAGATTTTCTTTTCTCCTGCAGTGAGCTACTATTGTTAAAGATGATGCAGAGCTGGAAAAATTGTCTGAGGAGCTTGGATTTCTCTGTGCTCAACACAGGAGCGCCATCAAACTCTAGACACATAGTCTGAAATGCATCAAAACCCTGCAAAGGATTGTAGCTACTCTTTCACCTGTGATATTTTTATTCCTCTGTCGAATATGTAACACATACTGTGAAGTTTTGGGTTTTTTTCCATTTCAAAAAGGTAGAAGGAAGTTTGCCCAGTTATAATAGTATAAGTAATTTGCCAGATAATATGTCAATATAAAATGTCTGTTACTTTTAAGTATTAACACTAGTACTTGTGATAAGGCAATCCGGGCTTGCATCATGTAAAGATTTGTCTTTTCTGTTAAACTGATTGCACTGTGCCACTGACCTGACTTCAGACCTACAGTACTGGGCCAGATGTATCTATATAGGGGTGGCAACTCCTACGTGCAATAGCTGTGTTGTGACTATAAAGGCAAAGGTGTTTGTGAAACAGGTCATGTCAACTTCAGGAATTGCCCAGGTGGACTAAGACTTTGAGCTGTGTCCTCAAGGTATTTTCTCCATCCTTTTCCTTTCTCTTTAACATCTTTCTCTTCTTCCCTCTCCAGTGCACTTGGTCCTGGTCTGTCTTAGCAGCACAGAACAGTTGCTGCTCTTCTTTATGGGTTCATGTGATGTTTGTGTAGGCAGCCCTGTCAAGCTCCTGCTGCAGAATGTGTGGACACCTGATGCATCTGGCCAGACTGGGTCGTTGTGCACTCTGGCCAGCTGCTCTCCTGCTGCTTCAGCAGAAGGCCAGAGTCCTTTGGGCATGCACCCTGAAATAACGGCAGAAACAGCTAACCACAGCTAACATCTTGGATCATACCTGAGAAGTGTCTAAATTTACATATTAAGTGTAGGATTACAGATACACTACAAAAACACCCTCATCTTTTTAGCTAAAGTTAGTGTGCACATAGATATTAATCACAGCTAAATCCCATCATAGCTGATAGCAAGCAAAGCCTTTGAGTCAGTGGGGATTTTTCTTGGTAGCTGAAGGGTTGGCATTAAGAGGTTGCGTCTCTGATTTTCAGAAATTAAATTGAAGACTGGAATTCACTAAGGAATTTGGTGTCACTAGAAACAGATCTCCACCTTTTAACATCTCTCCACATCTTTTAATCTTGGCTTTCAACAAGACCAGAAAAGACACAGCCGTGAAAACAGTCTCATATAATAGATTTGGAACAGCAGGAATCTTCTGCTTCCCTGAGATGTCTCTTGCTGCAGGAATGAATGCTGATACACTCATTACTATGAATTGAAAGGGCATGGGGTGAGCTGCAGAAACTGCAGAAAATTTCAGGGTTTTGTGACTAGTTGCAACTATTTGCAAAAATATATTGTCTTACCTTCTGTGAAGATCATCCATGAGTTTCAGACTAAATAATGTATTATTCAACCATACTATGTTGAATGTTTACAACTTGGGACTCCTTATCTTTTTTTTTCCCTTTACCCTAACACTTCTCTCAGAGGTCAGAAACAACAGCTTTTGCATTTACTTGAGTTCTGCTTTAACTCTGCGTTAGTAACTCTTCAGGTTTTGCAGCTCAGGTACAAACTGTCAGCAATACCCTTTTAATTTTGACCCAAGAAGCAGCAATGACGTAAGAGGAAATGCTCTAAGACCAAAGACAGTAAGTAATGATGGAATTGATAATCAGTTGATATGGATGCAAAATGAACAAATTTTCTGCTCATCTGCAAGCTGTTATTTGTGTACAGACCCAGGCAGGCTTCATATGGACAGTAAGTCAAAGCCCTTTGAAGATTTATCTTGAAGAGCAAGGTGACAATATGCATTGTTAGTAAATGGGGAAAAGAAGTTCCAAAAACTGACGAAGGAAAGGCAGCAGGAAGGAGATGTTTAGTTAGCAATGGTCTAAAAGATAACTTCTTTTATGCTATGTGCTATGATTAATGACACTTCTAATATGTTACTTGTGCTTCCAGGTGCCTAGCAGATGGAAGGAGAGAACAGCAGATAGGATATTACTACACCTAAATGAAAAGTCTCTTCATACCATCTTCACATAGCTACAGCAACAAAAGCTGGTCCAGAAGTAAGCCTAAATATATTTTATAATCATTCCGGGTCATTTTAGAAAATGCCACTGAACTGGCAACCTTGAAGTAAGAGAAGAATAACTCACATATAAATCAAAGAGAGGCAGTAATACTCCAGTGCATATGTACTTCAGTGCATCTGGATGTAGTGTTCAATACCAGCTCCAGTCATTCAATCTGCTAACCCATTTTAGGTACTGGGTGATGCAGACCCTCCTCCTGAGCAAGAACAGCACTTTATGCCCTCCTTTCACAAACAGTGCAGCACAGTACAGAAAGGCAAGGACATCAGTTAAAAGGCTTCTTTTGATTGTGGTAACCTTGGGACATGGTGGTGCAGAACACAGCCAGGTGCTTAGAGAAAAACATTGGTATCTGGTGTTTTGGGTTTTTTTTAACTGCTTTTCTATTGCAACCCTTGCCTACCACATCCTGCCCAATGCAGTGCTCTCCCCACCAAGAGGCTGCTGCCTGTGCACTAAACCTTTCATGTCTGTTTAGATGACTCATCAAAAGCATTGTCTTGACCTGCCTCAGCACCTTCTCTGCTCTCCACCTAGAGAGGGGAAGAAGTGCAGCTCCTTCCACAATGCTACCCTACCGAGAAGCAAACAGAAAATGTTCATATCTGCACCTATCTTGCATGGAAAAAAGCTTGATTTTATAGCCTAACCAATAAAGGATGCAGATCTTCCAGAGATGCATCAAATTGTATTGCAGCTTTTGACCAGTGACAGTATTAATCTATGTGCCTTTTGGCATCATCCACATGCCTGGATGCTTGTGAACACAAATAATCAAACGCTTAAGCACAATTTTTTTAAGTAACTAAGATCTAGAACTAAATTCAGGCAAAACTTAACAGCATTGCATTGGTTAAACACTGACTAAAAGAGCTCAAAGTTGCATTAGAAATGATGCAGTATGTGGAGATTCAGGATTCCTAGAATAGGGCTGACATCCTTCACCATTACTGAAGAAAGTTTTAATTCATGTATTTAATTCATGTATTTGCTGGTACATCAAAGCAAGAAACTTTATTCTCAGAATGCTGTGGAATCAGCAATCAAATAACATTAGCTCTTTTTAAGGTATGCAATAAATGAAGGACATGGTGAGTGATAACTATCCAAGGTCAGTTGTCACTAGAGAAGCCATCAAGTGTGATTTTAGCACACTCCAGAAACCAAATGCCAATTTGAGAGTAATAGCATCAGTAGGAAGCACTTAAATGCCACTGCAGTAACAAAAGGGGAAGGGCTCTCTCCAGTAATCACAGCTTCTTGTAAAAACATCTAAAGTATTACTCAATACAGCAAATTTTAAAGACCATTTTAGAAAAATGTTATACCTACAGGAGATTGTCTTCAAAGAACAGCAGTAGCACAGACTGGTACTATAGGGATAAACCACTCTACACAGACTCAGTGGCGCATTGTAACAGAAACTGAATTCAGTCCTTAACTGCATGCAGCAGATGGATGATTTTCAGGAAGGCATAGCAATTTTAATAACATCAGGAAGCTCTAGGTTTCCTTCATTCCCATACAGCCTTTCCAGCAGGAAAGCTAAATTTTTGCAATTTCTCATCATATAAACTGAGTCATGTCAATATACATTCATACGTGATACACTACCCACATAAGAGTCAAGGTCATGAGGTAAAACTGAGGTTTCTTCCCCCAGAACTGGTTATCATTTCAGTCAGTCAGCAACCCCTGTACGCCCTCTGTTCTCTTGCTCAAGCATACTGATACATTCCCTGCCATGTGGGGACTGAGGGAACTGGCAGATGAAGCTGCTATCCATATTTGAGAAGTCATGGTAGTCAGGTTTAATTCCCACTGACTCAGAAAGGGGAAGTGTAACCCCATTTTTAAAAACAAAAAGGAAGGCCCAAGGAACTACAGGCTGGTCAGTGTCACCTTGATGCCTGGCAAGAGGATGGAGTAAATACTCCTGGAACCTGTGCTCAAGCACATGGAAAACAAAGAGGCAACTGCTGACAGCCAAGACAGCCTCACTCAGGGCAAATCATGCCTGATCAATCTGGTGGCTTTCCACCATGGGGTTACCAATGCTGTGAGTAAAGCAATAGTGACAGACATTACTTACCTTCACCTGTGCAAAGTATTTGACACTGTCCCACCTGACATCTGTGTCTCTCAACTAGAGAGACATGGATTTGACAGGTGCCCACTGGGTGGATAAGGATTTGGCTGGATGGCCACACTCAGGGTTGCAGTCAATGGGTCAGTGTCCAAGGGGACACCAGTGACCAGTGGTGTCCTCAGGGCTCGGTACTGGGACCAGCCTTGTTTAACATCTGTGTTGTGACACGGACTTGGGATCAAGGGCATCCCTCACCAAGTTTGCCAGTGACACCAGGCTGAGTGCTGTGGTGGACACACTGGAGGGGAGGGATGTCATCCAGAGAGACCCTGGAAGGCTTGAGAGGTGGGACTGAGCAAACCTCATGAAGTTCAACAAGGCCAAGTGCAAGGTCCTGCATCTGGGTCAGTGCAATCACAAAAATACAGGCTGGGCAGTGAATGAACTGAGAGCAGCCCTGAGGAGAATGACTTGGATGTTTTGGTTGATGAGAAGCCCAGCATGAGCTGGCAATGTGCACTCACAGCCCAGAACAACAACTGTGTCCTGGGGTGCATCAAGTAAAGTGTGATCAGCAGGTCATGGAAGGTGACTCTTGCTCTCCCACCCTTCTCCTGTGACAATCCACCTCGAGTACTGCATCCATCAGACCTGCAGGAATGAGTCTAGAGGTTGCCAGGAGCAGCTGTAGATACCCCATCCCTGGAAAAGTTAAAGCTCCACCCAACCTGGCCTTGGAGCAACCTGGTCTAGTGGGAGGTGTTCCTGCCCAGGGCAGGGGAGTTGAAACTAGATGTCCTAAAAGTCCCTGCCAATCACTCCATGGTTCTATGCAATCAGAAAAGAAATAAGGATCAGAGCAATACCTTTTCCATGAAAGTTCTAAAAGCCTCTGTGCAAACACAGAAAGCAGCCCCTCTTCCACCTGACATCCAGTATTACAAACTTTGCTTAGAAGGAGGCACATTAAGCCTCACAGGCTGTTACAAATCTAAGACTTGAAGCATACTTTGCTCCTCTTTGGCTTCAAGCAGAAAACAATAGTTAAGCTAACTTGGAAACACATGACCTGAATGAAAATTCTTTTTGAGATAATTCTAAATCTGAATCAGTATTGTTAAATATAAAGTTAATACTGTTTTAAGGGGAACTAACTTTTCAAACCTTGTGCTCTTTTCCTCTTTCCCTTAATATTTCTCAATTCCCACGGGAAACAGCTCATCTCCAGCTCAGCAAGCAGACATTCCTCTCGGGATTGCTCACATTAAAGAAAGTTCACAGGTAAAACTCCATTCAACAGATTTTATTAATGAATTTGGTTTTGCGATTACAACTGCTTCAGTTTTCTTCCACTGAAGACAAAATACAAACTTTTACAGCAACACTTGCAGAGAACATTCATAAGGTAACAGCTTGATATTTGCACAAGTTGGCTTCAAAAAAAAAGCCAAATAACTTGAAGAGTCACTACGATTCAGTGCCTAGAACTGATTCAGGGACAAGTACAACTATAGATCTATGAGCTACCTTCCACTTCAAAACACAAGGCCAAGAAAAACTGCAAGTTGTTACTTCAGGTGTTTTGCTAGTACACAGCACAGATCAGCTGATACTGCATTTCACAAAGGAGTAATTACTTTCAACAGTGAGACAGCCAAGCATATGGTGAAAATGTATAACCCAGCCTCCCCTTCACCAAACAACTAAAAGGGAAACAGTTCAAGCCACAACTCTGAACTGTGGAATTACACCTTGATGGCAAGGCTAATGAGCAAGAGGTGTGACGTGCAGGTCTTCCAGAACGTGACTAAATTGATACAGCAAAAACTTGAGTTTTTCAGATAGGCATTTGTACATGCCAGAGATCCTAGGTTTCCTAAAGTCTTGGAAAATAGCAATTGCTGGCACCACAACAAATTTAGTAACTAAGGCAAGGTATCCCTTCTACCCTTCTAAACAAAATTTGAGGCAAACAAGTTAGCAATTTTAAGGCACTTTAAACGTTATTTTTAGTTTGCTTTGCCTGCATACTTTATCAGCAACCTAAATCAGGATTAGCAAAGCTCATGAATAAGCATTTCAGCAACATTCTACAGAATTCCATTTTTGTGGCAATGTTTTCCATGCTATGAAGTGTTCTGTTGGACTTTTCTGCAAGTTTCCCAAAAGAGCCCTTTGAGGCCAAAAATTTTATACTAGGTATGGTTTGGTTTGCTGAGCTAAAGGCAAACTGTCATATTTCAAAAGATTGTTTTGTTCACTTCAAAGCAGAGACTACAAGCTCATGGATTTTTTTAAGAAATAAATGTAGTAAAATAGTTCTTAGATAGGGAAACAACAGATTAAAGAGATTTCATACTAAGGCAAACAATATACCATCTAACTCACACACACTGTTGCTGAAAACTGGCTGCTCACTGCTGTTTTCATAAACCTGAGCTGATTGTCTTAGTTTTGCTTAGAAAACCAAAAGCTAATGAATTCAAAGATACAGTACTGGTGAGTAACCTCTGCACTTTGTAGCAATTTGAGTTTTCTATGCAGCACAATAGAAACAATGCCATTCAAACTAGAAGAACACAAGAAAGCAACACTGTACACTTCAAGTTTCAAACTGAAATGCACTTAATTTGCTTTATAATTCAAGTCCCACTACCATGACTATTATCTGCTATCAATGCTATTTCTATCTTGGGTGCCAAATTCCAGTCAAGTTAGAGCTGGAAAACCGGCACTACAGATTATCACAAAACTTATGATCAGGGGATATCATCAGAAGCTATGCATTACGTGCTACCTCCACTAGCTGATTTTATCTCTACTGCCATTTTTCCCTTGGGTTTATTTTCTCAGGTGCTCAAATCAGTCTGCTTTGGAGATGACGTACCTTTGATACTCAGATCACATGGCTGATCCAGCCAAGGTCAAAAAAAACCCCTAAATCAGTTCACTGCAAGGTGACACAAACCTGAAGCCAGGAAGGGGAGAAGGGAAAGAAAAAAGGTGTAGCCTGCAGTCCCAGGATTACAGCAATCCTGACTAGGATCAAATCAGCAGATCCACTGAACAACCATAACTGCTTCTTCAGCAAGCAGACATACAGGAGGGCAATAAAGAAAAAAAAACAACCCAAGCTCCTGAAATGAATTGCAACAAGTTTTAAGAACCGTTTGAATAACAAAAACATCAGGATTCCCCAAACATCAGTATTTCAAGTATAAATGTAAGCTGTTGCCTTTTTATACAGGGAGTGAACGGAATTATGGTTGGTCTTTGTAGGCCAGAACAAAAAGTAAACAAGTCAAAGCTTCTGTTTGTGGCTGAACATCACTGTACCATACTCCTCACTCAAAATCACTAAGGGACAGTTATTCTAGGGAATTTTTTTTAAACTGGAATGCTCAAGTCACATGTATTCTATATTCCTATGTAAAGCTAATACTTAAAAGTTTTATTTATCTTTGAGATAGCTGGGACATGCTTACAGCCTACTGAAATTTAGTCTTTTAAGGCACTAATATTTATTCCCCCATTAGAAAGATTATTCCTACATCCACCCTCAACATTAATTGAAAATGGCATAGGAATTCTGTTTGGAATGAAGTTGTTCTATGAGGCAACTTTTATTCCTGGGTTAAAAAAAAAAAAAGAGCTATGTTATTCTGTTAAGACATTATCTAATTCTACATTTTTGTCCATCTTTCTAGCAACCCACTGTAAGAATCATAAGCTACTATAAATGGTATTTCACTCCCTGAAATTAGTCACCAATAATTCACATCTTAATAAAACTGAAGGGATACTGTATCAGATTTTGTTTAAATTAGCCTTCAGAATAAGTAATTTTACGATTGTCTACTGGACAGTGTTGCCACTGAGTAAGAATCTCTGAACATTCTACATTTGGCATATCAAGAAAAGTCCCACATCAGCAGCCACTAAAGGAAAATAAAACAGCCATTAGAACCCATGCAGCATATTGCAAATAATCCTGTTGAAGAGATTCATATCACTTCTTGCCAAGTATAATGTTGCAAAAATCTTCATTTAAAGTCTTCTTTTAGAGATTTAAAGGATATTATGAACTGCTGTCTTCCATGAGCAACAGAAAATATTTTGGTTCAGTGAACTACAGGTGTTGGGCTACTAGTCCATTACCAAGGGGCAGGTCCTAGAGCGTGTGGTAATTTCGGTCTTTAGATCTGCAGAATTTGTACAGAAAGAAAATAACAGCCTGCAGACCCAGAACAAGGACAATTCCCCCTATGAAACTCGCAGCATCAAACGTAGATTTGCGTACAACAGGAGCCACAGTAGTACTTGAACCTGTTAAAACACCAAATTAGAAACTGTAAGTGCACAGTTCTCACAATAGTTTTGCAGATTTTAGTGCTGGGTTCTTTGTATTAGGATTACTCAAACCATCAAAACACCAATAAGAAAATGAAAAATAATTGAAAGTGAAGCCATGCCAGCATCTGTATTTAGATCAGTGGTACTGAAATTCTGATTAAATGCTGTTTGTACGAGGCTAGAGTTATTTACAGATAAACTGCTCTAGACCTCAAAACTGTGCAGTACCCAGCTGGACTTTATTTGTACTTCAAAAGCCAAAGCCTTCCTCCCTTCACATAGAATATATTATTGATATATCCACATTCGAGACACATTTTCCAGTCACTGCTCCTTGCTCCAGTTTGGTTTCTTTTTTCCTTAAATTCAACATAAATTGTTATCTTCCATCTACTGTACTTTACCCCAAGAGTTAGGCTTAAAAAAACAGCTGAAGCCACAAATACAAGTCTGGAAATAACAGCCATCTGCTCATGGGTAGTTTTAAAGAGCTTTACTTCGTGAGAGCTTTTAATGAAATGGCATATTTAGGACTGACTTGGAAATAAAATACTTTAGCTTATTCCCATCACTGTAGCACAATTTCATTTAACAAAAACAAACAAAAAATCCCATTATTATGCTGCAAAAACAAAATACCACCTCCCAAAGACAGGGGAGTTAACAAGGGACTTCCAACCACACTATTAGAATCATCCAGCTGATCTCATTTGACCAACATGTATCTGATTTTTTATATCTCACCAGTTAGCTCTATTTCTCAGGCTATATAACCTTGCTATTTGCAGACATCACCTTAACAAAATTAGACTTGCCATAAAGTTAGATGTGACAACAGGAGATACACCAATACTGTAATGTTGTCACTTGGTGAGTCTTTCCAGACAACACTTTTAAAGAGACACTGATTTCTAAGTAATTTATGCTTTAATTATGGCAGTTGTAACAGTTACCTGCAGTAGTGGGTGTCCTGGGAGCTGAAGTAGTGGTGGTTTTAGGCAGAGGAATATGAGTAGTTGCATTGGTGACGTTGGCTGTTTGAGAGAAGACAATACGTACACACCATAAACTCCAAAGCAAAGTCTGCAAGTACTGAAGTTCCTATACAAATAATTTTTCCTGTTTTGCTTTAACAAGGATAAGCTTTGCCCTCAGTCTGTATCCCACACAATTTAGGTGGTGAGCTGCATGGCATTAAGCCAAGTTTCTGCAACAAGGATTATTTCCAAACTTACATACTATTGTTATCCAACTATTTCAATGTTCTCCACAGATCAGTGATTCTTTGTTCAGACAAAACAATTTTTCTGTCAAGCACTCATATAAATGCTGGTATTTGAACAAGAATCAAGAGATCTGCTTCAAGACAACTGATAATCTAAATCAAGGCAAAGGACTAGCATTAAACTTTCATTAGAAACAGTTAGTATTAATTGTATTAAAGAAGTACTTAATGTAATACCTCTAGACAGGAGATACACACTCTTTCTTCTCCTGTCCTCAAAACACTAACTGTGAATGCCATCACTGGAATAAAACCCCTCACCTAAAATGAAACTGTCTTCTAAAATCTTTCATTATCAAGTACTAGCCTGTTACCTCCCAGCTCCCTTGATCAGCAAGTGTTTAAAGATTAGGTGATTTTTTTAAAAAGAATTTCACTGTAGAGATGGCAGAGAAATTTTGGGGAAAAACCACAAACAACAAAACACACAAAAAACCAAACCAAACAAAAAAAACCCAACAAAACCAAACTCCTAAGAATTCATGATCAGTGGCAATTACTAATTCAATTATCAGTAAGCCAATTTTTAACACAGAAAATGCTTCCTGCCAACATAACTAAGAGTTTTTTTAAATCCACTTCTTCCAAACCTTGGAACCATTTACACATTCTGCACATCAGATTTTTAGTAGGCAAGCTACTACAGTGAACTCTGAAAAAAGCTCATCTTTCACGTTATTCACCAGTTCCTGGTTTCCTGCTGCTCTAAGTGCTACTGCATTACCTATAGGAGTATGAGTTGTGGTGGCAGAACTGGTTGTGGTGGCATTGGAAGACGCCGTGGTGGCATTGGAAGACGCCGTGGTGGCATTGGAAGACGCCGTGGTGGCATTGGCCGTGGTGGTGGTCGCATTGGTGGGTGTTACAGGGACATGGGAGGGTGTTACAGTACCATTGGAAGGGGACGTAGTAACAGGGGTAGGAGGCATAACTGTGGGAAGGATGAAAAAATAGAGAGTTACATCAGAGAGAATAATGACGTTATTGAACTCAAAAACAATGCAAGGAAACAACATCAGCAGGCACAGCTTTAGGAAATTCATAAAGCAAGGAGTTCTACTGTAGTTTTAGTTTGAAATTACAAAGCTTTTGAATCCACTATACTAACACCAAAAGTTGCATGAGTGAATACACAAAAAACCTTGTCACGGGCAGCCCACTCAAGCCCACGTTTAACTGGCAAATCAAGATTCCTCCAAACAAACCTGAGTGAGAAGAACCCTACTGTCCAGGCAGAAACTGTGCATGTTTTACACAGGAGAACACCAGGTACAGAGTACTGCTTCTCACCTCACTGCAACTGAGACTGAACTTGAGCTATCAAGTTCAACTATAAGTCAGAGTTGACTAGACAAATGAATAAGAATGGAGGAAAAACCAATCAAGAATTTGAAAGTTCAGCTACAGTTCCTGTTCTGAGTTGTTGTTGGGTGTAGGTGCTGTCAGTTTCATCACACATTGTACCAAAAAAACCCTTATAGCCCCCAGAACACAGAACTGAGATGCCTCCTGACATTTACTCTTACCAGTTGTAGTGGGTTGATCACACACAGACAGTTTATCTAAACCGATACATCAGCAAACCTCCTGCTGAAAAAGCATGATGTCCAGAAGCTTTTAATGCCCAGGCTCATTCGAGTGTGGTTATTTCGCATATGCTCAAGAAGCATAATATGCTTCATATATATGCTAATAATAATTCAGCAGGGTGGAAAATCAGAGCTGACTGTTTCTACAGAGATAGGTTGGATATATCAGAATCTACATTCTCTTGGCTCCCACTCATATGATTTTGCCTCATGCAACCCCTAACTACAGTAAACCCAGATAACAGAGCATACACTACTCCAGTGAAGATACCCAAGTCCAATAAATTAATTTTGCAGTCCACTGAAGCCTCAGATGGTAAGTGCTTGTTTCTTTTTGATTACATTTTTCCTTTAGGTAATACACCCAGCTATAAATAGCCCAACAGTAGAAAGCAATAAAGTATGGGAAATAAAGACAGGAACCTGGAGAAATTCATGTACACATGCATAAAAAGGAGAGCAGAAAAAAAGTTAATCTATTTGTATTTTGATCCCAGCAGAAGCAAGCAATCTAACCAGTCCAGCTGCTTTTTTACGTCAATCTCAGTCAAACATTGTTACCTTAAACCCACAATGACAACACATCCACTAACTGGATCAAGTAAGATCTTCTCCCTATCTACAGTTTTACCACATTAGTTTTAATTGAGACTTACTCATACAACCATCATATTCAGCAAACCCACATACAACCCACAAATCCTTCTGCTGCATGCTCTCCATCACATTTCACATCATATCCACCTACTCCAGACACCCTGGGGTGACCTTTCACTTCTCTCCACGAAAGGAAGGCTGCTATCCACAAATCTTTGGCAGTCAGCACGCTCATTTACCTCTCAAGTAACAAATACACTAACTTCAGTATTCTGAAGTAAGCCTGAATCCACACAGCCCTTCTCTTGGTTATGGCAGGATCAGATCAGAAAGGCTGGCACTATTTCTCCCTTTCACATAAGAAGATATGAAAAGACCTTTTGTGGGTTGGTTTGCGTAAGTGAGGTGTGCAACAGCTGCCCTATTCCTTTCAGGAACACAGACTCAAAGCATCTCAAGAGCTTTACAACTGTTTCTCAAAAACAGATTTGGGGGGGGAAAAAAGTCAGTCAGTTATGGTAGGTATACATCTGAGGAATGTTCGCAGCACACACAATGGCCTCTGACAAATGAACAACCTTCACTTCTGTAGATGCCTCACTGGTATGTGGTTAATTTAGCACAGTACATCTGTTAAGACAGGAAGACAGTTGGTAGGGCTAACTTATACCAGGTACACTAGGGCATTAGTTTCAAAAACAACCTCCCCAGACTAACATGGAGGAGGATCAGATTTGCAAGAGTAAATCAGATGTTTTCATCAATGAGCTGTTAACTTCAGAATCTGTGGCAGGGTCTCAGACGTTGTCCCAATGACATCTCCTGCTATGAAAGGCCCTTGTGGGGTCTTTTACATGGGATAACAGCAAGTTCCCCAGCTCTCCCCATCAGCAGACGCCTGCTTCTCACTGAAAAAAACCTACTCTGATACCACGAACTCAGCTTTCCAGCCTAGGCAAGCTGACGTTTGCTCCCAAGATACACCCACTGTACTGGCTCTCGCACAGGGTGAGTTCGGATACTGTCCTTACACTCGAGGCAGAAACCAGGAAGCACGGGAGGGGTCTGTCCTGCCGGCCCCACAGTGCCCTCTCCCGTGGCAGCGGAGCGGCGCGCTGAGCCGCGGCGGAGCGGCCCGGGAGCAGCCCCGGTGTCCCGCCCGGTGTCCCGCACGCCGCCGGCGGGGCAGGGCAGGGCTGCAGAGGCGATCCCTGCGGGCTGCAGCTGCCGTGACCGGGCAGCGCCGCCCCCGGCTGCACCCAGTGAAACGCGGCCAGGAACACTGAAGCGCTTCCAGACAACTTTTTGTCTTCTCTGTTGCCGTCTCCGCGTTTGGGGCTCGCGGTACATTTCGCGTTTCTTGGCGCCGCAAACACTTTGG
>VXBR01010759.1:179525-211156 GCA_013400215.1 Cisticola juncidis
GCTCGGCGCTCCCCTGCCTGCCCCCCTCCGCCCGCTCCGCTCCGCTCCCGCTGCTGCCGCGCACCCAGCGCCCCGCCCCGCGCAGCGTCACACCGCCCGCGGCGGCGCTGTGGTTTCGCCCGACTTCCTCCGGCCCCCCCATCCGGCGGGTAATGGAACGGTCCGCAGCGCGGCGCCTCTCCCTCACGTGACCCCGCCGCTCCCCCGGGAAGGAACTTCTCCCGCGCGTCACGCGCCGGCACGTCACCACGGAGGTCCCGCCCCCTCCCCGCTGGCTCCGCTCATTGGCCGGGAACGAGGCCGGGGGCGGGACAGGGGCTCGCGGGTTGGTGTTTCCCGCGCTCGGGCGGCCTGCACGCGGTCGGCAGTGGTCCCGCGGAGCCGCGCTGGGCGGGCGGGGTCGCACACGGGGGTCGCACGGAGCGGTGGGGAGAGATGCACCCGTCGTCCCACACCAGCTGCCCGTGGCCACGGGCTGCAGCTATTGCCCCACTCCCACGCCCCTCCCTCATTCCTACCATGACGAAACAGCGAATTGTACTTAAATTGTTTTTAAATGGTAGTTTAGATGAATCGCACGTGAACCTTAGCAATCCGCGTGCAGCACTTGCAAAGCAGTGTCCAGCTGTGCTGCCAGCAGCACTGTTGCCATCACTGGTGGAAGCTGCACACTGGGAATTGGTGTAGGCCTAGGATAAAATGGCTGCAGCAGTAGAAGGGAGGCATGGTACAATTTGTAACCCATATCTTTATAGCTGCGCTGTACAGAGCACCCGGAGAAGGCTCCTTCGTCATCCCACCACTTTTCGTGGACTTGGCAGTGTGAGGTTTGCAGCTGGACTCGATGAAAGAATTTATCCAACCTACATGATTCTAAGAATCAGCAATTCCCCCTGGACCACTGGGTAGAGTTCCCCCGATGCCTATGACATTTTCTCTCTTCTTTGTTTTTCCTTAAGGCAGCTTGAGTCTAACTATCATCATCATTGGACTCCCCGCAAATAAAAGTTTGTTTGTGTAAATCTGCCTTAGCATTTTGTGCGGTGCCAACACAGGTGAATGTTGAGAAACCAAGGCAAACATTCATGTGTGCTTGTCTTCAAGGAGAGCTAAGCTAGAGCTATTAAACAAATTTTATTATGGGCTAGGTCAAAGGACACATGGAAGAGAAGAGTTATAATCGAGAAGAGTTATAATCAAGACAATTCCCCCTTGGTTCTCTTAAGTGTGAGCTGGACTTGGGCAGTCCAGCCCAAAGAGGAAACTGCCAAATAAATCCCTAGCTTAATCTTCCCATTTTACTTTCTTTCCTGAAGGTTTTATATTGCCAAGAGCCAGGAGACCAATACAAATGCAGAAATTTTAAGGCAAGCTACGTATCATGGTTACTGTGTGAGCTATGGAGGGGCCTGTAGGGCTGCTGGTAATACATAATTGGGGCACAGAGCTTTCTGACAAGGCTCTGTACTGTCATATATCATGGTGCTTTCTGCTAGCAGGCAGGACGGCTAATGCTTTGCCTTCCTGCAAGAAGTCTCAGGGAGAAAACAAAAGAAAGGTGAGCAAGGAGGCAACAGAGAATCGATTTTTTGATACACAGCGAAACCTTGTGACAGCTGCATTAAAATGACCAAACGTTCTGTTGTATGTAAATGTCAGTAACATCAGAATTTAGTTCTGAAAAATGATAAGGAAACGGAAGTCACACACTGACTTTAGTTATGTCTCATTCTCCATTTTTACTGGAGTGGTAGCGTAGAATAATTTAGTTATTTCCAGAGTATGACAAAAGTTTCTGTCCTTTTAATAAGAAATAGTTTTCATATGCATTATTAAAATACAATATTTCTGTTCTACCTTTGAATAAAGAGCATAAATTGAAGAGCACCATAAATAAAAATTGCAATGTAACCGAAATTGCAGGAAGCATGGAATAAGGGAGTTTTCTATGGATTCCACTCATCCCTCCTGGCCATACCTGCAGAGATTTTTATGTCCTTCTAGGACAAGGGTCTTCTGCTTGGATCAGGGCTTGATTCAGAGGGTCTCTTGAGATTTCACTAGACACATGGTATTATTTGATCTTAAGTTTTCTTTTTTGCAGGTCTTGAGGGTTATAATGCTAAATATATCTTCAGCAGTTATCAGTGTTTTATGAAGGATTGCAGTGGCAGCTCTGTTGATGTGCTGGGCACATGAAGTACAATGGCTGCTGCAATCTGCATTGCATCAGGAGTGCATGCTAAAAATCTTCTTTTGAGAAAGTAATGGGACAGTTAGGTTAAATAAGATAAAAGAAAATAATCAGTGTTTATGTATATGGAAAAATCAGTGTTTATGTATATGGGAGAAAATGAAGTACAGAAAAAATAGAACTAAGACTATCAGCAAGGGCAAGAACGAGCGAGTGAAAACATGTTTATCATTCTGGGGGCTGGTGGGAATCCAGGGAAAAGATAAATGTGGTTTGTCTGTTTTTTCTTATAGTCAGCATCTTGGGACTTTGTTGTAGCATACAGTCAGCAGGATCGTGGCAGTCTGTGTTGTTGTTGTTGGATTTAAAACACCACATTCATCACTGGATTCAGTTCTTATTGTGCTGTTATATACTTAGTGGTTAGTAAGGCATTTACCTCTGCTTTGAATCTATAAGGAATTCCAAGCACTGCATTACTGGAAAATTACGTAAAATCCTTGACAAAATGGGCAAAACCTTAGAGTCTGCAGATGCCCATTTCAGGGAAGCACATTTGAAATATAGCAAACACTCAGGATTTGGAGCAGATTGTGTTGTATCAATTGGTGCTTGGCAAGATGTGATAATGGATTGAAGAGATTCCACAGGAGCGTACAGCAGTTTGGGATGACAGCAGTAAATGAAAAACAACATTTAGTGGACAAACTGAAGGGAATATACATTTCCTTCATTTTGTAAACATTGGTTCTCATTTCCATATTCTCATTTCAAGTGCACAGAAAGAGAAGTGGATATGAAGTTTAAATATGTGGTGGTTATTTTAGCAGGAAAAAGACAGCATCTAGGAGGTTTTGAGGTATTTGTTACCATTACATAATGATGCATTATTTGTCCTGGTGCCATTCACCAGAGTGGTGAATTGTTCAGAAATACTGCGTTGACTCCTGTGCCTGGAGCTTTGTAACCTTTGTCCTTGCATTGTGAGGCAGGTATGGCAGTAAATCCCACTGTAGGGGTGTGTCCAGCCGGGGCTGGATACGGCCCCAGGGCACATCCAGGGCGGTGCATGCCGTGCTGTGTGACATCAGGGGGTGCATTTAAGGTCCCTAGGTGTCTGTCCCCAGCAGGAATTCTGGGTGAGGACATTAGCACCTGCACTGTACGAGCTGCTTGCCTGAGGCAGGCAAGGTGGAGCTGCGTTTGGTGCACACGAATTCTGTGTTACAGGCACTCGCTCATCCCCACCAGGTGAGGTGGAAATGCTGCTTTTAACATAAGGAGCAAATAATAGAGAGAGTGGTTAGTGATAATAAAACAATGTTAAAAATATTTTCTTAACTCTTTTAGAGATAAAGATACAGGCTGATACTTTTAGCCTAAGGCAAGCCAGAGACATATCTTGAGAAAAAGAATGGAAGGCAACAGGTAGAGGTAAGATGGAGTGGAAGGAATAAACCTTTCACCTGTGCAGCTGCAGCCAAAGAAAGAATTAGGTCAGACTGATTTGGGTGACCAAAGGAAAATAAGGCTAATGTTTAGATGGAGTTCTTGCAACAGTACATCTATTTACTGTATTTTTAATGTGCATTTTTAGTTGGTGATAGTGTAATACAGTGGTGGGCTTTGGCCTGTGTCAGGGCAGGGGCATATTCCCTGGGAGTTGAGATGTGCCCTTAAGGCTGGTAAAAATGCCTTGCTCAGCCTGGGAGTTTTTCAGGTGAAGGAACTTCAGAAGGGTCTGCACAATTTTTCTCAGTAGATGTTTTTGTTCTGAGGGTCTTGCATCTGGCTCCTGCCTAAGGTGTAATACCTGTGGGCTGCCTGTGCCTGGCCTTGGCAGGCATCTGCTCTTGCTGTGCCCTGAGGGTCTGGACCAGTCCTTCTTCCCTGACAGCAGCTGAGGTACAGGCACAATTGGGCTCTGTTGATCTGGCCACCCATTACTGCCTCTTAATGTCCTAAAGCTTCTCAGAATCACAGTATCAAGATATTTTCTATGAAGTTTGTAAAATCATTCCATTTACCCATTTTCTTTGCGCAATAGCTGTATTACATCATTCTGATCCATGTGATGTGATGCATAGTTGATATTATCAGAAAGTAAAGTTCTTCCAAAACCCATCCCTCTGAGTACCCTTTTTTCCTCCCTGGAATTGGTGGCAAGAATTTTTTATCTGACTGGGACAGAAGGGGTTCAACAGTGAATTAGTGAAGGGTATCCTAAGCAATAAAGTATGTGAAGGGCAATAACAGAGAGCTGTGGCCATCACAGTCTAAAAAGGAAGGTGAGGCTGGTCTGTAGGAAGGTGAAGTATGTTGTCAGAGGTCTGTCTGATACCATGACAGTGGCCATATACTTCAGAGATCCCAAGGCTTTCCCAGATCCATGTGGAGTACCTACACAGCTGAGGAGCCACGCTAACAATTTCTGCTGGCTTTAGCAGCCCTCCTGGATCAGATTCAGAAACCCTCTGACCTCAGATAAGGTAAACTGCCTTGTAGATAATGACTTTGGCCTCCAACTTTTGTCTCATCAGTGCTTGAATAAATAGGGGGTAATGATTGGAGCCTACTGTCTGCTGTGTTAACACAATGTCCTTGCGCTTTTAACACAAACGCCTGTGCAAAGAAAACTGGTGTAGTCTGAGAGCTTCTTTCATCACTTTTCATTTAATGCAGTATCTAAGAGAGTGTTTTGCTGGAGTAAGGAGCTCAGCATAAAACCCCAATAAAGCAAAACTTGAAAGACACCAGTTTTTCTTGCAGCAGTGACACATTACATAAATAAAACACTGTAATCCGGTAAGATGATAGTTTTCTCAGAAGGCATGTTGCTGCCAGCTGTTCTTTATAGAAGGGAGTTTTTTTACATTGTTGCTGGGAAGGGAACTTCTCCTAACCCAGCAGCTGACAATGAAAGTTTTCACCTCCCCATTTGCTGACTGCTCCTGAATTTCCCGACTTTGTGGAGATTCTATGGCTTGCCTCTGGACTTGCATGTCCTCTGGATGCTTGTGCATGCTGTTTCTCTGGTGTGGCACTCTGAGAGGCAGCACTGTATTCCTAGTGACTTGGTCAGAGATGTAAGTTGTAGGACAAAATATGTCACGAATCATCGTTTTGGATTAAAATGAATATTCCATTTCTGTTTCATGGTTCATAGCCTTGGACTCCAACTTGCAGGCACTGTGGAACCAGGCTTGAAAGACGCACTGTTGTTTCTTTAGGTGAGCTCTTAACACTGGATGAAAGATTTGACCATGTTTTTTTCTGGCAGAGTGTCCTGCTATGACCAATGCAAATACAGTAATTATGGCTTGCCTGAAGAATTGTTATGCCTGAAATTCAAAATATTTCCTGGTTGTACTCTTCTCGTTATAACTTTTTTCATGTGGTATAACCTCAACCAGTTGTCCCCTACCCAGTTCCCATGCACTGTTCTCCTAGATCCTGAGTGCATGACATCCAGCTGGACATCCAGCCATCATCCTTGTCACCAGGCCTGTGACTTTTGGCACAGGATCAGCTTTCTGATACTTGATGTGATGAGGCATGTGCCTGCCCTCAGAGTGCCTGAATATTGCCCACTGTCAGAGCATGAGTTTCTGCGCTCTGACATCTGCTCAGATCAGATCATTTGGACTCAAATCACACACTGTGCTCTGCTTTGATCCCTTGTGGAACACTGGAGACACTGGGGTGGTTGCCACAGAGCAGACCTGCCATGGGTGACCAAACCAATAGCAAATAAAAAATCAATTAACTGGCCTCCTAACATTATCCTCTGATAGCCTTCAGAACTAAAACTGCTTTCCTGATTTTAAACATCTGAATGTATTTTAAAATCCTTGCAAGGAATAAGAGCCACTAACCTCTGTTGATACTGAGTATGCAAAACTGTATCTTTTCATAGCAGTACTCTCTGCTACTTCCAAAAAGTAATTTGTCAGGAAATGTAGGGTTTTATGAAGAAAATATCACAGTCTATTTTAATCTTTGACCCAGAACTATGAAGTGAAAAAAATTAATCTCTGGGCAGATTGATGCTCCTAGAGAAGATTTCATTCCTATAGAGTGGTGTGTATATAGATTGCAGAATGCTTTAGAAAATGGAAGGATGAAATGTGTTACAGGCTTCTTAGTTAGCTGCAGATATACAAAGGTATTTTACGTTAATTAATCTTTTTTTTTTCTAGAATAAGTAAAGAAAAACCTGAATTCCCTTGCTAAAATTAACTGATCTTCATCCTCAGAGCCTCTGGGGATTAATCTGGGTCTATGCCCTCTTCAGGCATTCAGTTAAACAAATTTAGCAAATCAGAGGCTGATTTGTTAAATTTGTTCCCATTTAGCAAATAAACTTCAGATCATTACTTTTAATGAAATACATGGACTTAAGTTTGGACAAAATCAAGTCTCTCCAAATACACTTCCCTAGTTCAGCCTTCCCCAGCTTACCCTGGTTCTGTGAGGTTTAGCAGCTCACATGGTGAGCGCAGGAGCAAAGGTCACTCAGCACAGCACTCTTGGCAGAGCTGGGAATAGGGCTGAGAGAGCTGCTCTCTGGTGGTGTCCAGGTTGCCCTGGCACAGCAGGGCTGGTTTAGCCTTCTGTCTGTCTGCATCCCAGCTCCAGAAATGAGTGCTCTTTTCTTTGAACCTCCAGTACACTCAGGTATGGCCTCTCTTTCCAGCATTTTGATCTTACACACATCTTTTCTCCTTTTAATGCTCTCCTGGAGCCATCCATGCCCCAGCTTTTGCGCCATGTGTTGCATGTAGGAAATCACTGACACTGGCAGTCATTTTGGATTATGTATTTACATCCACACATAACTTAACTGTATTACAAAAACTTTATAAACAATATTTTTCTCTGTTTCAGTGGCAGTAGTCACGTTTTTTTAAATTGAGACCATCTGCTATAAGTAATGACTTAAATCTTCTGCCTGCTCTAGCATTTCCTGGTTTTAGTCTCAGGCAGCCCAACTTGATTTCAAGGACATTACTTTTAGTTTATAGTAACGCAGGATCAAATGTTTGGACTTCACTGAGACACAGTATCCTACAAACATATTTTTTCTTTGTTTTTGTCTGAGATGTCATTTTACCGTATTAGTGCTTGTAACTATACAATTATATTAACAGTATTTCCCATAAATCGTAGGTGCACTGAGATATGTTCACAGGTCTTTTTCTCTTCTCCTGTAAAAGTGCTTTTTAACACCTTGTGAACATTTCTTTTTTAAGCAAAAAAAAAAAAAAAAAAAGAGAAAAGTCTCCAAGCCATTCACATGTGCAAGATGACATGGTTTTATTTTTGCTGTAAGTGAAAGTCGTCATGTCTGTAAAAAGCTGAGTGGGAGATAGTGCTCTACCTTACAGCAGGCAGGACAACCACCTGGGAATCATGAATTGAAGGTCCCACAGTTAATTATCTAGCAGGCTACTACAGTCCTTTTGTTATATGTAGGTACAGCCCCAGTGCTTGGAGGATCTCCATGTCCTTGATCACTTGCCTACAGGAAGGAGAAAGTACACGTGGGATCCATCTCCATCCAAAGCCAAGCTCTGCAGCCTCAGGGTGGGGTCATTACAAACCCAGGCACCTGTTTCCTACTGACAGGCTACACTCACTATGCTCTTTAGAAAGTTCTTCACAATGAATGCTGTCAGTTCTTGATTAAGTAGCCTCCTGATGGCATTTTAGGAGAGGTGAAAATACGATGGCTTTATGCAGCTACATTTATTTAAAGAAGCACATGTTCTGTGTGCCCCAGGTACAAATGGCCAGTACTGTGAGAAGTGACAGTACTGGAAGTGACTCCCTGTGAAATACCCTTCATTTCCTTCCTTCACAGCACTAATCTGAATCCTGAAAAGAGTCCAACATTTTGCCATCTCTGTGATTTTCAGCCTGTCCCTCTCCCACGCTGTGGGAGGACAAGCTGTGCCTCCTGCAGGCGCCGGCACGACGATGGATGCCAGCAGAGCTCCATAAAGCTTTGTACCGTATCCCATCCCACCCCACCCCACCCAGCAGGGTGCGACCAAGCAAGGAGGATGCTGCAGCCATCTCTTGTCCAAGTGGGAACATCAGAAAATCTGAACAGAGCAGAGCCTGGAAAGTACCTGGTTGTCCTCTGGTTGTCCCTCTTGTACCCTGTGGCTTTTTTTTTTGCTTCCTCAGTATTAAACTCCCACTCAGATTTAGGAGGCCCTGGCTATAAGAGCATGGATCCTACACCTTTCAGATTGCACACAGCCAGTGGCAAGGCAGCAACTTGAAGTGAATGTTGCTGGTTATGAATATATCCAGCTTTTGGGTTGTTCTCTGTAGGTTTAAAAGTTATGCTTTTTTGTAATGCTAAAGATGCCGTCCTTCTGTGTGGTGTGGTAACATGGAAACTACACTGTGAATTTTTCTCTCTGTGGTAATACTTAAATATTTTGTTCTCTTCCATCAAGGAAACTGCACAAAGCAATATTCTTGTTTATTACATTCCTGAAAATCTAAAAATTTTAAAAGGCTAGTCCTCTATGTTAACCTACTGAGAACAAATTTCTAGTATGCATTTGCTAAAATAACGTTCTTCAGCTTGTGAGAGAGAGCAGAGCCTGGAGGTCTTGTGAAATGTCTGTCTGTCAGAGCCTACCTTTGGCTGATACTGAGCTCTGCAGCCACGAGTTTGTAACCTTTGGTCCTGGAGATGCCCTGGTAGTTTCCTTAGTTTTGCCATAGGGTTTTCTAGCTTGAGTAACATGTTTCTTGTCCAGGTGGGGAGCTGGCTTGAAGGTGATGTAGAACTTCAAGCTGTTCCTATGGTGACTCTTGTTGGCTATCTCGAGGATTCCTCTTCCTTTGTGATGGATAGAGAAGCTTTTATCCAGGGAAAGAGTTGGGGGATGAAGGGCTGCAGTTGTGGTGCTCCCTTTGCTGCTATTCACTGTCCAAGTCCCTTTTACTGGCTCCCTCAAGCTTCCTTTCCTTCTTTCACACTCACCTTTTTTCTTTCCCTCAGTGGTTTCACTGAGTCTTATGCCAGCAAAGTCTGGTTTAAATCCATCTTTTAGCCAGTGAAGAAGCTAATGAAAATGTACCCATAAAAAGCCACTCTGGATCCCTGTTGTTGGTCTGTAATGACTCTCGCCAGAGTAGCTCAAGATACTTCTCATGGCGATTCCCTGTGGCTGCTTGTGATTATTCCCACTGTATGGATGAGGAAGGTAGGAGGCAGAGAGGATGCTCCAAGCACAGGCTCAGCTCTGCCTGCCCTCATGGCGCTGCTGGTGGCAGAGGTAAGGCTCCCATGAGCACAGTCAGGGCTGTGGACGGGATATGGCTGGCTGAGGTGGGATACCCAGCTGCTCCCAGCCCTTGGCAACTTGCACAGCAAGGCGAGCAGGATATTTCTTTATCTAAATAAAATGACAGAGCTGAATAAATGGAGATCAGATGCTGAGTCAAGGAAGCCAGGGTGCTCCCAGAGTAGAAGGTTTTCTCCAGGGTGAGGAGAGGAGGCAGGAAGTGGGAGTGAGAGCTGTGAGGAGGTGAAGAGGATCTTCTGTGCTGACTGGGAAAGGACTCACAAGAGAGAGAAGAAACGCTCTCCAGAATGATGACTGGGGAGAAGCAAGCATTCGGTGTGCTTGGGTTTGAGGGATTATGGCAAGGTCTTGCCTCCTTTTGTGTGGAGAGAAGCCTGGCTTTGGGGTGGGGAGCAGAGGGTCCACTGATCCTGTCATCCTCCATCACCATCTGACCTGATCACACTGAGCAGTTAAGAGCCACATCAAGCTCTCAACAAGCTTTAGGAAAGTGAAGAAATATTTAGATTTCATTTTTCTCTGTTTTGTTGAGGTTGGTTTGTTTGTTTGTTTGTTTGGGTTTTTTGTTTGTTTTGTTTTGCTTTTTTCTTTTAATTCTTGTTACCTTGAGAGCTTTTCTTAAAAACTAATTCATAAAAATTGTAGTTAAATTTTAACTGATTGGCCACTCCCTGACTGCTGCCTTGTGGCTTGCAAAATTACTGTAGCAGACTAATTTTGGAGTGGGATGCTTTGTGCTTTGACATGATGCTCCAGTACAAGCGATTCTGTGTAATTGCCTCAGTCTTCTCATCTCATTACAGGAAAGCGAGGTTGTGTCCCATTAATTCCAGCAGGTGCCCAGACACATGCCAAGCACGGAGTCTCCCAGAACATTACTGGCTGACAGAGACATCTCTCACCCTTTTCAGATATCAAAGTTATTTGTGCCCTGCCCTCAGGGCAAAGTAGTTTTGCGGGAAGTATCAGGAAAGCAATCTAAACCTTAAAATAGAAAGGCATACCCAAGGGAACACCTTTCTCAAGGGCGGAAAGCAACTCTTAATTAAAGAGGGGGAGAGCAAGAAGTAGCAATCTCCTTCTTTAATGCATCAATACATATAGTATGTGCAATATGGGTAACAAAACTCTTGTGGGGACACATTCAACATTGACTGATTCGAAATTAAATCCACCTTAAAATGACTGAAGCAGTTTTTACTGTATTGTCCCCCTCCCACATGGCATGGCAGCTTCTTTCCTGAGTAGCACAGGGAAAGCTCAAGCTTTGCCTGGACGAAGATGATGGAGCTGGAGTGAAACAGTGCATTGCAAGCTGCCTCAGCTCCTTTGTGTGCAGAGGTGCCTAGGTACATGCTAACTTGTTTCTACCTGATGTGTAAATCAAGTAGATCTGTGGGTCATAAAAAATTATAATTTCTACCCAAACAGAAGGTGAAAAAAGTGCAAGATGGGCTCTAGCACAAATACATTGGCTAACATTGCTCGAAAAGAAGACTCACAAAATTCACAAAGTTCTCGGTGGGTTCACCTTGGAAACGATTTAACAGCCTGTCCTATTTTATTTCCAACACCAGTTTATGTTCTCTTGGAGATATGTGGGCCCTGGGAGCCTGGGCTTGCTGCTGTTCCAGGAGCTCCAGCATCAAAGAAGTGACTTCTGTCTTTTTCTTTCCACTCCAGGAAGCTCATAGCATTTAGTGCCTAAAATCCCACACACCAGGCTTCCCTCCAGCAGCTTTCCTACTTGCCAGTGCTAGTACATTTTGCTCCATCCAGCCTGGGACCTTGAGGTGAGAGCAGCTTCTCCTCACAGGCAGACTCCTCAGCATCTTGGGAAAGACACTTTTCAGTTGCACTTAGCATTTCTGATCTCAGTGCTGGCTGCTGCCCAGCCTACTGAAATGGTTTGCACCATTGCCAGTGGGAAAGCTTTTATATAAGGGAACATAAATAATTTTCAAAAGTGCTGTAACTGTCATAAAGTGTCTTAATGGGTAGCATTTAATCTAAACAGAAAATCCCAAATGCCTATGTCAATTATATGGGTCGCTTTTCTTAAATGCTAGAAGTTAGAGTGTTCTTTTTTATTTACATTTTATTACTTTATGCCACTATGAGGGAACATTTTCTCTTAAACTTAGGTCATGTTTGCAATTTCTTGACTTTCAGGGTTTTATATGAGATTCAGAAATCCCCTTCCACTCACAGAGTTTCGGCTGCTGGCAGCAATGCCTAATGCTTGCTCAAGGCTGAGAAGCTGCCTGAAGTCCAGGAAATCTAGAGTTCTTGACTTTCTTCTATTACTTTCAATGCAGGTGGTAGGTGTGCCTGGGGATCTGTGGCTAACCCACTTCTGCATTTCTAGGGTCCTGTCCACAAAGGTGAGTATTTGAATTTTTAAGAAGGCAGTGGGTGACCATCAGCCCTCATTTAGGCAAGGACGAGGGGCTGCTGGAGCTGAGCCTCAGGCAGGGGACATAAGAGGACACAGACAAGGTTACAGATCAAAAAATGTTCTCAGTAAAGCAGTCTGCTCTTGCTAATACAAGCAGATTATAATTCTGACTGAGAACCAAACTTTTTTTTGCTTTAGGGAGATGAAAAGCAGTTCCCAGGTTATTATGTGAATAACGTCAGATCAACAACTTGATTTTTGTGGAAATTTGCCATTTGCACAGTCAGATAGCTGGGGAGACAGACCTTCAGATCTCCTTCATCCCCCTTTCCAGTTATGGTATCTGCAGGGTAGATAAAAGTAATCATCAGAGACCATGGTTATCACAGGCATTTGTCACAGGGCTGTCAGTGAGCAGCTCAGCTGAGGTCAGAAAGGTGGGTTGCCCACAGCCTGGGGGAACAACTATTTCCACCTGTGTTTCACTACTGAAATTTTGAAAGACCTTTGGGCAGAGCCCTTCTTCCATTCCAGGAGACAGTCTCTCTATAAATTATTTCATGCAGTGTGTTTAATTGCTGCTGCTCTGAGAAGGTCCAGCATCTCCTGCTGCTACTGAGCCATGGAAGCAGTGCCCCAAAGAAGGACATCTGTCAGAGAGAGTAGGGTTAGAAGAAAGAAGGAGGAAAATGCAGCTGTGATTTTATGAGAAGTTAAGGCTACTAATTTGTCTGAGAAAGGAGAATTGATAAGAGTGAAATTCCTACTAAGCTGAATGAGGCACTAAAGAAAACTATTTTTTTTAATAAGTCTGGTTTTGTTAGATTGTTTAGATATTGCCTGGTTACCATTAGTCCTCTAGAGTAGCAAACTTAATATTAGATTGCTTTTAGGGACTACATAGATATTATTCATTTGCTTCAAGCCCACACCACTCCCTGCAGCTTTCAAACTGGTGCTGGGGCTGAAGCCCAGGGGTTACCTGTGCCATGAAGTTGGTCACATGGACACCAGGTGCTGGAGCAGCCCCACCACCGTCACTGCCACTGGCACCCACCCCGGGCCCACGGCAGTCTGGCCACCACGAGTTTGAGTCTGTCAACAGGGCTCAGCTCCACAGCAACACCAGACACCAGCCCACAACCTACCCTGCATTTCTAAGCACTTCCCAAGCCTAATGTAAGCAGTTTTTCAGCCCTTTGGGAGGTTAGAAAATGCTCCAATTTCTGTTTTCCCCTGAAGGAAAAAAAAACAGGTTACACAGAAAGCATGTGTCAGAGCAGGGGACTGAAGCCAGTTCTTTCCAGAGCTTTTGATGGATTCTGTCAGTAATACTTTAAGGATGAAGAGCCTCTTGCTAATAGCAAATGCCCAGCAAAAAGTGATAAGTAAAAGCAAACATGAGAGAACTATTTCCCACTCCACTCCCAGCCTCCAGTGAGCCTCTGCTCAAGGATTTCCTGTAGCTCTGTGTTTAATTCTCCCTGGCAGCTCTTTTCCATTTGAATTTCTTTGCTTTTCAGGCATATGTGAAAGTCTGGCATCCACAAATTTCTGTGGCAATGAGCCTTACAGCTTAATTACACCCTGTGTAAAGAGGGTGTCTCCTTTTGACGCAAAGCCTTCTACCCACAGCCGTATTTGCTGGGCACTGCTGAGACATCATTCCCGCCGGCAGCGCGCCGACAGAGCGGTTCCAGAGGGGTCGCGGCCCCTGCAGCAAAGCTTTGTGCCACTGCCACAGCTCTGCTCTCTTTTGGCTCATGCAGCACGTGCAAAAGCTGCTTTGTGGGACAGCTGCAGGTTCAGCTCGGGCTTCTGTCAGCACAGCAGGGTCAGGTCACTTTTCATCTCCGAGCACTGTGAACTTTCATGTGTCAAAGTCCTATTGCAAATGAGACAGTAGTGATTTTCATGCAGAACAAACTCATGTTAAATTAAAAAAACCCAAACCAACTGATTTCTCATCTTAATAACAATGTGCACTTTTTCCCCAATTGTATATCCCACTGGCTTTATAAAGTGATACATTTTTACATAACAACAGAGTCAGGACCAAAAAGCCTCTTAGCTAAATGTTGCTAAATTAGAGAGTCTATAAAAATTTCAGGGAAAGAAATCACAGGTTGCAGACAGGCCTCTTCCAGGTAGCCCTGAAATCTCGTCTGTGGTAGTTTCCTACTATGATTCATTAGGGCAATGCTTTCTTAAGAGTTTTGTCGGGATTTGCAGCAGTGGTGGATTTGAAGAGCTCCATCCTTGCAGTATCAGACTGGGAAGTTCAGAATCTCAATGTTTAGCTACCACAGCTGCTCCCTTGCCTGAAAGATCCATGCACAAGGTGTTATCATTTCATGTGATGATGTTCTCCTGTTGAAAAAATGCAGAAAAATGAGGCAGACAGAAAAGTTTGGACCAGGAGACATGTTAAAATGGTAAGACAAGGCATTTTTAATTCACAGCCAGGTCCTGGGTGGCAGCAGATGAGCTGAGGTGTGACAGTAGGTAACTCTATAAGCAGCACATGCAAATGCAGGGATGTTTTGTGGGCTGTGACTGAGTGATGCAAAAGAAAGTCCTTTCCTTCCTCCTCTCAAAGGTTGGCAGCACGGCTGCTGAAGCCTCTGTAGGCTGTAAGCTAAGCAGAATCTAATTTTGGTAGCCAGACCATATGGCTTTTGCTATAGCCAAAAAAGTCTATAGCAGTCTTATGTAAAGTCCAGAGCAGAAGCAGTCTACCCAGAGTCAGATATACAATCAGCTTCAGAAAATACTGTCTTGCCTATTTTTTCCTACATCCTTGTTTTAGCTTGATACGGATTAATACAACCGAAGTTCATGAACTGGTTTTGAAACATCTCTTTTCTCCTTTTTGCACCACAGCATTTAAGGATTAAACCCAGAGCAATCCACTACATACTATTTATAAAAAACCCTGAGATTGATGTCTGCATTTTGTAAATGTGCTTAAATTTACACACAAGAAGTTCTGTTCTTGAAATTTAATTCTGCACATACACAGAACTGGCTTCCATTAATCCTTTTTCTTTAATTTTTTTTTTTTTTTGAGACATTCTTACTGTCATTGTGGGCAAGAAGGGGAATTAACTATAAACATACTGGTAATAGTCAACTGACCAAAGTCAAAAAGACTAACAAGCATCACAGGACTGTTTTCTGAAAATTTATGTTGGGTGTTTTTTTATAAAAAGAGCATGCCAAGAATCACCAATTACTTGTCTCAATCTACTCTGTTTTTTATTTCTCCACTTCTTTTCTCATCACTTGGTAATTCAGATACATTAAATTCTATTCCACAGGTTGCCAATTGTGAAAATGACATATATTAAAATCCTGAACTGGGTGACTAGGTTCTGCAGGTTTTTTTGTACTACTTAGATGAGGATAAATGTTCTGAGGGTGGCAATAGTTAGATGTGAATTAGCCAGTTCTGTTCTGCTTGCCAGCTGTGACAGATGTGCTGTGCTGCATTCAGTTTGGAGTGGAAAATGATTACCAAGAAGAAAATATGGAAAGCACATGAGGTTGTGCAGCACCTTTAAACAATGATCCTGAAAGCCTTTCAAAGGTTGTGCAGCAATGCTCTTGGAAACTTTGAAGTCCTTTGTAGAGTACATACACCCTGACACAAGACCCGAGAGTTTTGCTTCTGTGTGATTCTTAGAGGGTTTTCTTGGTCCAAACTTCTCCACCTGGTGCAGCTGCAGCTGTTTCAGTTCCTTTCAGTCCAAAATAGCCTCTGAAAAGGACTGATAAACAGAAGAGAAAGCAAAGTTAATAAAAAAAATATACATACACACACACACACAAATATATATATATATATACACACATATATATTTGAGAGAGACCCCCACATGATGGTACTGAAGGAGAGCTGCGAGGGGTGACCAAGAGACATCTTGGTGAGGGGCCAGTAAATCAGAATCACAGAATGGGTCAGGTAGAAAGGGACCACAGTGGGTCATCTGGTCCAACCTCCATGTTCAAGTAGGGTCATCCCAGAGCACATGGCACAGGATTGTGTCCAGATAATTCTTGAGTATATTCAGGGAGGGAGACTCCACAACTTCTCTGGGCCATGTGTTGCAGTACACTCAGTCACTCACACAGCAAAGTTCTTCCTCATGTCAGAAAAATTTGCAGGACAGGGTAGGAAGTTTGCTAACTAAAGCAAAAGTCTGCTTCCTGCTACTCCAAAGATACTTTCAATTAGGTAGGATTAAAATATTAGCCAGAAATGAGCAGTAAGCATACTACAGTGAGATGCTGAGAATATGCGGGTTTTTCCATTTGTAAGAATTGCTTGGGACAGATACAATTAGTAGTCTCTCTGCTGTGGAAAACCATTTATTGTTCACCATGTTTTACAGAGGATCTGAAAAGGGATAGAACACAGAGAACAGTTGTAGCTCATGGAACTGCAACTGCAAGAAGCAGACTCTAATTAGTCTCAAATAAATAAGTAGAAGAGGTCCTGAAATCATAGCTCTGGAGAGTATGGCATTCCCTCTCCCTTGTCTGCTCCTGGCGAGAACCTGCAGTGCAGGAGTGGGAGAAAGGCCTGGACAGATGGACTTGTGCCCTTGGGAAGATAAGCGTGCCCAGGAAGGGCCCTTGGCTGCAGCTGCACTCCGGGACACGCCTGCTGTGCAAACTGGCCTCCTCCCAGCCACTCCCAGCTCAGACTCGGCTTCTCTGGGATAAGGACACTTACACAGGACACTGCCAGGGACACAGTCTGTGCAGAGCTGGAAGACATGGGGAGACAGGAAGCGTACCCAGCTGCTGTGCTCACAAAGGCACTGGGTTGGTGGTTAGGAATGAATCCCATACTAGCTTTCACAGTTAAGGTGAAGTGGAAAAAGACTGAAAAAAACCCCACATACAAGCACACCAGGATAGGTATTAGCTAACACCAACCGTGACCTTCATCATGATGACTAACCAGCTACAACACTGAAATGAGTCCTTCACAAAGAAAGAAACGCAAGCAAAACTCTTTCCTCAGCAACTGGCAGGATCAATGCCAGGCTCAATATCCTTAATTTTAACCTGTGAATAGACATTCATTTGAAAAGAGTTTGTGATGAGGTAAAGTTCTCTCCTTTTCCTCTTAGATGCTAAGAGGAAATTGCTGTACAATCCCTAGTAGCGCTTTCTTTTCCTATTGGCACGGTAATTTACTTTTACAGCCCATATGAAATAAATACTGTGATATTCATTTATCAAAACCCAAGACGCTGGACTGGAAGGCCAAGCAGGGAAATTCAGCAGGCAAATGCAGGCTCAGAATGTGTTTGTCCTACCTCTCAGGGATTTGTTTCAATTTGCACCTGGAGAACCAACCAAAATTTTCAAAAAAAGCCACAATCTGATAAACGTGTATTTGAAAAATAAAAAGTGTAATCCTATTAGAATTCAGCTACACTGGGTAACCTACAAATCGAGCAGAGGAAACACACTATGGTGTTAAATGCTCACAAAACCAGATCTTTCTGTAGTCCTCTTACTACCCTGCATTTACGTCTAAAACCTTAATCTCATTTTAACATAGAAAGCAGTGAGATGGATTTGCTAGGATTAGTCTATGTGAGAAAAAGAGAAGTTAAGGTGTTTACTGGCTAAAGAGTAAAGATACTTAGAGAGCTGTTCTGAAACATAGTTTCTAAGGGATGCATTTTTTCCCTACATCCTTATTAGTGGCAGCTGGACTGAAAAACAAAGCTAAAGGGGTTTCCTTTCAAATTCAAAGCAATTCAGCTGTAGCCTTAAAAATGCACACACAGAAAAAGGATTAATTTTCATCTTTTAACAGAAATGATTCCCTAGAAAGGAAGCAAATGGTGTCCAAAAAGCAACATTTGTGATATGAGAAGCCACGCCAGCTTCTTGAGTGCAAGCTACAGTATGTGCTGACAGCTTAAGCAATGTGGGGTGCAGGATTAGTCATTGCCCTGCTATTCACAGCAGCTCGTTTCTTCTTCTTCTTCATAATCTGCAGAAAAGCAAAACAGAATTCCGAACACCAAACTTCAGGGGTTTTGATTACAGGGAAAGCACTGAGAAATCACTGTGTGGAGTATCCTGTGTTTAACTGCAGCATGGAACTGATTCCTGCAAGGAAAACTACATAACGAATAAAACAAAGTTCAAAAAAGCAGGAAAGTATTGAACACTTCCTTTACTGGTAGCCTCAGCATTTAGCTTGTAACCAGTTTTTAAGCATTTCAGGATTCATAAATATAAGGTAATGAATTCTGTGCAAGTTCCTGTAAACTTCTGACCAGTCAGTAGTCTGGCTGCACTGTACAATGTTTTAGATACACGCAGAAGTTTCAGGATGAAACTGCCAGATTATTTACTGCAAACTTATACAATTAATCAGCAAGATTGTCATAAGTGTTGTAACAGGCTTTGCTGTATTTATTTATCTGCCCTTACAACACCAAGACTTCAAGCTTCTCAGGCAGAACTATAGAATGTGCTGGTTCACTTTGGTTGCAGCAAGTATGCAAATTCTACTTCTCCATTCTGAGAGGAAATGTGAAAAGCCTAAACACCTTTGCTATGGGATGGCTTGTTACTTTTTGGATTTGGTGGGGGTTTTTTACGTTGATTTATTCCCATTGTCTACCCTTATCATGATCCATTTATATAAAAGTGATTCATTACATTGAAGACATGGAGATACTTAGCCAAACTTCTGCAGCATGCAGTCAGGAGCGGGCCAAGTAGTCTGGATTTGGAACATGGGATTTTATTAAAAATGTGGATAATTTTGCTTTTAAATTCACCACATTTTTTAGAATTTTTAGTTTGTTATAATATAAAACATCAATGTAAATCATAAGTATGACATTTAAAAGCTGAACTGACAATTGAGCATGTTCTTTTAACTAACAGGGGTATTTTATCTGGATTTTAACATGCCAGTCTAACCATGTAAAGGTGTTACCAGTAGTCAAACCTGAAAACAGAAAGCAGTATTTTGGCAAGACATTTTATTACAATGTCAAATCTCTTTTGTTAGCAGTCAGTCATTGAAAACAATCTGTACACATCTAATTCAGTCAACAAAAATAGTTGTACAACTTTAGGTGATGTGGCCCTTTTATGTAACTTCTTATGCTCTGAAGTGACACTCTTCATTGTCTGAATCCTCACATAAACAATTACCAGTCTTAACATATATTAATGTAAGATTAACTTCTTCTCTCAAAAGTACAAAAAATAACACTTTAAATATACAGTGACTCCTAAGCTTAGACAGAATCCTGTCAGGAAGAGAGTCCTGCATTTCAATAGACAGTGCCTTCAACATCAAGAGTTCTTCAAAGTGCTTGGCAGAGTGTGTGAACACTATCCCCACTTACCAGATGATGAAATAAGGCACAGAGGTCAAGTACCTTGCCCACTGTCACACAGTGAGTGGTAGAACTAACAGAGCAGAATTTCGGGGGTTTCAGTTCTCCAGTGTAATCATCACATCTCATTGCCACTACTCAAGTGCAATGGCTTGAACATTTCTGAGGAGCAAAATGTGTACAGCACACAGTAAACAGGAGGGAAGATTCAGGGCCAGTTAAAGGCTGCAACAGTTTCAACCCAAACCAAATGAATTTGGTAGTCAGTAACTCATAATGCACTTCAGGGAATGATTACATAGGGAATTATACATTAACCTGAAGAGAGAAAGCTCGTTAAACATAAGACATATGGTGTTAGCTTTGCAGAAAGTACTGGTTGTCTTAAGCTTGACAGTAGCTCAGGTATAATGTTAAGTTTGTCAGAGAAGTGGTACTTTGTGATCAGCAAATGTTCTAAACACTCTTCTCCTACCAGCAAGGTGAATTTCTCTGGAGAGTCACATGGAAATGCAAATAAGGGCTAAATATCTCCTCAGGAGGCAGAGATGTGTATGAGGCACATTAATTGCTTGGGAGGTATGGACTAAATGGTAAAGAAATACCAATCCAGAAAAACAAAACAGTCTAAAATAAATATGGTTAAGGAAACTGAGTCACCCATCCAAAATCACCAAGAAATGCATCTTTGGATAGCTTACGCTGCAAAAAATAGTGTGACACATGTAATCCCTGCCTGGATGAGAAGCATTGTCTGGCCTAGCCCTCTGCTGACAAACAAGCATTTCAGAAAGCCTGTCCTTGGATAGGATGCTCATGAGATGACTCATTTACTGACAGAGACTGCTGATGAGATTCAGAAACAAGTACACTTTGATTCTGTTCTTCACTGACTTGCTGGGAAGGAACTGTATCATGGCTAGAGTGAGACTGCTGACTTGATTCGTGAGACAGCTGCACGTGCTGAGCTGGATGTGAAGATCCCGCCATGTGGATTTGTTCATTTTGTCCTTGGTGAGCATGGAGATGTTCTAGCGCTTCCTTGGAAAGAGTGATGACATGCATTTGTTCAGGTTGTGCAGCCTCTATTTGGTTTGCAATCACATTGATACTTTGGATTTGTTCTGCTTGCTCCTGCTGAGCTGAAAGCAGTAAGTTTTGCAGCTGCTGTGGTGGCTGCGCAAGGAGCGCGAGGTTCGCAGCCTGCTCTGTCGTCATGCTGGGGGCATTCTCTGCAGTCACAATACTGATGCCTTGATTGTGGCTGGGCATGAAGTTGATGTTGTGTACTGCATCTGTAACCAGCAGCTGAATTTCCTGCCCTCCCGAGGTGGCAAGCTGGTACTGCTGCAGCTGGAGAATACTTCTCACTTCTTCCGGATGAACGTTGGTGCTTGAGGTGGCGCCGGCTTCCTGAAACTGCTTCTCCTTGCTGTGAATTTTCAAATGAGACTTCAGGTTGTCCAGACGGGCAAACTGCAAATTACATTCTGGGCAGGCAAAAGGCTTTTTGCCTGTGTGTAAGATACAGTGTCTTCTCTTAGCACTGGAATCAGAGAAGGATTTTCCACATATATCACAAGAATATGGCTTTTCTCCTCTGCAAAAGGAAAGCATTTGATCCCATTAAAATATTCACTTTGACAATGCTGCTTTCTGAAACTTACTCTGTAATAAAATACTTTAATGATTACATTGTTTTTCTAAATTTTAAGTACTTAAAAGGTACTGTCATTAAAAACATCCTCTATTTGACCTCCTGATTACTTCCATTTGACTTCACAACCTGTACAATTAGTACATACTCCAAAACTACAGAGATAACTGCCTTCCTCTCATAAAACCAGAGGTACAAGCTCCACGCTGCTAGACCTTGACGAGAATGCAACAACTTCGCACAGTTCTTAGTACTGACCATTTTAAGAACATTCATTAACAGTGTGGGCTTAAAAACAAAAAGAAGTGTCCAAATCCTAACTTTCTGCCTGCGTCAAAAGGACAAGAAATTTTACTGGAAGTGTTTTCTTAAACAACAGTTCTCCAGTGATTTAAAATCTAACATGTCTTTATGCAATGCATTGCACGGACAGGGGTAAAAGACAATTAATGCTATTAGAGACAGGATAAGGGAAGTAGGAGAATTCTCCAATAACCTTGATACACCATGGCTACTCTTCTGCTGTCAAATAAAACTTACAGTACAGTTTTCACAACAATAATATAGCAGTAAATACACTGTCGGTGAACAGGCTCAAAACACCAAAGAGACTCTTATAGTATCTTTGCACATGAGTATTTAGGACTTCAGTACTTTCCACTACCATTTTTTTCCTTACATAGATAAAGCAAAAATGTTACATTTTTAACAATCATTCAAAATGCAAACAAGTCCTGACCATTCTAAAATTAAACAAGCACTACATACAAGTTATAAAATTAGAAGTTACATTTTTAAAAAATGTAATGAAAATATGACATACTTTACCTGTGAATTCTAATGTGAGTCTGAAGTGAACTTTTAGCTGTAAATGATTTGCCACAAATCTCACAAGTGAAGGGCTTCTCACCTATCAAAAATAAATGTGACTTCCCTTTTTAAATAGTACTTTTCATCCATACATTAAAAACATTTTGTATTTTACCATACACAGTATCAAGTGTGCACTGTTGGCTCCTCACACTTCTGCCATGGTTCAGTAGATATCCAAAACTGAATGAACTCACGAGTCAAAATGAGGGTATAACATTTTAAATGTACACTTCCAGCATTTCTCCCCTTTGAAGATGAAGAATTAGGTGATCCAAGCCCCCAAAGCAACAAAAAGCCGTACCTATGGCACAGATGTGGGTGTTCCATGTGGAACAGAAACGCTTTGAAAAAGGCTGTCCCTGAACCCTGGCATTAATGCCACATTCACATGCAGCACCATGCAGATGAGTAAGCCCAAACTTCCAAAGCTAGAAATTGAATCTATTATCATAACAACTTGCCTGGCTTTCTATAAGGCTCCTTCACACTACGATATTCTGGGAACACCAGTTAGGAAAAAATTAAATTATCATGAGTTAAATAAAATGTGAGTTTGTTTAGGGGTTTTTGTTTCTTTGTTGTTTTTCTTTTTTTTAGTGCATTTGGAATTCTGATGTCTAACTGAGTAGAAGCAGAGAGGCCAAATTTAACTATACGAAGGTTCACAAGAAACAGATACTACCCAACCAAAGCAAATCCTAATTCACACCATAACAAATCCTTGTAGCACTGAGGTTCTTTAAGACACTAGACACACTTATCCAGATCACCGCTGTGGTAATTCACACCATCAAAGCACACCAAACCCAGGGATTGGGCAGCAGCCAGTTTCCAAGGAAGCTTTCCCATTTAGCATAGAACTGCAATGCTTACCAGCTTTCATGTGGCTTTGGAGGGCATGGATAAAGGATGAGAGAACAAGAAACATTTGTCAGAAGGGACCTCTTGTCATCCAGTCCCAGCTTACTACTGAAAACAGGAGCAACTTCCCAAGTAGGCTGTATTATTATGACTCAGTGTTACCAAACTGCTGCTAAGGAGAATGGTTGTATCTATGTGTCTTGGTTTGAAAAAGAAGCAAATCTAACTCCCAACACTATGTCAACACTTGTCCCACAAATACCTTGGAATTTTACATTGCTTTAGGGACAGATCAATTGAAATGGGACAGATCAATTATTATTTATACGTAATACTGGTATCTTGCCTGTCTTTTCTAAAAGCAAAATATATTGCAAGCCAGTTTCTGCTAAAACTCAGCTTAGCTCATAAATTTTTGTAACTTACCCTGCTAGTAAACTTCCTCTTCTCATTTCCCACCCCAAACTCATTTCCCACTACATTTAGAAAGCTGTATCAGCTTCATATACAAAACCCTCATGTGCATTAATACTGTGTTCTCCTCAATACAAAATTATGTAAATATGACATGCTAATACTGTTCTGGATAACCAAAAACTCCCAGAAGCACAAGTTTTGACCTCAGCATTTAAAGCTGTGTTATTTTCACTTAGAAAAGAGGAGGAAATGAACAAGATAAGTATGCTTGAGACTGAGTTATGTATTACAACTGCAAACAACATGCTTAAGAATAGTTTGATTTTGTGAGGAAACAATTGCCACTGTTTCCAGTTACTTTAAAAGACAAAATTATTCACACGTCACCTTATGAATTTACTCTTCAAAGGAAAGTATTTTATGAAGTTTATGCCTTGTTATTATGAGAGGATAGGTCAACATTTTTATCTCTGTTATCCAGTGATTCATTACCGGCTTCCCCTGTAAATCTCTTAAAACACCCTCTGACGCACTTGCATTAAATCACCCCTCCCGGCCCATCTCCTCTCAACATCTGCTTTATTACAGCACAGTAAAAAGCTATATGGAAATAATTATTTTTCTGGTCACAGCACTTTTTGAAAGCACCCATCCCTCACAGACTGAGGTGTTCAACTCATTTAGAACACACACTTTCTGTTACTTGTCAGCTCACTGAAAGCTCGACATGTCCTGGATACAACTCTCCCAACAAACTGAATTCTCACTCCACGATTGTATCACAGGAAAGCTAACTGGCGTTTTCTGCTGTAGGTTTTATAAAAGTGGGGAAGAAAAGTCCTCTTCCTGTAATAGACACTGCTTCTGTGCTGCTGTAACACAAGCGTTTTTGTGCTCCTGCATTCTTGATGTCAAATCTCTTCATTAGCAACACAGGCATCATTAAATACAAGTAGAGCAGAAATTAATTCCACGGAGACAAGTCTAATGTACCTAATATTGTTTTGTCCATGTAACTTCAAGAAAAAACAAATCCCACAAAACCCAGGGTACAACATTACCTGTATGTGTTCTTAGATGTTTCTTTAGCTGCGCTGCATCCATGAATTTGCGACGACACAGGTTACATTCCGGCAGTGAACGGCCTTGTCGCAACAACAAAAAAAGTGTCAGTGCATAAGTGATCCCCTGTATCTCTTCAGTGATCTTTGTTAAAGCACTTTCCTGTAAAATAACCACTTTGATATAATATAGAGATAAAACAAAAGGTGATTCACTGCCTCCTCCCTATATTAACTGTCACATTCCTATTTCTCAGTTTACTATTACCACAGGAAAAGAGGGGATTGACACCTGCTCCTGCCCAAAACCACCTTCTCTTGAAGCTTTGTAAATTCTGATTTGCTCTACCACTTCCTCTGTGTGTATCTGCATCCTGTTCCAGAAGTGAGAAGAACACTTCCTAAAGCTTGTATGCCCTTACTAAGTTCAAAGTAGTGGGCAACTACAATGCAATTTGCACACCAGGCAGCAGACACAATTGTTTATACAATTCCCAGCTTCTATGTAGCATGGACAGCAAGGCTAAAATAACCAACCTGTATCTCAAATACAGTGTAACTAATTTTTAATCATCATAAGAACCCTTCTCAATTAAGTATTTTTCTACACATTCCACTTACTATACATCATTATGTCTTTTTCACCCTATCCACTGTTATACTAAGATAGGATACATCAAGGTAGCAGAGACTAAATACATCACTGAGGAAGAACTTTCAGCCTAAGTTAATCTTTAGGAAGACAAATCAGCACGGACAGTAACCCAGGTCCTCACCCCAAACTTGTTATACCTGTGTGTAGTCGATAGTGACTCTTGAGCTGTCTCTTTTGGCTGAAGTATTTCCCACACTGATCACAGGTAAAAGCCTTCTGCCCTGTGGAGAGAATCACTTATTAAAATGTAAGCCACGTCCAAAGCAAGTGTAAGGAAATAAATAAAATATACAAGCCAGCTGTGAAGAGCCAATTCAGTTTTGATTTTCTCAACAATGATTGTCAGAGGCACATGAGGGAGGGGTTGCACATGTGCCACATCCAGGAGGCAGCTAGGAGAAGATGGAGGAAAGCCTTGTCTCTGGGGAGACTTTTCCTGGAGACCAGTTCATGTCTCACATGGGACAGGCAGTCAGCAGGGGAACACCGAAGACACTGCATGTCAGAGACACTCTCCAGTCAGATGGCAGAAGGTCTCTACCAATGGACTGCACTGGGACAGTGGATGGGGCCAATGGTCTCCTGTCAGCAGGCAGACTTTGGGAGGAGCCAGGGGCATGAAAAGACTGGTCACAAGTCCCAGGGCTTTTTGAACTTGCTTTTTGAGTTGGGCCTTTGGCTTGAGGCTTTTTTGAGACTGTGCTTTTGCTTTTGAGCCTTGGTGATTCAAAGGGCCTCTTGAAACTTGCTTTTGAGTCAGGGCTTTTTGAATCTTATGCTTTTTGCCCTGGCCCCAGCCTGCCTTTTGGCTCTCCTGCCCTTGCTAGCTCTTGCTCGCCCTCGTGTCTGTCTTGCATCCCTGTGTCCCCGACCAGGTCCCCGCCTGCTTTGTCCCAGCGTGCCTGCCCGAACCCCTGTGTCCAACCCTGTCCTCTGCTGCAATCCTCACCATGACTGTGTCCAGGGTTCTGGTTCTGGACCTCCTGCCTGATCTCCCCTCACCTTGTGTCTGCCTGCCTGTCACCACAGGAGCCGTGCACAGGCAGGCAGCGTGCACACCCCCCACCTCATGGACATCCAGGCACTCCCTGACCTCCAGTGCTAAAGCCCCCTTTTTCTCTCTGTCTCCCCTCTCTCTCTCTCCATTCCTTCCCCATTTTTCTTCCTCTTGTTCTGTCTTTTCTAGAGCTCTTTAGAAGGATCACTCCTTTTCATTTTTGTTTTCTCATTTCCAATAAACGGTTCTCAGATACAATGTTTGTCTCATTTGACATTATTTCATTCCTGGCCATCCATTTTTAAAAGAACTCCTTGCAGTTGCCCTCAGTGGAATGTGACACCAGCACACACAGGACGGAGCAGAAGTACCTTTTTTCCAGAAATTCTTGCAGCAGAGAGCTACATTTGCCTTGAAGCATTTACCTGAATGCAGGCTCATGTGCTCCAGAAGAGAGTGCTTGGTTGTCAGAGCCTTACTGCAGATGGTGCATGTGTACGGCCGCTCCCCGGTGTGCATCCGCTCATGGACTTGAAGAGAATGCTTCTGGGAGAAACCTTTGCCACACTCACTGCATTTAAAAGGGCGCTCCCCTGAAAGCAAAAGATGACATTTTTAGGCACAGATCCATCATTTCTCACTAGATATTCTAAGCTGATAGTGAGATGCACTGCAACGTTGTAGGTACTGAAAAAATTAGTCTTGATTAGTGGTAAAGAGACAAGCTTCACAGAGGAACAAATAATTCTTTAGCTATTGCCATATAATTCAGTGCCTAAACAATAAAATTATTAATTACACTGAAGTCTAGGTGAGACATAAAGGTTCTGAGATCTGCTGACAAGAATAAAACAGCAAACACAGAACACACTGTAATTTGGAACAGCATGCTATTTTGGAAATTCCTGCTGTAGTCAACAATCAACATTTCAACAGTCACTTACATTTGGCAGCACCACTAAACCTAATGCAAAAGCAGCAGTCTCTGAAGGCCTACCTGTATGGCTTCGCTGGTGAACAGCCAAGAAGTGATTACACTTAAATACTTTGCCACAGTCTTTACAGCGAGCTTCAGAACCCACACGTTTTCTTTTTCCATCAGTTCTGTTTGCCAGTCCTTTCTCATCCTCATCCCCAAGAAGTTTATAATCTTTTAGTTTGATTGATCTCCTTATTCTGCGTTTGCTGTAACGGCTCTGAGTGTTCTGTATCTCTTCAGATTTGGGATCGTAGTTTTCATCTTTCTCAGCTGACAGATCAAGAGCAGCCTCTGAGCCACAAGCAGGTTCAGTTTCTTCTCCATCTTTTGTCACTGAATCCTGTTCACTGGCAACTGTTTCTTCTACTTCAGTGTCTTCTTTCATGTAATTTTGCTCATTTTGCATGGAGTTGTTCTCTCTCAGCTGCCCATCTTCGGCAGAATTTGCTATTGATTCTTCTTCTTCTTCTTGGACAACCTTGATTTTCCTTGGTCGCCCTCGTTTTCGCTTTGGTGGATCATAATTTTTCCTGTCACTTGCAAAAACGGAGGCTCCACTTTCAGCTGGAGCTGGAAATATGCTGCCTGGGCTGCGGCTTTCCAGATAGTCTGTACAGGCCCATACCAAGTCAGTCACTTTCAGCAGCTGTGCAGTAGCCAGTATTTGTTCTGTACTTTTTTCACTGGCACAGAGGCAACCAGTGTAGATAAATTCTAGCAGAACTCCGAAGGTGTCTGCAACCATTCCCTCCAACACGTAAATTGACTGCCCAATTTCACCCTCATTTACAAACATCATTGAGAAGTATTCACTGCTGGCAGCCAGCAAAGCTTTATGGGCTCTGAATTGCACATTCTCCACTATCAGTGTAATGTCACAAAGAAAATCCTTTTTTCTTTGTTCCTCAAAATTAGCTAGAATGGTATCTTTGTGAGCTTTGGAGTGGATGATCAGTTTCTCAGAAGGATCAGTTGTTTTTGCCATTTTAATTATGAATATTAAAGGAGGTGCCTAGAAAAACAGAACAGCTTTAGTAAAGACTTATTTTAACAGTGGGCATTATAACAATGGGCATTATAAGGCCCAATGCCCAGCTATCATTTGTTATACCAGTAATAGAGTTCAAGAGTTTCTGAAGCAATTCTGAATCCTCTGAACTGTTGAAAAATCAACACTACTGCTGACATGAAATTTCTTCAAAAAGTATTTTTAAATCCTATGAAAAGATTACAGATAGTTTTTTAGATCAGAATTACTGCCTATAATATCTCTGATGGACTGTGAACTCTGTATTATCTAAAGAAAACTGCTATCCTAGCTTCTGAAACTAAAACAATCAGACAGAAACAACTCCTTGGTGACAGCGCCTTAGTACAGCACTGGCTTTGCATGGCAATGTTTTGGTAGCTGGGCAGCTACAGGGATGCCTTCTGTGAGAAGCTGCCAGAAGCTTCCCCAATGTCTTACAGAGCCATCACCAGCCAGCTCCAAGATGAACCCACTGCTGGCCAAGGCTGAGCCCATGAGCGGATGGTGGAATCACCTCTGGGATAACAGATTTAATAAGGGGGACAGAAATGTGCACAACTACAGCTGGAGAGAGGAGTGAGACTATGTGGGAAGAGCAGCCCTGCAGACACCAAGGTCAGTGAAGAAGGAGAGGGAGGAGGTGCTCCAGGTGCCAGAGCAGAGATTCCCCCACAGCTCCTGGTGCAGACCACGGTGAGGCAGCTGTGCCCCTGCAGCCTGTGGAGGTCCAAGCACAGATCCACCTGGAGGACCCCACACCTTCAGAGCAGGTGAATGCCTGAAAGAGGCTGGGAGCCTGTGGGAAGCCTGTGCTGGGGCAGGCTTCTGGCAGGACCTATGGCCTCATGGAGACAGAAGCCCACACTGGAGCAGGTTTGCCAGCAGGACTTGTGACCCCCATGGAGGCCCCAGGCTGGAGCAGGCTCTTCCAGAAGGACTGCACCTTCAGAATCTAAGGGGATCCAAGCTGGAGCTTTTTGTGAAGAACTGCGGCCCATGGGAAGGACTCAGGCTAAAGCATTTCGTGGAAGAAGGACTGTCTCCTGTCAGAGAGACCCCACACTGGAGCAGGTGAAGAGTGTGAGGAGAATCAGAGACAATGTGCCATGAACTGACTGCAGGCCCCACTCTCCATCCCTCTGCCCTGCTGGAGGGAAGGCGCAAAGAAAACTGGGACTAAAGCTGACCCTGGAAAGAAAGGAGAGGTGGAGTTAGCTGTTTAAAGATTTGGATTTGTTTCTCATTACTCGACAGTAGTCTCATGGACAATAAAGTAATATCATTGATAATAAAGTATTTTCCTCAAGTCAGGTCTGTTTTGCCTGTGCTGGAAACTGGGGAGTGCTCTCTCTCTGTCCTATCTCAACCCATGAGCTTCTATTATATTCTCTGTCCCCTGTACACCTCAGGAGGGGAGTGATGGAGCGGTTCTGGTGGGCATTGGTGTCCAGCCAGCACCAACCCACCACATAGGAAACAACAAGGTGAACTGCAGTTTGATCAGTGCAGTTTACTCAAGGACAAGGCTAGGAAATCCTGTAATAAATCATAAAAAATTTCACTGGTATCAGTATGGCAGGACTTCATGATTTCTTTTACCCCCTTCTATCCTTCTGAAAATCTCTCTTTTTTAAAACTTTCACTTTTTTAACACTTTAACACTTTTAACTTTACTAAGCTTTGGTGTAAGAAGGCAGGCAATACAAACACAGAAACAGCAGTGTTTTGAAGGGTTATGTCGGCTATAGGATTCATCAAGGTATCTATTAACAATCAATTTAACTTGGTAGGCTTCTTTGGTAGTAAATTTGCAAAAATTAATAACAAATAAAAAAAAATCCAGCAATTTCATAAGAATCCACCAAATATTATGTAAGAGATATGCCCAAAATGTTTTATTTACAAAGTTCAGCTAAACCAAAGATAAAAAAGATTAGCCACGTGTTATATCCTAATTTATATAAGTGTCATATCAAACACCTATAAATCTGCATATTTGTATTTAGTCACTCCACCAGTTTTAATCACCTGAGCAAATGCTCCATGAAACAGCAAACACTATCTTCACATGAAACCTAAATGCCACTGAGGTGGTGAAAGGGGGATTCTTTAGCCATAATCATCTACCAAATAGTTCACGGCGGTGGAGTAAAATTGTTTTATCTGGGAGCTTTCATTTCTGGAGCACCTTAAAGCACGGCTGCACGTATACCCATATCTGCCTTATCCTGCATTACAAGAATTCCTGCACGGCTGCTGCCAACTCTGCCTGCAGGCATCCCCTAACATCCACACCTTATCCAGATAAGGCAGCGGGTGCTTTGTGAGTTCTGATCACTTGCAGGACTTCGGTGGTTAACCGGGAGGTTATTAGTATTCNGCCCCGGCACTCACCGCTCGCCGCCGCCTCCGCTGCACTTCCGGGCCGGGGCTGGCGCCGCGCCTGCGCTGCCGCAGTGAGCGCAGCACGGGCGGGGCTTGGAGCACAGAAGAGCCCGGGTGCGAAGGGGCTGGCAGGCACCATTCGCTTCCAGCTCCCGGCCCTGCCCAGGACAGCCCCCAAAATCACATCACATACCAGAATGCGTTGCCGAATGCTTCTTGAACTCTATCAGGCTTGGTGCTGTGACCACTTCCCTGGGGAGTCTGCCCAACCACCGTCTGGGTGAAAAACCTTTTCCTAATATTTAAGCTAATCTTGCCCTGGCACAATTTTAAGCCATTCCCTCGGGTCCTGTCANTGATTTCTTTTACCCCCTTCTATCCTTCTGAAAATCTCTCTTTTTTAAAACTTTCACTTTTTTAACACTTTAACACTTTTAACTTTACTAAGCTTTGGTGTAAGAAGGCAGGCAATACAAACACAGAAACAGCAGTGTTTTGAAGGGTTATGTCGGCTATAGGATTCATCAAGGTATCTATTAACAATCAATTTAACTTGGTAGGCTTCTTTGGTAGTAAATTTGCAAAAATTAATAACAAATAAAAAAAAATCCAGCAATTTCATAAGAATCCACCAAATATTATGTAAGAGATATGCCCAAAATGTTTTATTTACAAAGTTCAGCTAAACCAAAGATAAAAAAGATTAGCCACGTGTTATATCCTAATTTATATAAGTGTCATATCAAACACCTATAAATCTGCATATTTGTATTTAGTCACTCCACCAGTTTTAATCACCTGAGCAAATGCTCCATGAAACAGCAAACACTATCTTCACATGAAACCTAAATGCCACTGAGGTGGTGAAAGGGGGATTCTTTAGCCATAATCATCTACCAAATAGTTCACGGCGGTGGAGTAAAATTGTTTTATCTGGGAGCTTTCATTTCTGGAGCACCTTAAAGCACGGCTGCACGTATACCCATATCTGCCTTATCCTGCATTACAAGAATTCCTGCACGGCTGCTGCCAACTCTGCCTGCAGGCATCCCCTAACATCCACACCTTATCCAGATAAGGCAGCGGGTGCTTTGTGAGTTCTGATCACTTGCAGGACTTCGGTGGTTAACCGGGAGGTTATTAGTATTCTGACTGCAAAATCCAAATCTCCCGCCCTCCCTAAAGCCCCTCCCCGTTAGAGAGTGAGGCTGTACTCCAGCAGAAGGCCGCACGCTGCCGGCAGTGCGTTCGCATACACACTCCGCTCCAGCCTCCAGTGGAAGGGCTCAGGAGCCCCGGCAGGTGACCCGGGGGGCAGCGCACGGCCGGGGCCGGGCCTCGACACGGGCACGGCCAAGGGCACCGTGCGGGTCGCCGCCCCCCGAGCACCGTGCGAGCCCTTCGG
>VXBR01010759.1:211186-271763 GCA_013400215.1 Cisticola juncidis
GCCCCGGCACTCACCGCTCGCCGCCGCCTCCGCTGCACTTCCGGGCCGGGGCTGGCGCCGCGCCTGCGCTGCCGCAGTGAGCGCAGCACGGGCGGGGCTTGGAGCACAGAAGAGCCCGGGTGCGAAGGGGCTGGCAGGCACCATTCGCTTCCAGCTCCCGGCCCTGCCCAGGACAGCCCCCAAAATCACATCACATACCAGAATGCGTTGCCGAATGCTTCTTGAACTCTATCAGGCTTGGTGCTGTGACCACTTCCCTGGGGAGTCTGCCCAACCACCGTCTGGGTGAAAAACCTTTTCCTAATATTTAAGCTAATCTTGCCCTGGCACAATTTTAAGCCATTCCCTCGGGTCCTGTCACTGGTCTCCATAGAGAAGAGATCAGTGCCTGCCTCTCCTCTTCTCCTCACAAGGAAGTTGTAGACTGCAATGAGATGTCTCCTCCAGGCTGAACAGACCAAGTGACATCAGCTACTCCTCACACGGCTTCCCCTCAAGGCCCTTCACTATCATCATAGCTTTCCTTTAGACACTCTCTAGTAGCTTTATATCTCTTAGCTTCAGACAAAAGACTTTATTTCTAAGATTTCATAGTTAAAAAAACTGGCCTGAGAACGCGTGACGTTCACAGGCCATGTTGCATCCATGCTGGTGCCTGATGGAACACTCTGTGTGGTAATCAGTAGAAATACAGGCTTCACACAAAAGTGGGGCGGGTGCCTTTCAGGGAAAGAAAAGTCTCCAGCCTGTCATCAAAGCCAAGGGGCCGATCTCTTGGCTCCTTATACGGGCCCATCATGACAGTCCTCAGGTAGGGGATGAGTTTGCAGTGCTCCACAAACTGCAACAGCTTCTTCCTGTACATCTGCCGCACTGGCTCCGAGCTCCGGGGGTTGTATGCTACAAGAATTTAAACGGCACATTAGTGTCCCCTATAAACTTTGTGGGATTACATTACAGAATGTAATTTCAAAGGGACCAAGTCTACTTCTGCTAGCATTACCCACAGTACAGATAAACCCTTTGACTGTTGGTGCCAAGCCAAAATATCAAGTCTGGTATTTCAGAAAGTTCGTGACTCCAAAGGGTCCTGATAATCAGAAGGATCAGGCTTTTGTAAAAGAAGACACAACAAACATGCCCAGCTGCTGTCAACTTCCCATTTCTCAGACCGTGAGATACTGATGAAACTCCAGACAGTGACAAATTTGGCTAGTGTGGCACACAACCTGAAGTGGCACATCCTGGGGATAGCCCAGGTCTGGCATGGTTGGCACTGTGTCCTTGGCACAGAGGTTCTATGACCTAAATGCTCTGCCCATATGCTGGGCTACCTTGTCATACAAGGAAGTCAGTTTTGATAAACAGGACTGTGCCCTATGTGGCTTCAGGAGAGAAGAGTCCTGCTTTATCAAACCTGATTTCTTTGTATGGCAAGGTAAGAATCCACCTAGTTGACCCAAGGAATGCCAGCTGATGTAATCTTTTTTAATGTCAGTAAAGCTTTCAATACTGTCTCTCACAGTATCCTTCTGGACTAAATGTCAGGGACACAGCTGGATAAACACATCGTGCCATGGGTGAGCAACTGGCTCAGCACTCAGGCACAAAGGGCTATAGGGAATGGGGTGAAATCAGACTGGAGACCTGTCACTGATGGGTTTCCCACAGGGCTCCATCCTCAGCCCTGTGCTCTTCAATACCCTCATAAATGACTTGGATGCAGGATACTGAGATATCCCTTGGAAGGGATACTGAGCAAGGGCACAGGTGGTACAAAACTGAGAAGAGCTGTTGACTCCCTCGAGGGCAGGGAGACCCAGCAGAGAGACCTTGGCAAATCAGAGGACTGGGCAATCACCAACCATATAAATTTCAATGACAGAAATGCCAGATTCTGCACCTGGGATGGGGCAACCCTGGATGCATGGACAGATTGGGGAATGAGAGGCTGGAAAGCAGTGCTGCAGAAAGGGACCTGGGAGTCCTGGTCAATGGCAAATGGAATATGAGCCAGCAGTGCCCTGGCAGCCAGGAGGGCCAAGTATGTCCTGGGGTGCACCAGGGACAGCATCAGAGCCGGGCAAGGGAGGGGATTGTGCTGCTCTGCTCTGCACTGGGGCGGCCTCACCTTGAGTCCTGGGGGCAGTTTTGGGTGCTACCATACAAGGAAGGAATTGAACTATTAGAGAGTGTTTAATTGAGGGCAACAGAGGTAGTGAAGCATCTTCAGAGGAAGCTGTATGAGGAGCAGCTGAGGTCACTTGGTCTGTTTAGCCTGAAGGAGACTGAGGGTAGACCTCATTGCAGTCTTCAACATCCTCGTGAGGGGAAGAGGAGGGGTAGACACTGATCTCTCCTCTGTGGAGACCAGGGACAGGGCCTGAGGGAATGGCCTGAAATTGTGTCAGGGGAGGGTTAGGCTGGATATCAGGAAAAAGTTCTTCACTGGGTGAGTACCCACAGTGTTTGGCACAGGTTTCCCAGGGAAGTGGTCACAGCACCAAGCCTGATAGAGATCAAGAAGCATTTGGACAATGCTCTCCAGAACACGGTGATCTTGGGGATGATCCTGGGCAGTGCCAGGAGCTGGACTCAATGATTGTTGTGGGTCCCTTCCAACTCAGCATGTTCTGTGAGTCCGTGATTCTGTGAATAGCTGATCAGTAGTTCGGAGGAGGAAGGAAGATTTCTCTCTGCATTAAGCCCTATTTTGACATACATCAATATTGAGTGCCAGTTCTCAGAGTACGGTTTATTATTTTAATTGTTACCCTGAGGCAAAGGGGAAGGAGTGAGCCAAATAATAAAGGGTTTTTTGTTATTGACAGGATTTTGTATCTTGTTACAAAAACTGGACAGCATGAAGAACTGCTCTAAGATACTTCAGCCCACTAGCTTTAAACTGTAGACAGCTACATTAAACAGTTTCTGAGAGATTTTTCAAGCATATCTCCAAATACAGCCCTTACAAGAGTCTAGCTTGAAGGACACTCAATCAGTCTGGTGATAGATGGTTTACTACTCTCTTTCCAGGAGTAAATCCCTCTGCCTTTATGGTTGATCACCTGTACCGTCTCAAGATACTGAAAGCAATTCAGTGTTGTGAGAGAAGCTGAAGGAGCAACTAAATCCCTCCTTCTTGTCTGCTATTTAAATGGGAGATTAGAGAATAATGTTAACTGAAGATGAGAAGGTTTGACTTCATAGAAATAGGATGAAATAAATTTTGAGGGTACCACAACTTGAAACACTTCGATCAAATTTTTTGAGCAAGAATGACATGACTACTCTGAAGAGAAGTACAATAATAAATAATGCTATAATTGCAACAGAATCACAGGATGGGTCAGGCTGGAAAGGACCCCCATGGGTAATCTGGGCCAACCTCCCTGCTCAAGCAGGGTCATCCCAGAGCACATGGCATGGGATTTTGTTCAGATGGCTCTTGAATATTTCCAGACTCCAAAATTTCTCTGGGCAATCTGTTCCAGTGTTTGGTCAATAGTGCATGAAAGAAGTTCTTCCTCAAGTTCAAGTGATTTGTCAGTGTACAGGCCTGCTATATCTTAAAGTTGGAAGCAGTCCTATCCAGTGCTACAAGAAGAGAACTTGTTTTCCTGAATTGCTATGGTCCAGCTGTTTGGCATTGAATGAGGAGAAGAGATTTTTGCACTTGCATAACCTTTCTGGTTCATCATCCACTACTAATAATGATTGAATGTTGCAATATACGAGCAAAAGATTCCTAGCATGGGCATTCTTATGTTAGCAAAGCCATGCTAACAACAGAATGAGAACAGCCTTTGTGAATGAAGCAAACTACAGTATAAAAGCAGTTTGGTGGCTTAGGAACTGTACATTTATGCAGGGGCTTAACACATGCCTGCTCTGTTCAATGGTCTTCCTTAACAAAGCTGTGCTAGCAAAAAAATCTGTGATAGTTCAAGAAAATTCTGGAGGGCTCTGGAAACTACATAAGGAAACACAGGATGTGAAGACCTTTGAAAAATTAATTAAGATTGGTATTATATAAAAGAATATGTAAAAGTGTAAAATACAAAGGGCCAGGTGAAATTCACCCAATGAACAGGTTGGTTTGTAAAAGACAAAAGTGGTGGATTGAAAGAAATGTCAATCATGCTCCAGAAATCTCCAGCAGTGCTGGAAACCAGTCCAAAGCTAAATCAGAGCTTCAAATAAGGACACTGAAATCAAGAAAGCTGGCAACAGCTAAGCTGATTGCAAACTATTAAAGATTATTACCTGCAAACTGGTATCTCTGACTGAAAAAAACCCAAACAGAAATTCTAAAAAATAGCAAATATGAACACTAATTGGTTATCTATGTTGTATCAGAGTTCTTATTTATACAAGTAATTATTTTTATATCATGCTATTTTATACACTACCTTTTAGATGGAAGGAGACAAAAAGCAGAGCAGTTTCTTTCACGCTTAGGAACGGATACTTTGGCTTAAGGCTGCCGACTTCATGCAGAGCTTTTATTAGAGAAGTTGCTACTCCCTAAAGAAAGAAAACAGGTTTAAAAGACCATTAGAGAAACCTTGAACAATGTCTCACCCTGTTTTAATGCAGCTCTAACAATACAGGAGGATACACAAAGTTGGTGAATAGGAGAAGATAACAAATTAGCATAAAATAGGGGGAGCTGTGACCATGAATAATTATTTTATTTACTCATGTGTCAAAGTGTAACAAACTACTCTTAAATTTTCCCAGGTAAGCTTGTATCTATGCTGGTGTTAAAAGTCACACCAAAATGTACTTTTACAAGATATGATAAACAGCTAAGTCAGAAAGTCTATCATATCATATTATTAGCCCCCTCTGATGGTCTTGTATTTTTTCCATTAAAGCTACAAACACCTATTATTTTAAAGCTTAAAAAATTGCTCTTAATTTTAACTAAAAAAATTTCAATTTAATATAATCTCATTAATAAATATAAGACTCAAATGCATTAAAATTTTTAAAAATGGAGTGGGATATGCTATATATCAAAAATCGTATTTTAAAATAGAAAAGCGAAAACTGGCCTGTTCAAGGTATCCAGCCAAAGGAAGTGTAGTTAGTAGCATTGGCTCTTTTCTTGGAGGGAGTTTACAGGGAAGCTTCAGATTCCAGTACTTCTCTGGTAACCTAACCAGATAAAAAGTAAGTACTTTTAAGATGTATAAACAGTGACATAATTGAATATTAAAATGCAATTAGTGTATTCACCTCATAAACTTCTCAAGCTTTTCTTCACTTTCAAAAATATATACCTTGTCTTGGTATTTTGCTGCATACTCGATATTGCCAGGCACCAAAGCTTCATATCTGAAGAGATGAAGCGAGAATTACTCATTCACAGAAAATGTAAAACATAATTTGTGTGGTGTAAATTCATGAGCTACCGGTAGCCTTCTGTTAATTGAATTACAAAAAAAAATAGCAATTGGATCATCCAAGTTTCCACTATATGACTGACAGTTACAAAAAATCTGATAGTCTCTGCCTCAAAATCTGCTTATTAAGGAACTTTCACAGTGTTTCTTTGGAGCTCCTCTGTTTAAAATGCCAGTCATAGTTGTTCAGAAGATTAAAAAGGGATAACATAGAATTGGCTATTATGGTTCTCCTCTGATGAGAAATTCTTGCACACTGAGGAAATCTGTGTGACTTTACAGTGGAGCTTTATGGATCTCTTACAAAAATCATAATAGCTAGTTTTGCATTTTCTAGGGATTTATGAGATTTCTTTGAATCTTGAAAGGCTTATGATAGAAAGAATTCAAACTATATCGGTCTATCTTCATCATGAAAGACACCAAACCAACACAGATTCTTGTAGAATCTGTGGCCATGTAAGTATTAAAAGGTGATTTTATCTTGATTTCCAAAGCCACAGGTGCAATATAGAGAATTGTAATGGCTTTTCCTGTCCAAACCCTGAACAGCATTAAAAAGTACTTTGAAAATATTTCCCTATGAATGCATTAAGATAGGACATAGTCTGTAATTCAGATGATGAAAACTCTAGTGACATACCTCTGTTTTCCATCTAGGTAAGTGACTGGACAGTATCCCTGCATTTCAGCCTTTACTGGGAATAAGGCTGCCACTTCTGCTGCAGTCAGTTTCTTTGGTAGCATAGGTGGGGGTGGGAGAGGGTGAGATTCCAGTGATGATACATAAACCTCTGGTCTGCTCAAGAATTTCTATAGAAACAGAAATGGTTTTATCCTGAAAGAAGCACTGTAGGACTGTTAGTCAAACTCTAGAGGACTGGCTGACACGGTTTAGATACCTATTTTTCTACAATGTAACAGCGTGTTGGCACTGCTGTTGCTCTTGGGTGATTTGTTTTCCAACCTACTCGGTCGAAGTAGTCACTATCCACCCACCGTCTATCACTATCTACTGGTATCATAAGCCACTTTCTAACCTAGTCTGCCCACAACAGATAAAGGACGAAGATACTGTTCTCAAATGAATGTTTGATCTGTGACAAATTGTAAGAGAAGCTTTAGTTAATGGTGTCTGTGCTCTATTTTTTCTGCCTAGACACTTGAGAGTATAAGTATGCAGAACAAAAGCTTGAATGCTATCAACAGTCGTCTAATTCAAGTTGCATATTACCTATTTCTGCATAGAATCAAAGAATCTAAGCAACAATGTTCCCTCTTCCCATAATCCCCTCCTTTTTGACCTGCTTTTTGACACGCACTTCCAGTTCTTCCTGTGAAGCCATTTTGTAATAGCGCCCTTGAAATTCTGCAGCAAACTCCAGTGAGGGGGTTGTGGAGCAGTCAATCAGTTCACCTTTCTCTGCAAGGCTGACAGGACAGTACTGTCCACACTCCCCCAGCCGATCCTGCAGTTCCTTGGGAGTGACACATAAATAAGCAATGCTGGCTGCTTTTCCTGTTAATGAAAGCAATTAATGATAATGTTTTATTTATGAGACACATGGAGACATCAAACAATTCTCATCAGGAATGCTACAGTCTAGAAGGTAATTCATAATTTGAAAATTATATGAAATAATGAGAACTAAACCAGCAATTGGATAATAAAATTAAGTTGTAACTCATTTTACTAATTAATTTTAATTACATTTTTGTAGCATTTAAGAAAAGTAATAATTATTAATGATGCGGGATTCTCTGCATGCTCAGCTTATTAGTCTGTTCTTCTTATTTATGATTTATTGTTTCACTCCTTTGTGTTACTAAGGGACATTTCAGCTATTATTTTATTTCTTAACATTGCTGAAAAAGAGTACAAGTTGTGATGAAAGCCTCCCCTTTATTCATCCATATCTTGCAAATGCTACAGTCTATCTGAAGGAAATACATTCAAAATCTTGAACAAAATGTAATCTCAAACTCAAATTACTTAAAAATCATGCTTTTTCAAGCTTGATGTGTAAAAGTTAAGTGTATTTTAATATTTTTGATTATGACTCCAACTTTTAAGATGGGTGCAGCCACAGAGCTGTAGAAGTTAAACCCAAAAGGTGGGTATAAGATAAGGAAGTATATTTGCCCTTCAGAGGAATTCTAGTTAAATAGTACAGACATGTTTAAAAGGCATATTTAATCCTGACCAGTGCTGACAAACAAAAATTCAAGTTCTCACACAAAAGTGGGAACAGTGCCATTTTAGAATAAAGTGGTCTTCTTCCCAAATCACAGAAATTAATGCAGATGGCATATTCAACCTTATTTCTAGATTTTAAATTAACATCTTCCCTTTGCCTCCTTCTTCCTTCACTAACTCTAAAGTGAAGCTGCAAACTAGAGTTCCCCTTGTACCTTTGGGGTACTCTTTGTGATTTACCACCCAGTGATGCTGTATCTACCATGGACCAAGGATTCTGCCTTCCTTTAGCAGATTTCTGTTACCCTGTTCTTTGGAGGATGGCCTCAGACTGCCCTGTAGCTGGCTTTGGCTTCACTCTTTTCAAGAGATCTTCAAGATCTCTGCAGATGAGATTGAAGAATTTGAAGGAGTGTATGTGCCCAACAATTAGCTTCATCCAAAGAAAGGCGAAGTTGTAATGCACATAGTACATTGCAGCTTTTGAAAGAAACAAATATTCTGGGAAACATTGTTTTTCTTTTACCTTCTTTTTTTCTTTCCAGGTATATCTGCAGTTGTTTAACAACCATCTGAACTTCCTGCAGAACAGTGTTCCAGACCCTCCATTTGCTATGATTGGCATCGATCACACACCAGTTCTGATATTCCTTCATACAGTAAGTTCTAATATCATCAACGTGCTCTTTGTAGCAGGAATGTTTAATAGCTAGAATCTGTGTGCTGTCATGTTCAGGATAGGGAGGTCTAAAGACAATGAAAAATAACAGTGATTTAAATCTGAAGATTAGATAATTGCATTGAATTTCAGGTGTAAATTCTAGAGTTCACTCTAAGTTCTTTTTACAAGTTTTTTCTTATTTGACACTGTAAAACATATTTGAGAAATACAAATTTCTTATTAAGAATACTACCAGCTACATCTGAAAAGCAGTGTACTTACGATCAGACAGTCCTGCTCAGAAATTAAGAACAAACCTTTTTCTATTTATGTCCCAAATGCAACTCAATAATTATTTTGCAAAGGATTTGGAATGTATCAACACCCATTACCTGACACACATGACAAATACACCTTTAAATGGTACCCTGATATTGCACACTTGATTTATACTTAAGCCTATGAAATATAATTAGTTTGGTATTTAAAATGAAGTTTAAAGTAAATACTTTCAAAAACATATCACTGATTTAATTTTTTGCAATGCAATTTGTCTTTAGTCTTTTAGTAAACAATTTAACGTTGTACTGATTACTTGATAAAAAGAAAGAGAAAAAAAAAAGGACAAAATGAAAGAGGCATGCAATAATGCTCCAAGCTATCTGGAACTTCTTAGAAACACTTCCTCTAATGAGAAACAGATTCTTACACAATTTAATTTTAAGGTGAATGTTCTGTTCTTTTTCATTCTCTGTCTGCTTATAAACTACTTACTGTTCTTCCTCAAAAACAGCTAATGGCTCTTTAAACAGAATATTTATCTTCTCAGAAAAACAAAGAACAGAATAAACTGAATTGAAAGGCTTAGAACTCCTGAATTTGATACAGTACTAAATATGCATTATTTCCACATTTTTAAAAGAACTCTACTAAAGTTTTTAAAAGATATCAATATCTTTTTAAAAGATATCAATATCTTTTTTAAAGATATCAATATCAATATCTTTTATGGTATTGATTGATGAAAAATAAACGTCAGCAGCAGAGAGAAGTGGTAACATTTCTGATGTATGGTTTCATTAAACCAGTTAAACTAAGCAGTGGGTGCACAGCATTACACACTTGTCATCTCAGTCATGCAGTTGAGGGATCTGGCCAGAGAATGCCCCAAACACATTATGTCCCTGTTTCTGGTCTGTGAAAATCAAAGCATTTTTTTCATATATGGAGTTCAGAGACAGCCGAGTTATGCTCCAGGTTAAATACAACCTCTAGGTACAGCACTGAGGCACATAAATAGAGATATTACAATATTGTGTAGAAAGTAAAAAAATTCTATCAGGGAGTGTCACTACCGGTTTGTGCTTTCCTTATCCAACAGTGCTCTTCTGAACACTTCCTCTGTATCCATGTCGAATTCAAAGATTTTCACTGGAATTATCTTAACTGATTCCAAGAGATTTATGTGTTTTCTTGTTAGAGGATATCCATCAATTATAACTCTGCACACAAACAGAAACAGAAAAATAGTTTTCCTACAAAGTGAGTTTCTAATCAAGCAGTTAAGTCTATGTTTATTTCTAGTACATTTTTCCATGGAGACAAAAGTCTACACCCATGCCATGAAGTTATCACTGCTCTCAGTTGATAGGCACATTCTTCACTCCTAAGAATTTACAACCAAATAAAAAAAATCAAGTAGGCAGAAGAAGAAATAATAATGAGAAAAGGAAATGCACAAAGGACAAAAGGTAAGTGGATGGCTGTGACTAATAAAAATGGTGTACTTTAAAATTCTGACACATCAATCATTCAGAAACATCATTTTAACTATGAGAAGTCTCCATGTGGATTGAGAGAAGCAGTTTATAAAGTGGTAAGTAAAATGATTTACTACAGTATTTGAAGAGTTTTTAAAACCATATTGAAGAAGAAATGCTTTTCACATATTAGGCAACACTGGAACAAAATATACTAAAACAATATTCCAGGATTTAACATGAAAGAGAAGCAGAAAGAATTCTGACCTGAAGCACAAATAATTTTCAGAGATTATTGCAGAATTGCCTTTCTCTGTAACAATTCTCCTTTCTGGGGAGAGAAGTTGAATGTCCTGAAATACTGATGATAAAGCTTTTTAAGTTTGCCTAGTTTCAAAGGTGTTTCAGTGATGGAGAAAGAGCCTAGGATCATGTATAAATGAGGTAAAAAGACTCTCTGGTTTCAGTTCCTCCTTAATAACTTCAGTTCTTAAGAAAACCAGAAAAAAAACCTTGAATACTCAAACAGCCTGCATGATCAAAGAGAATCAGGTGTGTCCAAGACAGTTCTGAAGTTGGTATAAGAGAGACCAAAGGGTAGTTCTCAAAGGGTAATAGAAGATACCGGCTTATTGACTGAAAAAAACTGTCATAAATTATATTACTTGGATTTACTAGAATACAGTTACTTGCAAATTGTAGAAAATTATGCTTCAGTCTCATTTCACAGAACAATTGTAAAAAAATCTCCTTTTGCACCGATTATTTTCTTAATGCAGAAACCACTGATGTGTTTTAGTGAAATTGTTTTACAGTGATATCATGGGAATCCACGCCCATGACGGGACTGGCATGTTTGAGGAACCCTCAAAATCTCAAGAAGACTCTTACCCAGAGGCATTATCCACGTGATTTAGCAGAGCCACATCTAGAGCCTGGATGGCCAATTCATCAGGTACGGTGAGTCCCTGCAGAAGGTGTGACTGTACCTCAAGTGCCAGCTTGCTCTCTGGCTGGTTGTTTATCACAAACCGGATGGCATCTCCTAAGGACAGGCGCAGGAACCCATAAACACTCACAAATCTCTGGGCAACTGCAAAATATTTTGATTTCAAGTCACAACTTTTAAGGTAAGCAACATCACAATCTGGCATATGCACAGGGCATACTAACATGATTCAATTTAGCACAAACCTCAGCAGATATAATCAACATTATTAGTACGTTAGAAAATATGCCTCCATTGTTGCTCCTCTTACACAACAGCCCATCAGTACTATCATTTATCCACGAAATGGGAAACATGGCTAATTTCATCCTAAATATGAGATAATTTGAACCTGTCTCTTCTCTTCCTAACATCCTATTCTAATCAACAACTATGGTTGAAAATTCATTTCCTCCTCCTCCAGTAAAACGGAGAAATGTGTGAATTGACAGTCGTGGAGGAGGAAGGGGAGGGGAGAAGGATGGAAATCCTGGAGGTTTTTTAATCTAGAAATCTGGAAGGAGACTGGGGAGTGCAGAGTTTGGGGTCCTCATCCTTGATCTTAAAAAAATAAGAACCAGTTAAAAAATAATAATAAATAATACAAGGGGTATAAATAGTGTAAGTCCAGTTTTTCTAAGTGCAAGTCCAGGCCACTAACATCTTAAGGACTTGGGATAAAATTCAGATGAACAATGCGTAAGTATCAGACTGTCAAATGAGATATTAGAGAATGTAACTAAAAGAATCTGTGCCCAGCAAGAAAAGCAGGAAGACCAACAATATTAATGGTTTATGATTTCTTAATAACAGTAAGGACAGATACAGCTTGGGTCATTAAAAAAAGATTTTTCAATAGATAACTGCTCATACCTGTAGTCTTTCCAGATTTTGGAAGTCCTACAAACGCAATCTTTACTGGCACAGATAGCTTAGGTTTTGGCTGACAAATATATTTGATGGGATTTGTCATAAATGTTTCTTTATTTTCTTTACTTGAAAAGAAGTAAATATATTGTCGATGGATTACTGGAAAGACTTCACTTCCCTGCCTTTGCTGTGGCTTGATCACGTCTCCTTGGCTTAACTGTATAACATACAAAATGAAAATCAGTTAATTAGGTTTGACAAACCCTCTTCTTTCTCCATTCCAGAGAAGTAGCTCTATAGGAAGGTAGAGGAGTACCAACCATGTGAGACAAACCATCAAAGCATTCTGAAATTCACACAGATTTTTCTTGAATCTGAGAAACTTCTATACCTACACTCTTTGTTAAAAAGATGAAATAAACATTGAAGACAGAGGGAATACTTACTATTTCCAGTAGGTGGTACCGTAACACTTTATGTCTGTCATGATAGTGTGGTCAGAGAGGATTAACATAACAGCTTTGTGAATTTTCAGAGAACAAAGAGGATAATTTTATTCTTCAGTGAATTAAACTCACCTGCCTGTCTACCAATAGAAAATGCACCAAGAATATTCTGTTCATCAGAAATCACATACAAATTAAGAAGATGTAAAAAGATATCAATACATGATGGTCAAGTGAAAAACCACAAGAAGATAAGCTGAAAAAGTTCTTGGAAAAATACACACACTGCTGATGAAATCTTTTCAAATACATCAGACAGCACACTAAAAAGTCTGCAGTGTTGATGGATCTCTGACATGTAAGCAATGCAATTGGCAGAAATAGTCTGAAGTAATGCCAGATTAATTCCTTGCACTACTCTTCTCTATGGAAAAACTTAGTCATGTCTCCGTTGTAGCCCTTCTTGGAAGAAGTGTCTTAATGTGTCAATAAAAGATGCTTTGAAACAAAATGTAGAAAAACAATATGTGGAAAAAATTGTCCAGACCAGATGGCATTCACCTTACCATTCTAAAGGGACTCACAAGTGTCATTCTGAGTAATATGTAATATTGACCTTCCTTCAACAAAAGAAGGAAGGGGGAGAAAATGAAAATTCTTTTTTTTTTTTCCTCCAGCATAGAACCTGGCAAAAATAGTCCATCAAATCTGACTGTGTATTGAGCAAACTGAAATACATGAAGGAAAAAAACCCCCAGTACTTACATGCATATATATTAAATAATGGGTAAGAGCCAACTCAGCTTCTTGTCAAGAAAAGTCATACCTTACAAATCTATTACTATCTTTGAAGAGTCAGTAAGGTTAGTCTGGTCATTACAGCTAGAGATGGGGCTATTCTACTGTGTGGCATAGTTCTGCCAGACTTTTCTCATATCCTTAGGTTCCTGCTCCTGCATCAAGTAATTTCAGGGTGCTTGCCCTCAATTGATAGGATTTCATGAGTCTGCTCTACTGCATATCTGCTTCCATTCCTCACCCAGCTCATAATGTTTATTCTCTGCTTATCTAATCAGTTGCATAACTACCTTCTCTCCCCCCAAAATTTAATCTCAAAGTAACTGGCATATACTCAATCTGCATTTCTACCCCAAAACTTCCAGTTTGTAATCAATTTTATAATTTCTATTATTATCCTAAAATGCCCTGAAAATTATCCTATTTCCCTTTCATTTTTATCAGCTTGTACATTTTCACTGTCAGCACATCACTCTTATTGTATCCAGTAGCTTCTTATGACTTCTTTCTTCTAACTGAATTATACATTTTGGTTGGTAAAAAACCACTGTATAGAACAAAGGAATGAAGTGGAGAAATGGAATACAAAACTGTGAAATCTGATAGAATGAAGTGCAAAGACTAGGGTGTAGAGACTAATTGCAATTAAACACATAAACTGTGGTTCAGTTGTAAACGACATACATGTAGACATATCTACTTCTATTAGTATGTACCTAGATTATTAGATGCCAATTGATGCAGCCATGAAAAAGAATGAAGATTGTGATCCTAAGGTTAAAAAGGATCTGGACAGGTGAAGACCCAACATGATGCTGCACAAAAGGGAATAAAATAACTTGATTAATTGGCATAGTAAAGTGAAGGCCAAAGTTTGTTTCCTTCAGGGCCTTTGTGCTTTCTGTATGTTGTTCAATGGACTTTTTTTCAATGAAACTTCCTTTTTAATTTTTATTTACTCACAATCCAATCTGCTTTTATTTCTAGCATTAAACCAAAAGAATTATCTGTGAACATTTGATTTCCTACCTTGGGGATAGCGATGAGCACTTTCTGATCTCAACTGTCTAGATCTCTAGTAAAAGACCACAGAAATAGATTTGGTGCTCTTCAAAAATTTTAAATTTTAACAAGAAAGAATTATTGCTAATGAATTAAGTACCTCTAACATTTTTTGCCACTACTAGGTTTGGTGGGCAGTTCTATGTGTGGCTTCTTACAAATTCATATTCCAAATCCTTTCAGTTTGTTCTTACTACTACTGGTATATTTTAAGACCTTCTCTGTCATCCTGTGTTTTGTGTATCATTAGGAGTTAAGTATTTCTTTCTGATTCAATGCCACCTTTAATCATGTCATCAATGATAGTGTAACAAATTTTACTAAATGCCTCTCAGCCTTAAATTGGCTGCAATACTGAAAAGACCAACACCTTTTATTATTAATGCTTGCTGTATTTTGTGTATATTCAGTGGTGTAATTTTGATTCAGTAATGTAGTTTTCATTAAATATCTCTGATATTAGTTGCACTGTCTGACAATATCTTGTTAATGTGAAATACATTTTTACAAAGTTGTCAACTCTTGAAAATATTCTTCAGCCATTTAAGAACATTACCTTGACTGGATCCCACTGACCAAAAGAACTTAGTAATTTATACGAGAAAGCTAGCATCTTCTGTGCAAGTGGCAAACTTATTGGGTAACATTTCTCAAAAATGCTCCTGCGGTTTTCCACTAGAGGTTTGAGCTTGCTGTATATTTGGTAGCACACAATGTGAGGCTTCCGTCCTCCATTGACCTCAAGTGGTGGTATTGATAACGTTTCAAATTCTTCCTGGTTATGAAAACATAATGAAATATTAGGATCATAAATGCAATCAATTTTTTAATGAAGACCAATAGCAAGGTTTTCTGTGAACTATCAAGAATTTCCTAAGCATGTTCTCAGTTAACATAAATTAGCAAATTTTGATAGGAATTGGTCTTCCTGCCCACTGAAGTTTAAACTTCTGTATTAGGTGTCACACTGGTACAATATTGTATCATTATCTGGTTTGGTAAACCTTCTCTCTGGTCAGTGGATAGAGCTTCTTCTAAATCCAGATGAGTTTCTTTCTGAAATGAGATACTTAGTAGGTAATAAACAAATGTTACCAATCTACGTACTGCCTTAGGTATGGTATTTGGCATGCAGATATCTGGTGATAGATGAGGTCACCTCGCCATAGGCAATTGAACTGATTTCAAGAAAATTATGTCACCAGGTGTGGGAATGGTGCCAAACACCCAGCATCCTAATTGAGGTTTGATTTGGATTTTTTTCTTTACATTTGGTTTCATCACCAACAACTAGGAACGGTATTAAAAAAAATACAGCTGTCTAGTAAGAATTTTGCCTCAAAAATTATTTTGAAGTACTGTTAATACATTCACAACTCTCTAGGTTGGTTGGCCTGTGTCAACTGACCTACCAAAAATAAAAACCTACCAAGACTGGATAGGTCTACTCAAAACCTTCCTTTTTTTTTCTCTGCTATATTTATTAGTCATATAAATTATGTACACTTTAAACTCTATACCTTCTCAGTACTGTCTTCATCTTGTTCACATTCTTAGATAATGAGTACAGCAACATGGTTATTTAGGCACTATAATTTTTAATTGTGAAAAATAAATACGGAAATTATTCTTCATGTGATCATATTATTTGACAAAATAAGCAGTGGTATCAGTACCTGCACACTTTGTAATATTTCTACTTCTGATTCAAACTTCTCTGAAATTTCATTTTGCATGCGCTCAACAGCATCTTCTTCATTTTCTTCTTCTTCTGGTTCTTCCTCTTCTTCTTCTTCTTCTTCTCCAAACTCTTCTGCAAGTATAGCTTCAATATCTTCATTCTCATCCTCCTCCTCCTCCTCCTCCTCCTCCTCCTCCTCCTCAATATCTTCATCATTACCCTTTTTTGCTAAAGCCTATAAAGACAAAACATTTTGTTGTTTCATGTCTATGATACAAATATTTTGAAGGAACATATGGTATTCTTGTCTCTTTTTAAATCTAATTTTAAATTATTTAAATTAAAAAAGCCATTACTTCAACAAAACCTTGGGATATCTGTTACCATATGCAAAAATCTAATAAATTCTAGAATCTTATTTCAGAAGAAAATACAGCAGTATTGCATAGCGCATACAGTGAAGCATCATACCACTTCCAAGCGTACCTTAAAAACCTGAAGAGCTACACTGCAGTTTTGAAAAGAGGAGTGTTTTTTCATACATGGTGTTGTAGTTTGACAAGACTTTGTTATAAACAAATTGTTTGATGAAAGCGTAGCTGACAGAATATCAAGAGCAGTCAAGTAGTACATGAGTGCATTTATAAATATATTATGTAATTGACTTTGGGCAGAAATCCTGGTACAGTCCTATTCTAGATTAACCATGAATTTGACAGTGTACTGAAAGGCACATGCCTAATTTCAATTAGTGGGGCTACTCCTATGCTTACAAACTAGACACATTAAACACATCCATAAGTATTTTCTTGAACTGAAGCACATGTGGAGAATTCTTTTAAAATAGTTTTTAGTCTTCATGAATCCATAGTTACTAAAGCAATTCAAACATAATATAAAATTATTTTTGAAAGTCAAAGTTTCTCACAGTCTATCATAATTTTACTGTTCTACATTGTCCTGAAGTCTGCGAGTAAAAGCTCTAGAAATTTCTACAGTTTGCATACCATAGCATAATGCTTCTATTTAAAAACTGTCTTATTAGGTTGTTTTCTTACCTCCTGCTTCTTTTTTTGTCGCTCTGCCAGAAGTTCTTCCCTTCTTCTGGCAATCTTCTCCTCCTGTTAGTGAAAAGAAGATGTGAAAAGACTGATGATACTTCCTAATAAAAGCTCCCCTCTGAAAACTGGTAATGTAACCTAAAATTAACTCTGTTCTTTCCACCTTAAAATTCTGTTCCAGTTGGTTCTAATGTTAAAAAATACTACCTAGAGTTTGAAATGTTGCAGACCAGATATACCTCTCTACTAGGCAAACATGTAAGTTTTAGAAAAACTGATTTGGCAGTTTCTGAGATTGATATTAGAGGGAAAAAAACCCCACTGTGACTCTTTCTTATCACACAGAAAATACACTAATAGGTTTATTGGTAAACTACAGAGTTTTTAAATTTATAAGTGGTTTCTGCCATTTGGCAAAGGGGTGACCAAGTATGGTACTAAATTTGTGGTGCTCTCTTTGACTGCTTAGGGATATTAATGGTATTGTATGAGTCTTATCCCAAACTCTGTTGTCCTAACTTCCTGTGTATCAGCTGCTCTGTAGTAATTATACTCAGACCTTTTCTGATAATACATGTGAAGTATTTTATCTCACTTTTATAGAAACTGAGGAACCTTGAATATATTACATGTGCCAATTATAAATCTCTGCCTAGAGGCTTCAGGTTACCTCAACCAATTTGTAACCCGTTCAACAGCAGGCACAGCTTCATTTGAATGGGACACAGAGCAGCTGCAACAGCACTGAGAATGTGGCTTAGAGTGACAGCATTCCTGTGCAGAGTATCAGAGCTGGGAACACAGACACAGTCACCATATGGTGGTGATCAGCCTATGGGAGATGCTGATCAACTCAACAGCACAGGCCCAGGGAGTCTGGGATGTAACAATACTACAGTGCATGAAGTGATTTTTTAATTGCCATATTCACTCCCTTTCCAGGGAGTGCCATTTACCTGGCAGCACAGTTACTTGGGCTGTGAGACACTCAAACTCCTGCATGTATTAATTGCATAGAAGAGGAAAGCAGCCCTAAATTATTTTTGGTTCCTATGATAAGTCTAGGAATGCTGGGAATGTGTAGGACTGTATCTCCTGGCTCCAGTCTCTGTTACTCCGTGTGCTCTTCGCAGCTTTGGGAGTTTCAGAATCTGTGCTCAAACCTCTCCTGTAGAAACAACAACAACAAGAAGGCGTAGGGCTGAAAACTTACCCTTCTTTTTGCTTTTAGTTCCCTCAGCTTCTTTTTGTATTCCTTTTTTTTACGTTGTCTGTCTTTCCATTCTTTCAGCCGTGGAGGAAAAAGACGGTTAAGAATGTCATCTTCTTCTACTTGAATATAAACTGCAATATCAGGGCAGAGTCCTTGTTCTGACAAATATCTGACTTCATCTGAAGTACGAGGGAAGCCATCCAGTATAAAGCCTGTGGACCTGATTGGAAAATAAGATATTTACCATTACACAGTGTAGTTTAAAGTGCAACACAGTGAACATGTAATTAGCTTGGAAAAAACCTCACAAAACATCCCATATTAACTGCATATGTCAAGAGTAAAATTTAAAAAATACTTTCAGCTAGTATCTTTTGACAATGTAAAACTGTTATTTTGCTGTGTATTTTAATTAGTGTACTTACAAATTAATTTCTTCTGAGGTTTTTAATTTGCAAGGCTTAAATATTTTAAAGGAACTTAAAAAAACCCAAAACTAATTGTGTCCTCAGACTTGCTTGTGTGACTCTAGAAACAATACTTCTTAGGCACTGGTCTCAAAAAATAGAAGGTGCCCCGAACACTTTTTCTGGTAACAACTCTCGAAGCTTGCTGCATGAAAATTTATGTTTCTTCTCTAGTATAGGATGAGAAATTTGCCACTCAGCATGACTTGTATTTCTCTTCCTGCAGATGTTAAAAACAAGTCAGTTATACCTGGAAAGCTCTAAGGCTTATTGGAGCTCTTATGATTTAGAATTAGACGAGCAGTTATACACGGATGAATGTTGTGTTGTTAGAAGCTAATATGTATATCTATTACTTTAGACTATACACTGTAAAACTGCAGAAAACCAAAGAAGCTAGAAGAAGAGGAAGTGAAGGGAAGAACAGGTAGATCTGGATGCTGTGGGGAAGAAGAGTATAACTTAGTATATTTAAGTATATTGTGATGTAATACAATAGAATATAATCTAATACAATTTAATATTACATCATTATGCATAATGCTGGGTAATTTTTTGTCTTTGTGCATTCTTTTTTTTTTCTAGAACTGATCTCCCTGTTTTTACACTGTGTAGAGAACCACTGTTCCAAATCTGTAGTCAGGACAAAAATTATATAAAAATAGAAAAGGTTTGTTTTCATATCTATCCTGTAAGCCCATTAAAACTACCCAGCTATTTAGGAGATTTAATCTAATTCAGGTGTTCCAAGTACTTTTGTCCAATCCTGTGTGCAGCATATGAAACATGATATTACTATCAAAATATCAATTCATATAGTACAACAAAACCATGACTGACAGGTAAGTAATTACTGATAAAAAAGTACAAGAGCCTTGAAATAATCTCTGTCATAGTTATTTACAATTATGGACACAGTGGATTAGATACTTCCTAAAATTAATTAAAGAAAGAGTGAATTTAATTACAGTTACCGGAATGGCTCTTTCTTCCACCAGTCAGGAACAATCTTATCAAGGACTTCTGGAGGTAGTTCTGTATCATCCACTAGATTTGCTTTGATTGCCTCTTCCTCATCAGTTAATTCCACTTCCTTTATGTACAGCAAATGCATCAAAAATGAAACAAACAAACAAAAAATCAAAAAAAATAAACAAATAACTCCCTCCAAGTCAAGAAACCAACCAAACAAAACTAGAAAGACGTATCTACTTGACATGTTTATTGTTTTTGGCTAAATAGGCAACTATCTTCATTTGACTTAGACCAGCAGAAACAAACTCATTTGCCACATTGCACCATACTATATTATACATGTTAGGCAATTCTCTAAAATTGGGGCAATTGCTGCTGTATGAGTTTTAATGAAACCTAAAATCAAGCACAACTGTTAAGTATTTAATTATTCATATGCTCAATTCAGAGGAACAGAAACTGAAATGAGCACAGTTTCTCCTAATTGCCTACAAGCAGTTTTCCATTTGGCTATACATGCTCCCATGCTGGAAGACTACCTGCACTACATCACAATGTTTTTTCGCGTTCTGAATGCAACTATTGTATTTGGATGGATTCAAAAAAAATATGTTGAAGAAGGATATGTAAGGTTATGGGGTACAGGCAGAAGAACAGATACCAGACAGATAGCATTGTTCTATACAACAGTAGTAGTATTAATGACTAGTCAAATGCAGAATATTCAAATACCAAATCAAACTACTCAATTCTCATGGATAACTGTTGGTTTAACTGTTGGGTTTTTTTTTCCAGAATATGTAATTCTGTGAGATTGATATGGTTGAGGATGCACTTCTCATAGAATGTCTTCCTGACACAGACAGTAGTAAAAAAAATGAAAAGACAATAGACATTGGTGGTTCTGGATTAGTTTACATAATTCATATATCAAAATGTGTAAGAATCAAAACGTGTCTGATATCAAAAGGCCATCTCTGAATAAGAATTCCTATGCATGACATCTATTCTGGTAAAGTAGCCAAAAGAACCTGAGCACATGCTGGAAGTTACAGGTCTAATGTAGTGTGTATGAGTAATATTTTCTCTAGTGCCTGACACAGTATATATATTAAAAGGTGTTTGTATGACAGAATATGACTAAGTAGACAAAGTGGTAGCCAGATTTGCAACACAGAGGCAACTTGAAAGAAATATGTGAAGCAGGAGAAAGCAGTAAATTACATATAAAATGTATCACCAACATTACCACTGCTAAAGAGAGGTAGGAATGACATTTGTATCCAATAACAGAAAATAAGCACGAGATGTTCCAGGTCAAAAAAAGAGATCACAGAGTGATTTGAAAGACAAGGCTGCCCCCCAGACCTGTCAATGATGTGGTGCTAGAACAACCAGGATGATATCTTTTTACTGAACTTCCCACACTGCATGGCATATTTTTGTTTGCCTTTAGTGGTTTTGCTTTGAATATTACAGCTGACCTCAAGCTTTGATAGACAAACTTCTACTGTCTTGTGCCAAAATGAAAGAGAAGAATTTAATGAAATTTTGCATAGGAGGTGGGTCAGTGAAAAATAAAATAGTAAGACAGTCCAGTGATCTTCATATTCAGAGAAATTCCTGGGAGCTCTACAACCTTGGAAATTATCCTCTCGAGTTTTGTGCAGGGACCAATGAATGGGTTTCTAAACTGAACTGTAATAGTATAAGCTGTGCTGAGGACATGCCATCATATGAAGCACTTCACAAGAAGGATGAGAAAAAAAATACTGATGTAGAAGATTGCTTCCCAGCAAATATGAAGATGACGAGAAATACCTTGGTGTAAGACATTGATGGCAAAGAGATAAAATTGAGTGAGATCCAGCCATAGCCATAAGTGTCAGAAACAATTGCCATATTTTCAGCTGTGATGACCAAGTTATAAACTGACTTCTCCAAAGAAGCCCCTCTTTCATTTTGATGAAAACTTGGATTTTTGTTCTGACATCCATGATTTTGATCTGTACTCCATCTGTATTGAAGCATTTCCTTCCAATATTAGCTGGTCTTGTATTATTTCATCAGAACACTACCTTCCGGTCATTAGAGACCTGCTCCACTTCTCAAGATAGTAGTGGCCTTGAATGCATCTTTAGCAGCTCTACCAGCACTTGCAAGTGCACCCCATTGACCTGTATGTGTCCAGTTTACATAAATGATCCCAAATTTGATCATATTCTGGTTTTGAGTAGTCCCATTTTTCACCCAGGCTTTCCTATTAGACACAGAACCCTCCATACCAGTGATCAGACTGTACTTGCAAAGACCATGTTTCAGTGTCAGACTCATATTTTCTGGATCTTTTACTGCTGTTGAACTGCAGAAGCTCTTGCAACCCTTCAGATCCCTCACTAATTTCCTCTTCCACTGAGTGCTCATCTTCCTAATGCTGTGCCCGAGTGTTGTTTCTGCATGCCTCCTGCTTTGCAGCCGCTGCCTCTCCTGCATGCTTCCTTAAATCCTGCAGTAGGAAGTGTTTGAAGATCTTTGATGACTCGTAACTTGACGGAACTTGGCAGGTATCAGGAGAAAACACTAAAAAAAAAAAGGCTCTTGAAATGTGATGCAGAAACACATTTCTTCCTGAACCTTTGAGTGTTGGACAAATCCTTATTTCTGTTGTGTGAGAGACAGATTTTCAGGTTTTTCACTACAATTTATGGAAGACTCATATGCTGTGTACCTGTGCTGAGACTTCTCCACATGAAGAATGGCTTTTATCATATCCATTGTTATCTAAAGAAATAATTTACATTAAAACTTTGTGGATTTTTGGTTTTATCCCAACAGATCACTGCCTAATAAAAGAAAATACTCTCCCTTATAAACACTTCTGTAAAAGTTTCTTTTTCAGAGAAACTGCACCCTGTAAGAGATAGGGTTTAGAATGTGTATTTATAAGGATTTTAAGCCAGTGGTTAATCTGATTAAGAAAAAGAACTAATTTTCTGAAAATTATAATTCATAATTATTCTACCAGTATCATGAACATAGAGCTATTTGAAACAGTTTTTTAGCTAAGCTACAAGGTGCATTTTATGCTTTCCAAGAGTTGTTTTATTTTTGTGGTTTGAAACTGCTGCCAATAGCAAAGAACCTAAAATCCAGGTTAAGAAACGTATTGCATTAAAAAAATACTACCTTACTCCATTATTAATGCTGAATATTTCTGGTTTTTTTATGAGGGATGATTAGACCAAAGGGCTGGTAGAGGCATTCTATGCTTTTGCTCCAAGAGAGTGCAAAGACCACACCTGGGGAACATTTTTAAAGTCCTGTGCAATTAGAACACACGCACTTGACAGAATCTGCATATTAGGAACACTTAAAGGAAACCATGCCTTCCCTTTGTTATGCTGATCTTTTTTTTCCCCTCAGTTGGTCTTCCATTGGCCATTTAGCATCTATCTCTACTATTTAGTAAAAACCTGTATATAAATCTTGAAAAGATTTTGAAGAATGTTTGTGATACAAGAAAATGTTATCAAGAACTATTATTTCCAAATTTCATAAAATATTTAATTTGCTATAATTTTAAAAAATTACAATTTTATAGGAAATTTCTATTGTGAAAATAGTTATTTTGGGTATGGATGTATAAAATATTATTACCTGTTTGCTTTTTTCTGTTTCAGTTTTGGTCATGGTCTGAGAGAAGTCTTCCAGTTCTTCTGGTATTTCATTGTCATCTTCATGATCTTCATCATAAGAGGGCCCAACTCTCCTTTTAGTTTTGGGTAAAATCAATTCCTGTAGATATTCTTCAAACTGAATATGGAAAATGCCTAATTTGTCTGCTATCTGTCGTGCACAAGTAGTTTTACCTGCTCCATGAATCCCAAGCAAACACACCCGTAAAGGAGGAGCCTATAGGAAAAAATGGAATATTCTGCAACATTTTGGAGTGTACAGTACACTCACCCCCTACTATTTTTCACTTCAAATATATCATTATAAAAATTCCTTCAAAATTAGTCACATAATTTTGTATTTCAATTATTCCAGACTTTATACTGCTATTCTAACTAAACTACCTGCTCTCTGGAAACACCAAAAAATATACTACCCTACTATCAGTGGTTTAAAATGAAACTTCATTAGACAATTCAAATTCTCCATTCTTTTACCATTTTTCAAGTTACACAAAACCCCCAAAGTGTCATTTGTTAAACACATTTTGAGATTATTGTAAGCCTTTATAATCTTCCTGTCTTTTCTGCTGTATTTGCATCATTAATTCAATGTGTTAATTTAAATTCACATTACAAAATCACATGTGTTTTATTTGCTTCAAGGACTTGCATAATATATTGTTACCTAGGAAAAAAATCAGCAATAATAAACAAATATAAATGGGAAATAGTCATTTTAATCTGCTATTCTCTGCATTAAATAATTTTTAAGATTCTCACTTGTAGTGGTTCATTGTGAGCCACATACTCCTCAGGGTTCTCCAAAAATTTATCTCTGAACTCAGAAGTTGAAAAGTAATAAATCTTTTCTTTGTATTTAGCTGCATATTCCTGGAGTCCAGGGTAGAGGACAAAGTTCTCTTTCAGACTGACTGGACAAAAGTGGTTTGTGTCTCCCATGAGCCTTTTCTTTTGCTTAACTGTTTCTTCATCCTGAAAATATGAAAATTTTAAAGAACTCTTAGAATTCAGGAGTTTACTTAGATTAAGTAGGTCAGATTAAATAAAGCCAAATACATTAACTGAGGATTGAATGAGGATGGTATTCTCAAAAGAGTTTGTATGCTGAAAATAAGTCTATGAAAATACACACTTTTTAGATTCTGAGTCAGAAGACAAACTATCCAAGAGAATTACTGATAGAAGAATTAAATACAAAATATCATTGATATAATAGTTAGCCATTGAGGACCAAAATTAGGGGAGAAGTATCTATGATAAAATCTTTTCCTACTATGTTCCTGAAACTGATTTTCTCTTTAAATGTAGACCTCTTCATAAAACACAATGAAAGCTGGTGTTATGAAGCCAGATTACTTATCCAGTAAAGTTAATTTCTAAAATATCTATTCAATACTGCTCTAGTACAGTCTATGAATATCCTGTACTGTTAAATTTGGGGATGGGAATCTTCCAATATAGGACGAAAATAGAAAGGCAAAGCTAGACCTCTAACTTCATAAAATGGGTCTGTGAAAATTATCAATAGCTGAAATGGAGGAGGACTCTGCATCTTCTCATGTTTACATGATGACTCATGGAATCATTGTTCGCTGACAGAAATCAAAGTACACATTTGTTTCTTCAATACAACTCCTCCTGGCAACACTAGGTTCAGTCATTCTCTCTTTTACCATGGGGGTATTTGAGCTTCTTGCTGTAGTAAAACTACTCTCTGCCACAACACAGAAAGGTAGTCAGTGTTCTCGAAGCACAAGCTAATATTTACTCTGTGAGACGACAGCTTCAATTAGATCAAACAAAATCAGGATAGAGCAAAATCTGACTTCTCTGAGGTTATGTTCAAACTGAAAACAAAGGAGTTATAATAAAAGCATAAATAGATAAATCTGGCATGCTTACTTCTTCCTCTTCTTCCTTTCTTTTACCTTCCCCTTCCTTTTCCTCTTCCTCTTCTTCTTCTTCACCCTCCTCTTCTTCTTCCGCATTTTCCTCTTCAGCAGCCAGATCTTGTGCTTCCTCCTCTAAATCTTCATCAGATAATTCCCAGCCATAATATTTAAAAGGTTCTGAAAAGGTTAGTTGTCTTTTTTTTTTCTTTTCCAATAGTTATTCTTCGGCTATACCAAAATATATTCTCTTTGTCCATAAAAGTAAGCACATGCACGGAGGAAAATAATGCCAACGGTATCTTGCATTTTTTCTACTCATGGAACAAAATGTCCTCCCCAGATGTGGAAATAAGTATACTGACTCCTCCAAAAATGGAAATTCTGCAGGTTGTTTTGGGTTGAAGTAAATCAGTATTTTCAGTGGGAACTTCTTAGGTACCACTGAACACATGCAGATAGTACCACTACTGTTTGCAACAGGTTTTTTTTCCCTGTTACTTGTTGGGAGGAGTCATCACTCAAATTTTAGTTTATTACAGAGCCAGCATAATAAATGTTTCAGTTAAAACATTTGATTTGTAGTGATAATAAGAAAAATGTTTTTATCCTGTATTTATAAATGCATTCATCCAGTGCTCAAAATTCTACAAGACCACACAAACGAAGAAATGTAATTTGCCAAAGAAATATTAATTTTCAAAAAATGAATGTAAAATTCAGTTTTGAAATACAGTCTATGCAGGTGGCTAGGTTAGATTAGTACAAACTCTGACAGTCTCACTAACCCAACAAATACTGTACACTAGTGAACATTCACTTTCTGTCCATTTCTCAAGCAAGTATCCTGGCATGCACAGATAGAACAAGTAACTGTGGAAATGTGCTCTCAGAACATTTAGGGAGAGATTATGCACCTATTTGCATAGACATATCATATATATATTTCAAATATATATATCTTCCCCACTCTCAGATGTCTGAAAGGCTGCTATTGTGTTTTTTAGCTGACCCAGAGAACACAGTATGACCCTCCTCATACTAGCAATATCAAACTGGGTATAACCTACTCCCTATATGCTTGTCACATGAGCTATCCAAAATCCCTCTTCTTGATAGTGTAAGTGCCAATCACGTAAACAGCATTACTTACTTTCCATAACCAGCACAGTTTGATTAAGCAGACTTTCTGGTGTTTGCTCAGCAATCTCTAAAACAACAACCTGAACTGGAGATGATGACCTCTGGATTTCTGATTCCACTTCTTTCCAGTCATTCATGAAAAGGTCAATCTTTGTTTTAATTGTTTCCATTTCTTCTGTATCCAGAAAATCATCCTCTGCAAACTCAGGCACCATGATTTCTGAAAATCAGATCATGTAAAATAGGCAGTGTTTCTCTGGAATGTTTATCATTTAAAAACTATCATTATCCTTTAGGACTATTTTTATATTGCTCAAATATGGTGGCATACTCTTTAATGCTTCTTCCTCCGATAATTATGAATTATCATATTAGTAGTTTACAAAGACATTTTTTAAACTCCCAGTTTAATTATATTGATACTCTATAGACTGAGGCTTCTCCAGGAATATAAATGAAGTCAAATTGCTATATGCAAGCATAAACTATATAAACTATATTTACATATGGTTGTTTAAATCAGCACTGAAAACAAATATGACTCTTTCTGCAAAGAAATATAATACAGGATACATTAATCTAAAAATTATGATTTAATGAGGAACCATCTCCATATAGTCATGCCTCATGCCAGTATAGGAAAATTTTGAATGAAAATAAATAAAATATATGAAAATAAAGTAAAACAATTTTATCATGACTTTCCTCTGTAAATAGTGGAACTGAGAAACTCTCACAAGAAATTCTGGTTTTAATGAAGTCACGTCTGCATACAATCACTTGTTTAGTAAATAAGAGAGAGAGAATACTTAAATCTCTTATGAAATATGCAGAAATTTGTAGTGTCTGTTGTTTGAGATCAGTCCAAGCCTGTTTCCTAACACTGTCTTAGGGCAAGCACACAGAAGCTAGAGACTTAAAGGATGCATTAATATAAATAAGAAAGGTACTAGACATTGTAAACATGACAAAACCATACCAAATGTGTTGTCATACTCTGTGAGCAAATAAACAAGAGGTTAGTTTCTTCCACCACCACTTCTGGCTGAAGAAGACAGATGGAATTAAGAACTTGATATTGACAGATGATGTTGAATTTAAAACTTGATATTGACAACCGATATGGAATTAAAAACTTGATATTGACACATTAAAAAAGATTCCAATTAGGAACTAGCAGCACTACAATTACTATCCATTTATACATTCTTAGACCCTGAAAGTCTTGAGATAGAGTCCTATCTCAGCTAGAAGATGACACCCAAGTGCCTGTATGACACCATAAAGACCTTGTCGCTGGCAGCAGTAATGTGGTGTTGTTCCTGCTGTTCCCATTCTCTGCACTCATATAATTTTCAACTCTGATTGGCTAGTTTTTTTCTTGTAATTTTTCTTTTGTGTTCTGTTAATAAGTGGTGCCAGCTAACAGACAGAAAAGCAGTGGAGAGCCATTAAATGACTTTAATGATCTGACATGACGTATTATTAAATTTGCTGGGACTAACAGCATATGCTGTATTTTTTTCTTGCCAGAAATGAAAATACAAGAAAAAATTTTATCAGTGAATGGAATGATTTTCTATTTCGCAAAAGTTTTCTCCTTCTCTTGTTGTTCCTGTCTTGTTTTTAGTTTGAAAGAGCAGATTTTGACACAAGAACAACATGCTCAGCCTATTCCAATGAACTTCTACTGTTTTTTATATTAAAAAGGACCATTACTACTGTTCTTCCTTATGTAACTTCTTACACAAACAAAGGAGACATATCACTGAAAATGACAGTCTTTTATAATGCCTTGTATGTAAAAAGCTTTGACTACTTTCTCAAAAATACAAAACTGCAAAACCCCAATGCTTTATGGTCACTCTCTGGCATTAAGCAGGCCAGTGCTCACTCTGTCAAACTGCAGCACTGTAACATTCATTTTGAGTTTGTCCCAATCTGAAAAACCCAAACAAATTTTCTGGTTTATGAAGGATTAGATTGCCCTGTTACAGTTTTCTTCATTAAGAAAACATCTTTTCTCCCAGAACCAAGTATTTCTCAATCTCCTTTTGAGGACTGTTGAAAAAATTTGCAAATGACACATTTAATTTTCCAAAATAGAGCCAAAAGGCAAAAAGTGAATAATGTGACTGGATTTCAGTGATTAGGTACCAGTAAGATTTGGCAGGAAACAGATCAAAACTTAATGGTCAGAGTAAAGATGCTGCCTAATTTTCGTGTCATATTCTACCAACTAAAGCATCACCTCAAAATGCCAATATCAGCTGGGATATGTGAGTGCCTTCAGAACAAGGGACATATCTAACACACCTTCTTTTGAAACTCTTTCATGGCCCACTAAGGTTGGTTCCTTGCTAGTTTGCTATTTGTGCTTGTTTCTGCAACCCTTTAGTCCATACATGAAATCAGGCACTTCAAAGGTAGTGTGGGAGTTTCAGGTACTGCAATGTCTACATCTTCTTAAGGGTCTATGTCACAATGTGTAGCCTTCTAGAAATACACCAAATTTCTAAATAGTTAAGATGCTTTTAATAATTTTATTCTTCTACTTTTGAGGTTGAAACTTTTCTTCTCTCAATACCGCCATTTACCTGAACTATACACCTGATTAACTGAGGTTTGAAGCAAGTTGGGCTCTCTACAGCAATTCATGTGCTGGGTCAAGGACCTGAGGGCACCCCCCAGGTGTCCCCACCCAGCCCCTGCTCTAGCAATACCATTGCACAGCCAAGGTAAACTGCTAAACTATTAACAAATAAGCATTTAACAAGTATTTTTGTGATCTTTTATAACGACCAATACTTGATATGTCTATATGTCTCTCCCCCTTTTCCTTTACTTTTTAACAACACAACTATTAGATTGACACCTGAGTGGCTAACCTTCCTCTTACACGATTATTAGTTTAAATATAAATCCAAGTGCAAAAGGGCATATCATTAAGGAGAAACACCTTGCAGATTTCAAATAGTTTGATCTTGAATTAGAAATTATGTTTTCCCTTGAAAAGGCTTACAAACATTTGCATTTTACTAAACTAGATGTTAATTTTATATATGTCATTACATATACCCTGCAATGATATTTTTGCCTCTTGCCACGATTCTAAATAAAGGAATATAAATATGCCTTTTTATGTACAGGAAAAGATGGTGTGCAAGTGGTACCACTGCATTATGTTGCATTCTGCAGTGATACATTCCAAATGAGACAGAGATACAGCCAGGTAAAACCTGCTTCATTTTGGGCAGCTCTAATACAATATGTAATGATGACTCCCTTAGGAACACAGGTTTTAAGAAGGAAAGGATACATTAATAACTGGGTTACACCAACTGCTGCTTGCACGTGTTAATCCTGGCACAGTCACACTGCAGAAATCACATGTACTGCCTTGTGAACCACATCTCTATTCACAGCAGAAACACATGGAAGATGGGATGAGGGCTGGCTGGATCTGGCTTCCAACAGATCATCCTACAGTCCAGCCCTTTAAAAACTTCTCAGTTCTCTGCAGGTCATGACACTTTGGAAATATACAGGCAGAACAAGAGATTTAAATGAATATTTGGCTTCATCTAAGACAGAATATTGAACATGGCAGTGAATCCACTTAATAGAGCAGTTCTCATGGCCTTTAACTCAGATCCACTTACAATTCATGCTACCTCTCCTGACAGGCCATATTCAGCAAATGATGGACCGGCGTGTGTTCCAGCTTTGTTTTGCTGGACACATAATTCCAACAGAATATCTCTATCCAGAAGGTTTTGTTGCTTAAGGAAACATATCCAGCAGCAATTACTGCATACTTATAGAACTTTTAAATAGATTACCCAGGTCTAAGTGAACTGGAGAAATCTTCCTCTAGAAAGAAGGAAGAAGTAACAAAAGAAAAAGGTTTATATTCCCAGTGAAAAGAAGCAGACCAAAAATAAGACAATCCAAACCTCACTGGGTTTTGGTTCAGGTATTTGGACCTTATCATGACAAAAATGTTGTCTCCCTGACATTTAGTCAGTCTCAGGGACCAAGTAAGGCAGCTGTACCTTTGCCATTAGATATAAATTATAATAACTCTGCTTGGAGAGGTTATTTGTGAGAAGATTTTTTTTTTTAAATTAAAAACATAGTCAAGAAAGATCAATGAAAAGACAGCAATGGTTTAAAAATAAATTACATAAAAATGAAAGAAACTTGCTCTGCAAGGAGGTGGCCTTTTATCTAACAGTACTGTTCTTAATTTATTTTCCTTATCACAGTAGTGATAGGAAACAATCTTCCCCAGCCTTGAATCTTGGGCTTTCATAGGGAAAGCCTACATGCCAATCTTTCATATTCTTTTGCTCTGCATCTTCTGTGCTTTTACTGAGCATAGTTACCATAGAGACAAACAATCCTTAAAGGCTTTCTGCCCCCACATTCTCTAAGTGAATTATTCTGGAAAGAGAGCCTCTAATATCTTGCTATCTGTGACTTTTTCTTTCCTCAATTCATGTGCAACATCAAAAAAGATGAAAAGGTTCTTCTTTTCTCCCCATTGAAACAGTGCCAGAACTGACACAGACACACCAGAAGCCAGCATGTCTTCTTCATTAGAGCTTTACTATCAAAATAAACAGAATGGCAAAATATACCATAACAGTGACACTCCATTTCTTGGAACTTATCTGTATTTCATGATGAATGTATTTTCAGTTGTCTTTTGGGAACAGACTGTAGTTTGTTTATACAGACTTTTCATTTCTTACTTATAAATATACACTGCCAAATAATCTTCAGCAAATTACAGTGAAATGTGCTTCATAGACAAACTTATATTGTATGTACCGATTTTTTTATTTGGAAAGACAACTTTGGTTTACATATAAAGTTGATTCTTTCTAATGCATAAAATGTGTGTATTTAACAGCTTTCTATTAGAGTAAAATGTTTTATATTTGATTTATTTCTGGTTTATTTTTTGTTCTTTAAAATATTCTAACAATTCTAGCAGATAAAAGCTAAAATGTGTATTTCAAAAACTAAAGCAAACCATGTCCATTAAAGATGAGTTGCCTTCAAACTGTTTTTTGAGAGAAAGCTGTTACAAGATTTCATTTATCTTTTAATCAGCTTATGATTTTATTTCATTTACAAGACTGGTACTGGATAGGGTCAAGGAGGACAGATGGACAGACATTAAGTGAAGTAAATTAAGGGTATGTCTTTTCTCTTGTTATGTTCAGAAAGTGAGAAGAGCTTTCAGAAAGACTGATTGCTCTAATCATAGGCTTTTGTTCTTTTTCCTTCTGCAAAACATTGCATAGTTGTTCTCCACCAATATTCCTTAATCTTTTATTTATCTGAATGGGAGACTAAAAGAATTTATGAACTGAAGGTATTTGGGATTTAATTGAGGAAGCTGTTCTTAACCTTTCTGGTTTTCAAATTTTGAAATTTCTCTGCCTAAAATGCAGAGATTACAGGTATGAAAATGCATTTATCACATCTGATTTATGAAGGACACCAGAAAGAAGCTTTGAAGATCATGCAGCTTTGCTCAAAGACTGAACAAACTGTGAAAGTAATATCACTAGAGCTTGCTTTGAAGTTCACAGCACAAGTAATTTGCTATCTCTCATCTCCAGTTCAATAAACTGTCCTTGTCCAAACTCTCTCACTGAAAAACCTCCAGTTTAAGGCAGGGGAAAGCATAATTCAGGATGCAAGTCAGTCAAGACAAACAAAGGAAATATATTTAGAGGCTGTAGGACTGCGCACACATCATCTACCTGGTAAATGTTATAATTACAATTGATTCTAGAAAGTATTTATCTTCAAAGACTGAATAGGAAACGCACGAACATGAACAGCTTTAATTATTTTTTCTGTTGTTTCAAATATCTTACTGAATTTAACTTGATGATAAAAATAAAGAAGCAAGAACACAGAATAAAAGCCTAAGAGAAGGGTATTGATTGAACCCTCCACTATCTGTAATGAGAAAGGAGATCAATATTAAAGAGTTGGGATTCAACATTAAAGAGTTTATAACACTGATTTTAACAGCTGTGAAAGCACAAACATGAGAGGTGACAACTGGAATTATCAGCCCAGCTACCAATTTAATTTTGCCAAGAACTTCTGCCCAAATAGCAAGAGCAGCAGAAGTGATATCAGTAAAGATGGGGTTGTACAAACGCACCAGCCTGAGCTACTGAGGCAAAAGCATGTGTGCTTCAGTAGAGTTTGCTATAGAAAGGAAGTAATCTCTGGCAGAAATGTGGCAGGAAAAAAACATGCCAAGTGAAGTATTTCTTCAGGAAGACTGGAGTGAACCCACAGATCTGCTTGAAGCTGGTAACTCCTCTACAACAGCTGAAATATAGTCTCACAAATTGATATAGATGTCTTCTAGAATAAATACAGTCATACTCATGCAAAGCTTGTGCAAAAATGCTTAAATAAAGAAATTCCTGAAAAAAACCCCTCAGAATAATTTTGTCAAAGGACATGAAAAAAAATACATGAGGCTATAAGTCTCAGCTAGACATTACAAGCAAGAGTTACCACATAAATTGATTTCTATATGTTTAGCAGACATTTCAGCATTGAACTGAGCTTCTTAACTCCCTTAAATGCATTTGTTAGATTTACATGAAGTCTCCTTCTCCAGTTATTTTTACTCTCGTTAAGACAAGTGTAAGTACCTTATTCATTACTGGAACCATTCTTTTCCTTTTAAACACAGACAATATTATAAACTTGAATATCTTCAGTGCTGAAGCAGTTCCAGATTCCACTGACATTAAAAAATTGTAATTATTAAAATGTGCATCTATTAATATAGGACAGGACAGGATAGGACTATTTCAGTTGGAAGGGACCTACAATGATCATCTACTGCTCATCAACTGAACAACTCAAGGCTGACCAAAAGTTAAAGCATGTAATTAGTGCAATTTCCTAAATGTTTCTTAAACGCTGTCGGGTTTGGGACCTCAATCACATCTCTAGCAATCCTGTTCTGGTGTTTGACCACCTTCTCAACAAAGAAACACATCCTGATGCCAAATCTAAGAGTCTCCTGCTGCAGCTTTGAATCATTCCCAGAGGACATCATATCTGAGAGACCACAAGAGTATGATTTGGGCTCTGGAGTATTTTTCTGAGCTATCATTGTTAATATAAACTTCTATATATTATAAAAACCCAACAAACTGTGAATTTGTGAACTGTGAACATTCATTTATATTGTTGTAAAGACATGTCACATGGGAGAAAAGCTGCAGTCAATGTGCTGATAGCACTACATGTGAAATAAAACAATATCAGGCTAAGAGCAGCATGACTGAAGTGTTTTGGTGAGTCAGTGTTTGATTATTGAAATAAAATGTAGGTGTATGAAAACATGATTTTCTCTGGACAAGTATTTAATACATCTTAAGATCACATGACATTACCACATCTCTAATAAATAAATGTTGTTTTGATGTACTCAGATCAAAATTAGTTAGATATTCAAAACTACCATGAACTTTGTTACTTGAGACACAGATGAAAAAGTATCTTTGCAGAAGCCTTTATATTTAATTCTACAGGATTCATTCACTTTGGAGAAGAGCTATGTGTTTTATTAGAAACTATAAAAAGTCATATTGTGGATATTTAAAAAAGTTTACATGCAATTTAAAGAACCCTAGAAAGTGACAGTATTTTTTTCACAAAGTAGGTGAAATGTTACCTCATTAAAAATTAAAAGCATGCTATCCTATTCAGTCTATCTTACACTACCTTTACAACTTAGGCCTTGTTATATGTATGTAAAATAAATGCCAGACTAGGTCAGGAAAGAAAATGCATGTGAGACATACTGGTAAAACAGAACTTAATCTTGGCCATATTAATTTTTTATAGAAACCAGTATGTTATGTTTGAAAGAAAGACAGTAATAGCAGTCCAGACCCTTGATGAGAAAAAAAAAAGTGGGAATTTATGCATTTCATTTTTTAATTTCATCTCCAGGCCTTGGGTGATAATTTAGGCTATGAACAGGAAATCTTGAGACTACATAGTAGAGAAAAAAATACTCTGAAGTCCCCAATAGAGACAGATATTTATGCATGGTAAATCATCGTGACAGCAGATCCAGATCAGACAGAAACATTGTTCTAAGAAACTAAGCCCTGATTAAAGAAGGCTAAGAAGGAAGTAAAACCCTGCAGCTTTTTGGACGATTGAGATTGAAACTAACTGGAACTAACTCTAAACCTCAATCCAACTGGCAGAATCTGAGGTGCTAAAAATCCAGCTTATTTGCAACAGGTGGTCTGCTGCCAAAATCTCACTCCTCACAGATTATTCACTTCTGCCCAGGACAATTATATTTTCTCTGCTGGAAACTAAATATAACACAATTCTGATATAACAGTAGGATCTTTATGGGAAACAAAAAAACATGTGGTTTTGTCAGTATAGAAAGCAACAAAGTAAGAACATTTTTACCCAAAATGTTTTATTAATGTTGTTACCAGAGGGGAAGCCTCATGTAATACACAGAACTCCATTATTTTTTATGGTGTTAAGTTAGATTGTTAAACACTATTCTCCATAAACAAAAAGGAAGGGAGAAACAATGACAGATGGGTGAACTCCCCAAACTTAATCACAACAAATATAACCTTGACTCGACACCTCTCAGGGCCATTAGGAGATGATGATGAAGGCATTGTCTGGGTATGAGTCTATGGAGTTGGGTCACCCTGAGAAGCCCTCTCTGGCTGAGGTGTATTACTGCCTACAGGGCATGAGATTCATTAGGGGATGCCTCGAGAAAAGCTGTTTGGGATTGTGGGAGATTCATAATATTAGGAAGCTTTTCTGAGGAGGACCAAAAGCAAAGGGAAGGAAGGATAAAATGGATTGGAGAGGAACTAGCATGGATAATAGAGTAAGAACAGGATGAAAGCAGAAGGGAATACTCACTGCATGGTCCTAGGGACATAGAGCTGCAGCAGCCTTACCTCTACTGAGCTTCTGGATTCAGCAATTCATAATGTGTGTTACTATCAGATTGAGCAATTCCTAATGCATGTTAAAAGAGCTGCTGCTGAACCAATTTCCATTCCCTTTTAATTACTTCAGGCTGAGCTTACTGGAGGAAGACCAGAAAATCAGACAATCTTGTGATTTTCTCATTAACTGTTGACTAAGTTCCAGCAATGCTTTGTAATTTTTAAAGAGCTAAAGACTTTTTGATGAGTAGTTTCAAGACAGTTAATAAACCACTTAGAAAAGTTGCTAGAGGAGACAGAGTCAAATCCTTTGGATTTATTAAAAACTGCAACAGTGCTGGTTGATTTAATGGAAACGATCTCTATTCTCTAACATCTGTGATGAATGACACGAAGAAATGAGTCAGTGACAATAGTAACAAAAAGTCATTTTTCCAGATGCTGAATGCAAAAAGGAAATCAAAACTGGAAAATCAAACCACTAAATGATCTAAACATATAATTAGACAGAACAGAAGTCAAATGATACACACCTTCACCTTTCTCCTCATCAGCAGCTGAAGACTGATCTTCCTCTGACATCAGTGTTTCTTCCATTCCTTCTCTGCATTTAAAAGTTTGTTTATCTTAAGACCTTTACAGATATTACCAAAGCAAGTTGCAGATATATTAAATGTAAAGATGTGGAAATATAATTTGAGTTATAAAAAATAAAAATCATATATCTTCTATTGTTTAAAATGTTATTGTCTCATTGCATTAAAAGGTTGGACTAATGAAAGGCTAACGGAAAAGCATTTAGAAAGAGATTTTACTGTCACCATATGTACTGATATAAATGTGATGTTCCTCAAAGACAACAGATATTGGATTATTTCTTATACATCATAACTAGTTTTAGTGTACTGCTTTAGTTAATTTGTGTGATAAATGCACTGATACCTTTAACACACAGTGAGGCTAGAATATTCTTGTGCTCATTTTATACATTCAGATATTTGGAACATTTTACCTTGTATCATCATCTTTCTTCGGTGTTTCTTCATCTAATGCTTCATCTGTTGGTCTTTCCAAAATCTCAGAATTATTTTCATTCCTATTTGCTAGGTATGCTCTGTGTAGTATACAGGCTCCTGCAGCACAATTACATGACAGTAATAACTGTAATGCATCTGTATAAAACTAAAGTCATTGGGTTAGGAATATCATTTAATAAATTATTGACAACTTTCTTTTAAATTCAACAAAAAGCATTTATACCACTGAAATGTTATTATGCTGTTGATTTCTACAGTTTTAGAGCTTTTTTTTCAATTTAAAGCACCTAATAAACTGAATCTGGGATATTGGAAGGTTATGAAGGCTATAAAGAGAGACAGAACTGAAATGATTTATCTAATACTGTCATATATCATGTGTTATGCTGACATTTATTTTAGTTGCAAGTGTACAAAAAAAAAGCTGTGAAGAAACAAATGAAAAACATTCAAATAATTATATAAATAATGTGCATGCTGCTACTGCAGCTGGTTGGCAGAAATGAAGAATAAGCTGTTCCTACTAGGAACTCTACTGATTTATTTACTTTGACAAATAGATTTATATATGGCTGCATGGCTGAAACCCATTTTCATCAGTGGACTTAAAGAGTTTAGACTAGGTCAGGGCACAGCTTACAAAGTAATGACTCAAATGCTGTGAAAATGTAAACTTCACAACTGCATGATTATTTAAAGGACAGAAATGAGTGAGAACCAAGTAAAGAGTCAATGCAATTGTGCAAATAAAAAGAATAAAGTGAAACAAAATAGCTAAATTTAAGGAAATGTATCCATAAGCAAAATCTACATTTTTTAGCCAAATTGTTATACTACCAAGAGTATAAAACAGGTTGTCCAGATTAGAGCAAGTAATTCAGAGCTAGGTTTTGAGAACTAGTGGAAATGGCAGAGAGGTGTATATTGCAGGAAGGAAGCATATAATAGGAAGGCTCTAGAGAGGTCCTAATTTGAAAGCCTGTGCTACGAATTCCCAAATTCTTCCCTTCACAAAAAGAAAAGAAAAGGAAAAAAAATTAAAGAGCAGTTACTGACCAGTTTCAACACAGTTGTCATGAAGAATTACATATTTCCAAGATGTCTGATCTAGATTAAAACCTTTCAGCAATGATGAGACAACGTTTTCTTCTATCCAATTAATTCACTAATTTGTTAAATTCTGAGAAGTGAAGAGAAATTTACTATCATTCTGAAAGCATCTCTCTCACCTCAGTGCTCTCCCTGTAGTACAGGCTAGAGGTAGATTCCTAATGTTTATTATTTAGCACACAGTACTGACACTTCATTACCATATGCAAACTACAGGAAGAAGATGCTTTTTGTGGTTGTATGAAAGGACAATACTGTGTCCCAGAAACTGGGTTCATGAACATTTCAATAAGCTTGAAAGGGCTGGGAAGCAAAAATGAGGCATGGAAATGCAATTTGCCCCTAGGTTCTTTACCAAAGTGTCTGAGATGAAGTCTTGAATGACAGCTTCTGCAAATATGACTTCCTGACGAACACTGGATCTAGAATTTTCTCATTGCAATGTTCAGCCAATATTTAGTCTGTGTATGAGTTCTGGCCACACTAAAACACTTTTAGTTACAAAATTTCACAAAGCTGTGTGACTAAGTAGTTTAGGTACTATTCCTGAGTTGTGAGGATGACTTGCTGATCCATCGACATACTTCTGAAAAGTTTGGGGGTTTTTAAATAAGAAATCTGTTCTGAGTAAACTGTGTAACCTTATTTTCTCAGGTTGATTTTTATATTCAGGGACTCTGAAAAGATCTCTGGACTCTAATGCTGGGTATCTACTGAGTTTTCATGAACTGTATGTGAATAGATCCATCATGTCTTTCTTCAGTGTAAGTTTCTGCCACAGAAAGACCTTTTGATAATGGACCGGGTTGAACAGGTAATGATCAAACGTTACCAAAGGTCAATTACACTTGTGGTGTGGTATGAATCAAGGAAATACAATACATGAAGACATGACGTGACAGACAAACTTTTAACAGTATATGAATGTGTTCTGTTGTTGATGCCTGTTCCCAACCTTTATTTTGGCTTGAAAGAATAAAGTAAAAATCCCTTACTCTGAATTCACGGACACTAAACTATTGTATCCATCTGGGCAGGAAGTTACTGAGGTTTCTTTTTTTGATCCCAGAATGGAGAACATTATACACCTGCATACAAATATTTCCCCCTTTGCCTTTTCTCTCAAGCTGAGAAACTTCTTACCTCTAACTTGATTTTGCAAATGGGAAAACCAAGGCAGAGAAATTTGACCAACAGCCACACGGCAAGGTGGTGGCCAGCCAATCAGCCAAAGAATACAAAACTCTGACACTACCAGGGTCTACTGGTATTTCCTGATGGTTGTAAATAGAAGAAAATTGAAAATTGATTAAAAATAGAAGGAATCTTCTTTACTGTTAGAGTGAAGCATTCCTGTTTTAAATTCTGTGTAATTCCATTACTCCAAATTGTAAGAAATCGTGGTACTCTTGTTGATTCACTGGATTATTCCTTCTCTAGACCCCTGAAGCTTTATAAATGGGACATAACTATTAGTTTTTCTCATAAGTATGTTTTATATATAGATATCAACACAGAAAAAAAAAAAAGAAAATATGAAGTTGCATTTTATTTACTAACCATTATTTTGTGTATCCTTCAGACAGACAACAGTGTCAGGCAGAAGTCCTTTCTCTGATAAAGCTGACCAGTGGTCTGCTGACAGAGGGTAGTTATCCACTACCCACCCTCCTCTTTCTGAAGCACCAGGAAACCTGTCTTTGTTCGTCTTCATAAGCTGTTAGAAAATGTCACATTCAGGAATATAAAAAGACCTCAGTCAGCTGTACAAAAAAGACTGCACAGTACAAAATTACTTTCTAAATGCTATGATTTTCCTTATTGTCATTTCAGGTCAATAAAAAGTAAGACATTTATAACTTTATATGTTGAATGAAGTTAAAAACATTTTAAGCAAGAAGATACTAATGTAATAGTGATTTTTTAAGCTTGCCTATAAAGAATTTATACTCCAGTTTCAATAGTTACATACCATTGAACAAATTTAAAACATTTCAAGATTCTTGGATAATCTTCATAAACAATTCTTTTCAAACTCTAACATAACACTATCTTTAATAGTGACTAAAAATATAAGAATAGAGCAAGCACACAATGATCTCTCAGATAATTCTCCCAGCCGTTAAACAATTTGTAGCTCAGGTAATTTGCAAGACAGAAATAATTTCTGTGTAAATGTGTGAATATATATACACACATGCACACACATATTTTTATTATATATAAAGGACTATTAAATAGTCCTTAATAGATTTGTCTTCCGTGATCTTCCTCAGTTTTTCCTCAATCCTATGTAAACTTTTGCGTTATGTGATATAAATGAAACTGATCTCTCAAATGGAAAAATTAAGAACATATATGGATAATGTATAAACTGTTACAAGTTGCTCCTAGGAAAAAAGTATTTTGCTACATAGTACTTGTAGTCTCACCTCTGCAATAGCTCCCTCCAGTACTTCAGCATATATTTCAGGTGTTGTAGCTTCAGAGAGTGATGCACTTCTCATGGCTTCTTCTACCATGGCTTGAACTTCTGGGTGGTCAGCATTTATCTCCTGTATTGCTAACAACACGGATATTTTAAATGCACTTCACAGAGAAATTAGAAATTAGGAATCAAATAAAGCATTAAATCATAACTCCAGCACAGCATTCATTTTAAGCAGTACACGATTTCTCTGAGAAAGAAACAAACACCAGTTCTGAATGCAGATGTAGAGTGTGTCTCAAACTAAGATCTTGGTTTGCTCTCTCAGTATAAAAAACTCAACTTATTTAACTGTATGGTATTTTCTACCTCAAAGTTAAATATTGTTTCAATATGAACAGAATGATATTTCTGTATTAGAACAATCAGACCCTTACAGCATGCTAAAGCTTCCTTGGATTTGATTTCCCTTTGATTCCTAAATCAAAAGGTTGACCAGACTAACTTTTCAATCCATACAAATTTCAGATCAAGGCAGTGTATTTTAAAAAATAACATAGCATTCCCTCCCATACACAAAACATTCATTTTGAATCACATTTTCTTATTAATTGCTAGAACAACAACTGTAATTATTTAAAAGTTTTTTAAGGAACACTCGCAGTTCACAATTTGATAAGATTTGGCAAAGAACTGTTTTAGCCAACTGCAGTATCTACTGTGAGTATAATCTGGAAAAAAATGCCATATTTACTTTCTGTATTTATGTAAGGATTTTTCAATGATTGCATTAATACTCTTTACATGCACAAATGTACACATTTATCAGATTATTTTTGCCAAATTACAAAGTGCCTAGAAAAGGGACAGCATCTTAAAAATTTCCATTCTGCAAAAAAACTCAATGCAGCCCAAACCCAAACATCTCCTTATCTATTAAAAAATTCTGAAACAATCTTATGCTACAAAATGATATGTAAGTGAAAAGACATTCTCTGTTTGTACTTCAGTTTTGCAATAGAATTACTTGAGTTCTCCGAAGTTTTTAATTAGGATTAATTTCTCATTAATTCCAATAGGATTTCACATTCCTGGCCTCAAAAGTATTTACACAATCAGGAATCTGGAACATAACACTGTTTAACTCTTTCAATTTTGATGTCACAGCTCATCATTATTCTTACTGCAATGATTGGTGATTACTGTCAGCACCAGTTTTGCAGCACTAGAGGAATACCCTGACCTCTTGTTAGATGTATCTACCCATGAGAAAGTCAAACACAATTCCTTGCTTAGGTGAATAAGGCAAAATGGCCTGATTGTCCACTGGAACCATAACTAGAGCCAACTATAAAAAGGCAATTCTAATTCAACAGAGTACTTTTGTCTCAAAAGAAATTTTTTTGAAAAGTCTCCATTGAACTTCCTTGGAAAAAAACCACAAACTATGTTTAAAAGATACTAAATAACATATTATTTCCACATTTTCAATGCACTTATTGAATTCATCAAGCTGCAGAAAACTCGGCATCTTAAGAAGTCTAAATGTGAACAGAGCTGGATGATGATGATGATGATGATGATGATAATAATAATAATAATAATAATCTCTACATTGTGGATTCACCTCAGTCTAGCTGACAAGCTACTCTCTTGATGAGTATTTCATTTTTACAGAGATTTAACTGGTCAGAAAATCATTAAAATGGAATGGTTTCAACCAGTGTCAGTCAGGACCATTTTCTTCTTTCAGCTCAGAATTCAGAAAACTCTTTTTTAGAAGGCTCTCAAATTCAAAGAATTTATATACATATATGAAAAAATACTGAATTTTACTTAGCCATTCCCTTCACTGCCATGTTCTTTTAGTTCGTATTTAATGCACACCAATCATAACAACTTCTGCAACCTTTTCTATATCAAAGAGACAGCAAGTGCTTCAGTTAAATAATGTAAAGCAAATAAGACAGCTTCAAAGACCCCAGAACAGCTTATTCACCTGATTCTTCTGATTGTTCTTTTGATTGTTCTTCTGATTTCAAACTTTTAGATTCTTCTGATGGTTCTGATTCCACACTTTTGCATTCTTCTGATTGTTCTTCTGATGGTTCCTCTGATTCCAATTTTTTTGATTCTTCTAATTGTTCTTCTGACTCCAGTCTTTTGGATTCTTCTGAATGTTCTTCTGATGGTTCTTCTGACTCCAGTCTTTTGGATTCTTCTGACTGTTCTTCTGACTCCAGTCTTTTGGATTCTTCTGACTGTTCTTCTGATGGTTCTTCTGATTCCAGTCTTTTGGATTCTTCTGATTCCAATCTTTTGGATTCTTCTGATTGTTTTTCTGATTCCACTCTATTTTTCACTGCTTCTATAGCCTTTTCTACTGCATCCTTTAGCAATTCCTGAGTTTCTTTTTCTCTTAATTCTTTATATTGTTGAATGAGTTTGTCCATATCAAGAACCTAGTGAAATGATTTGAAAAAATACAAATGTCACAGAAGACAAATACACCATCTGATCCAACTTCTATAAAATGAAGCTATTTTGGAAAAGCTGTGCAGATTTCAGAAAAAATTACATATAATTCAGGTGCTGGGCTGGGGATTTTTGAAAAAGAAATTCTTTCTAATTTGCATTTACATTTAATTATCTAATTTAATTATTAAATCATATATTTCATTATCTAATGTCTAATATCTAGTACTAAAGTTATTAATAAGATCCTAATGCTAAGACAATTGCAACATAAGAGGGTATACAGAAGTATTTCTGATCTGTGGTTACTTTTATGACAATGAATTTCTCTAAAATTCTGTTTCCTCTGTAATCCCTATATTTGTAATGTGAATGTTAATAACACAAGAATGTGCTTAGCTGATTCCCAAGCCCCAGCTGATACTCTGCTACCTAATATTTATGAACCTACCATTCCTTTATAGTTGTGTGCAATTACATTACAAAGAGTTGTTCTTCCGGAGAAGGGAGGACCAAATACAAACACTTTACAAGGAGAAACCGGCATTGGAGGTAAGAGGTAAGGCCGTGGACTCAACATAAATTTTTTCAATGCCTCTTCGGATGACAGTATGTACATTTTACCTAGGAAACTTAAAACAGAAGAGAAGCTAACAGACACAGACACTTATCTCATAAAACAGATATGAATATTAGTGTCAAATTCCACTCACCTAACAGCAAACTCTGGGTTTCCCATTACAATATCCCCTTCCTTTAGAGCCACGGGACACACTTGTCCCCACCTGCTCCTGCGCCATCGGTATCTGGGTGCTACCAGCTTGCACGATGACAGAGCCCGGAAAAGTTCATCCTGTTTATTAAAATAGCAGTAATTCCAAGTGCAATTTTTGTCTGAAGCTACATATGCCTTTTTATGGGACTTTTTTGAAACCTTTTGATGGAAAATAAGTAAACTCAAAAAAGAAAACCGCGTCGTGCTTTTTAGAACATTTTTTTTAATTATGTATTTCAGAATTGTAGAACAATTTTAAAGATAAATTACTTCCATTTCAGGTTTATTTAAAAGAATTAGTACTTAAAATAGTCCATGTAGGCTTTAGTTACTATTTTTAGAAGTTTAAAATTATATAGAGCTATTTATTGAAGACAACAGAAAATGGCTAAGATTTCCTCTAAATCTTAGCCATTTTAGGTATGGAAAAAGGATCATTATCTGTGTCAGGGAATAGCAATATTAAAATATCTATTTCAGGTATGCAGAAATATTCTATGATAGGAATAAGTTTAATAGCCTTTTAACAGAATGTGAATAGTGAGTGAATTCTGAAGTCATGGTGACTCTAAATTCAGAACAGTACAGACAAGCATTGGCTGTGAATAACTGCAGAAGAACTTTCAGAACCAACAAAGGCAGGCATTAAAATAGCAGTTTTACACAGAAAGTTATGAATTTTCACTGACTTTCAGTAATCAGAAATAGATCCCTCTGTGAAAACATTTTTTCAATGCCCAAGAGCAGTCAGAAACCAACTTGAATGTTAGGAATGTTGAGCACATAGAGAATAGATGATAAAGGTTTATGTTTAAATTGTTTAAATATTACCCTTGTCTTTAATGCCATGGGCCTCTTGCTGCCCTAATCTCAGAAAGGACACAGCAAAATTGGGTAAGTTTCAGAAAGAGGTAATATAATTGATCAATCCCATAAAAAGATTGTTGTGTAAGAAGGAATAAAATTATATAGAGTGGAATTCTTTAGTATAGCTATGTAAGAGTAGGACAGAAGTCTGAAACCCTGAGTTACTAGAGGGCAGGTGTAGGGAACCAAACTATTCCCTGACTTCTGCATACTGGAGGACACTGGGCTAAAAGGCTGCAGGTTCCACACAAAGGGAAGCAATTCTGTACATAATGTCCAGTTAAGATGCAGAACTCTTTGCCCTGAATACTGTGCTTACTAAAAGCTTACACACAAACTAAAACAAACACACAAACTAACTAAATAATAAATACAGATGACCCCTGACACAGAAAGTTTTTCACTTATAAATTTGTTAAGAACTGAGAAAACAGAAAAGTGAAGGGAGGGGTATTTCTCTGAAAATGTGGGGTCTCCCCATTACACTTCCATTCATATAGTCAAAGTTCTGTTTAAGAAACAGGAAGGATGACTGCAACTAAATATAGGTGATGACATTCATGCAAAACTCCTGGTTTTCAGTTTTACTTGGAAGGGACACAAATGCTAATTGCCACGATTCAGCAAAATTCAGCACTAACTCATGTTTCTAATTAATTACAGGAAAACAGAATGAATGTGATCTCAGGCAGAATGCTGGTATATTTGGATTACCATCTTGTTTCGTATTCAGGAAAAGAGTAGGCTGATCTAGTCAGTTGAGACTGTTATCCTTTAGCTAAAGTTTCTTTATTTCCTTGGAAGGAATTGATTTTTCTTTTATTGCTAAAATAAACATTTCATTCAAAGTTTTATTATAATTATTATCCTTTTTTTGGAAATGATAGATTCTTTTATTTTCATACTTTTAAAGTGGATTTCAGTCCCAGAATTACCTTAAATTCTCATTTCTGAAAGGTCAGTGCTTACAAAATGCCCTTACTGCATGGTGAAACTAACTAGCTGATGTAAAACAAAGATGCTATAATATAAGCTTACAACAGAAAAGAAAAATAATTCTATTACAGTCAATTACACTTTAGAAAAGCACACTTACATTTTGCTTTCCCTCCAGCATTTCTTCTTCTTCCCCTTCACTTTGAAGTCTGATTATAGGAGCTGCATTTTGAATGTCCATAGACTGAAGTCGGCCTACCACTGCCTGAAGAGAAAATAAGTCTTGATTTAGTACCAATCAAAACTGCTTTTGTCTTCTGAAGGGCCCCTAAAGTCTCTTTAAAACTGTAACTTATTCATATAAAGGCTATGTAAACACCAAGGCCCAGTTTCTAACTCAGACTCGTGCTAGTTATCGAGTTTTAAGAGGCTATTTGGTAGATACAGGCAATGCAAAAGGCCAAATCACAGCCCTTGGATCTTCTCATTATGCTGTGAATCCCAAGCCGGCTAAAGGACACGACTGTGGAGGCTTCCCCAAGGTAGTGCAAATACTCAGATGAGCTCCAACTGGAAAAAGAGGTAAGTCTCTTTGGGAAATCAGATTAGGCACATTCAGAAGCAATACAACTTTGGGGAGTTTTTTTTGAAAGGTATTTAAACCAAATGTCTACCAATGAGAATCAGATGATAACAAGTTTATTTCAAGTATTTCCTGAATGTAATATTGATTGAATGCAACTATTCTTGAAATGAAAAAGCAAATTCTGTCATGTTTGGGCTAGTTTTATTATAGGCCTTTGCCTTACCTGTAGGTAAAATTGTTGAAATCATAACATAACTTGATTGCACTTACTATAAATTTTGATTTGTAACGCTCACAAACAGATCATAAATGAGGAAATTGTATGTTCTAATGCTGCAAAATTACTGGGTTTTTTTATTTCCCATAGGACCACTCTTGGTAGAATTAAGCATAAACTGAAATAATTAACTTACAGAATTATAATAACACAATTTATTTAAAACAGAGGAGAAAATACAGAAGTTCACTTCCTACCTTGTCAGAGACAATCTCCTACTTAATTTTAAACTCCATACCTTAGGTTATGATTTGAAGCAACTTTTAGTTGTGAGGCAAAGGATGATTATTTGTCTTCAAAATTTACCATTGTACGTTTTTTAACAGGGAGAGTAAGTTGCTCTGCTACAAGCTAAAAATCTAAACACAAGCACTCAGCAGAATTCTTACAAGAATCAAGGGTCTTCTATTACATTAGAAAACAATATCAAAATTAACTAAAATTATATTCCATTATACAAAATAGATTTTAGACACAAGCATCAAATAAACCAGTTTTGTAAATATATCATACTGAAAATGGTTTAATTTCTCATTACATTTTACATTAATACAGATCACAAAAAACACTGAAACCAGATGGACATAATACAAAAGTTTATAGCCTGAAAATATTGTCACATAACATACACGTAAGCCTACATACATGTCACATCACATTACATGTAAGCCTCGGAACAGAGCAGTGAATCTTAGAACTAACAAAGGAAGGAAAGCAAGTATTTCATAACTCATGCTTTCTAATAGTAACTAAAAGCATTTTAAACACAACTTAAAATTTGCCAACAGGAAAACAATCCTCAGAATTGAGAAATTATTTTCTCGTGGAGGTTAACTTAGCTGGTGCATAGTTTACTTACCTCAAAGACATGATCTGGTTGCTGAGTTCCATCTACTTCAATAAGACACCGACAATCCTGCTCAGTCAAAAATTCCTGTTGAAGAACATAACTGTCAGTTGAGTATAGTTAACCAGATAATGACACTGAAGCTTATTCTCTTCCTATAAATATCAAAGGTTGGACTCCTAGGGACTCCAGCAAAATCAAGATTCATGGTATTAATGGCTCATAAAATCTTATGGAGATTAACTTTTATTTGATGATAAATAAATACAGAGATAACTCCAAAACTGTAGTTACTAAAAAGATAGCTTAGATGTCTTAACTCAAATGCAAGAGAGTTAAAAAATGTCAAGATACAATACCATTTTGTGTATGAATTCAACTTTTAATTGTCTACCTTAATTCTTTGCTGGAAAATGATGACAACCTCGATTAATCAATTTCTTGGAAATGCCAGTCATAAGACCAATGTTTTAATTTTGGTCCTGGCTCCCAATTCCTCTAAAATTTGGACCGTATATTTTATTTTTCTTATTTTAAATTGTCACACTAGCCAATAATGTCCTAGACTAAAAAAAAAATCCCATGTCAGTTATAAATGCCTTTCTCTGAGGGCTGAGAACACTCACTCCATTCCTGACAAATGCTAGTCTAACCTCAAGCCTAAAAAGGCCTCTTTACAACTTTGCAGGTAATTTGTTTCACATCTTCACTATATTTATGATCAGAGCTCATTTCCTGGCTCATTTCATCTAGTCTGTCTTCTATACTTTCAAAGACTCTTCTAAAGAGAGAATAATAGTTCATGTTTCTCTTATATATCATGGTCTTACAGTCATATTAGAACATCCATAGTATTTGAATTTAGACAATAGCATCTCATTTTTTGACTCAGTTTTGACTAACTAACTCCCCACAGATTGCAGATTGTCTGAAGTACTGAGGTCTAGCCAATTATTTCACATGTTGTAGTTGTTCATTAGGTTTCCTTCCTCACTGCAGTATTTCACATTTCTTTCAGGTCATTTTAATCCCAACAATTTACCAAGAAATCAAAGTGTGTTCTCCAAAGTTCATTCTACCTATTTCCCTATCAGTGCAAACTGCACGTGTTATAAGCTTTTTGTTTCAACATCAGTTTGATCATCTCAAATTCTGCCTGGGCCAACTGATAAAACCCTGTGCTCTTTTAATGTCTTAGTGGACCACTAAGCATCTTCACCAACATTCACTGCTAGCAAACCCTAAGTGAACCCTACTACCGAGTGGAAAGTGTTGAAACTATTGAAGTTTGGTATATATCCTAAAGTAATTTAATCTAAACAAACTTCTATTAGCTCACTTATGAGAAATCCATGTGAGACTGTGTAATGACTAAAGATACCACATTTTTTGTTTTTGCCTTCATAGCAGTAACAAGTTTGTTACTCTAGCAAAGACCATTTTTCCACTTTTACACAATTTTATCTATAGGTTTAACTAATCCATAGGGAAATTGGAAGGCATAAAAAGGAATTGTCAAGTGGGCATCAAACATGAGTATTTTGCAGTTGTTTGTACTAAGAGATTAAAAAGAAAAAAAGAAAAAAAAAAAAACCAAACAAACAAAAAATTAACACCAACAAAACCACAACAAACCAAACCAACCCACAAAAAATAAAACAAAACAACCCCCCAAAAGAACAAACTATTCCTTTGGACTTCATGCTTGCTGCTTTTTTTTTTTTTTTGGTGGGGGAAGGAGAGGAAGAAACATACAGTAAATCCACTTTCCTGAACACAACAGGGAAAGAAAATGTCATAGCTTCAGAAATTAAATAAGTGGTAAAACAAACTAATGGGCCAATTACTGTGTATATAAATCTGCAGGCAATAAAGCAGGTGAGAAAAAGAGTGGAAGACAATGGATGCAGATTACTTATGGGATTGCATTGTGGAATGGACTCTGGTAATGGTGATGAAACAATGGAGTCTTCAAATATTTCACTTACTAGATTTGGAAAGCATTTGTGGTGACAGGTATGGTTTCACTTTTAAAAGTCAAAGTTGATTATCTTGACTGCAGAGTAGAAACAACACCTACAGATGACAACTTTGTATCACTGATTCCAGAATAAATTTCAGAATTTGGGGATATATTGTAGCATCACCCCTTCATCAAATCTCAAACTAAAAAAAACACTGAAAACAGTGCAAGATATTTTAAAAATCTTTTGTTATGCATATCATATTACTTTGTTTTTTCTTACTTTTAAAGGAGTAAGCATTATATCCTTGTGTATTCCAATTCTTTTTTCTGCATTTTCAAGAAAATCTTCAGGCCTCTGCACTAAATTATGAACAGGTTGTAATTTCTTACGTGGACCTTCTCCAGTCTGCAAAACAAAATTTCAAGACACAGAAATAATGTATTAAAATATTTTTTGTCTTCACTCAAATTTAATAAAGTAGCTTTGAAGAGTATTGCAATGAGTATTAGTCCAGTGACTGTTGACCATGATCCTATTCTGATGAAGTGTAGTTTCTACGAATGGAGAGCAACGTGCCTAGAACTTGCATTGATAAGTCTCTGGTGCCTATTACAAAAATTTGACCTGCATTCAAAACTAACTCTTTCATGAAAAAAAAACCCATTTGCAGTAGCATAACACCTAAACCAGAAAACAAGTTAATGTCCTGCAAATATTAGTAAAAGGTTGCTACAATAAACAAAAACTAGGAACTCTTTTATTTGTCTAGATAAGAAACAGGTGGTGCAGAGCCACCCTTCTCCTCCTGATACACACTTTTAACGTATGGTGAGAAACAGATCAGTGACTTTTGAGTCAAAGACCGAGTCCAGGTTAAGCTATACAATGATCAACATTTGTTGTCATTTAAACCTACTGTTTAAGTGTTACCCGACGTCTCTTAAAGCAGGACAGAAATGGAATTAAGATTAAATTTGAGCAAAATAAATTCATAACACAGTATGGTGATACTTTAGAAGATCAGAATTTTTTCTGCTTTGTCTAAAGTGCATTGTAATATTTTGCACTGGCTAGAAATTATCAATATTTACCTCATCCTCTTCCTCTTCATTCTGTTCTTCTTCTTCATTCTCTTCTTCATCCTGATCTTTCTCTTTCTTACGTTTGCCAGTAACTTCAAGATCCCACTGGCTCCTCTGGAATATTTCCCCTGAATCAGGGTTTTGTCTTTGTCCTGATATTCTTTGGCATAACTCATAATCTGGACACTAGCAAGGAAAAATTAAAAGGAAATTATGTTTATTGTACTACTATAATGTCTTTTTCTTGGAGAGAAAAAAATCTCTAAAATGGCCTACTAATAACAGTATTTCATTATTGCCACACTTACCTAGAATCTCCCTTCTTCCTTTGTCTTTGGTCTAATGAAAAAAGTGACAATTCCAACATATCCGTGAAAACAGCTTCAGTCCACAGAAATCAAAGGCAAAGTTACTTTTTTGACTTTGGGGCAAAGATTTGGAATGTACATTTAGTCTTAGTCCTTTTCCGGGAGGGGATTATGTTAACTACATTGAGTCAAGAATTTAGTTTTTCTTTCTGGTGTAGTTAGTATCACTCTTCTACTTGTATTGTTGCACATGAATCTCTACAACGCATACTCTCAACAATGGGGATTTCTCACTATGTAGCATTAAAACAAAGATTGACATTCTGAAAAAATCAAACCTGCCTGAAAAGCAGGACAAAAGTATGTCACTTTGATGTTTTAGGATCTTTCGAGACCACAGAAAAAAGGTTTGAAATAAGCATTCACCAATTTTCATTATGCACGTTCAAGCAAATTAAGTCTTAAAACTATGGGATTAAAACAAACACTGAGTTAGACCTGCAAAGTGATAGAGTAGGTCCAGACCCCGAGGCTTAGCATCTGACAAAACACATAGATGTGCCAATTAGAATCAAAAGCCCAATGGGAATGGAGCATACCACCAGAGGCTGACTATTCAGAGCTGTCTCAGCAGCTCATTCTGCACATTCAAAGTTGAAGACAAAAATAATCTAGTTGATTATAAATAAAACATTGCCAGAGGAAGGGCCTGAAAGTGTGTTCATGGCTATAGACAGGGTTATTTTGTTGGATGGAGTCTGGCACAGTTCAGTGTGGGGCAGCTAGAATCCTCCCCAGTGAACAGCTGGGCCCAATGTGGAGAAAGGCACAGCCCTCAGGCTTCCCCGTGGGCAGTTTGGGCACTGCCACCCCATCCTGACTGACAAGACAGCTTAGCAGTGCTTGGCCAAAGCAGCTGGCCCGATGTTTGAAGAGTCCCTCTTGCCTTGTTTTGTTTACTATTGTGGATGTAGCAGGCAAGTCCATTCTTTTAAGTTACATTGAGAAAGTCCTGTAAATCACACTAACAATGATTTATGTTTCTCTGGTTATATCAGAGTCACTTTTGTAAAATATCTGGTATGTCACATCACTGCTCATGAAGAAACTGAGATTTGTAAACAAGACTAATTAATAATAAAGCAGTTTCACAGTTAGTGACTTACTTTATCATTCTTCAATAAATTCTATATCCAAGTATACAGAGGAAAATATTATATTTGGCCTGCATAGCATATGTGTCTACCAATAATTAGGAAAAATACTAGGAAGTTACTGAAGATGACATTACCTTAATGTTAATCAGGACATCCGGTTTTAATTTTAGATTCATTATTTTCTCTATTTGCTGTGGAACATTCATGTATTCCTCCGAGAGAGAAGGAAATCCTGTGAGAATATAACCTGCCAAATACATTTAATTGAGCATATTTTAACAGGGTTTGTCAATTATAGAGCTAGTTATACTCATCTCCTTTAAACAATACATATAGTGGCACAATTTTAAACCATGTACATGATACAATACTGCCAAAAAAAAATGTGCACCCATATCTGCTTCAGACGAAATACAGACAAATAAGTGTGTTGCTTTCAGCTTTATAGAGTACTCTCAGCATCTGTTAACTCAATTAAAAACATGTAGACATTAAAGACCATACTCAGACCACTTGCTTTATGTGACTAGCTCAGACATTCCAGTGCCTAAAAAGTAACAAGCTGTCAGTGCACCAGTTTTGCCACTAAAAGATTTTATAAAAGGAACTGCAAAAAGTAGCCAGTCAATGATTTAAAGCATTTCAACTAGGAGTCTAGGATTTTTACACAACCTTCAAATGTTCTAGCTTCTAACAAAGGGAGTCTGAACCATTCTCCTGCCTCTCAAAAGGAGACACTATGCACACGTTATGCACATGGATAATTTGGTAAGCATCTGTTCACTCAGGATCCCAATGCTGAGTCCTGTTTGGCAAATAGACATTTGCTAGATATGACAAGCAGAGTGGTAAGAACATGCTTTCCCAGTATTACTTATTTATTATATAAAAATACTTACATAAAAATTACTAGTTTTCCTAGTGCTCAGCCCCGTGGATGAACCTGTGGCTTCAAGTTCCTGGAAAGTACTGTAACTACTGATGGCTGTATGCATGCAGTAAGAACTACTGAATAGCAACAAAATCAATATTCATGAAGCCAGGATGAGAGACTAAACAAAAATCAAGTGGATATTTTTAGCCAAATAATGAGAATATTCCCTTAGAGAAATGGTGCATGCTCAGAATTTTATGTGATAACATTTAAATGCAACTCTGCAACTGCTCTGGGCAGCACAAAAACGTGGCAGCCCTCTTTGCAAGAGGTGTTAGGAGTGAAGACTCCTACTTCTTTGGGAAGCCACTGTCCATAGATGCAAGAGAATAAGAGGATAAGCAAGGGAGAGCAAATTATATAGTCATTCCCCTAGGAAATTAAAATCCTGGATTCTAAACTGTTGATACCTTTAGAGAATTCTGACTGGTAATGAGGTGTGAATAGGCATAGAATGTGCACAGCCTCCGCTTATCAACACATCCCAGATAACAACAGCTGATGTGAGGGAAATGGGAGTGTAAGTGGGAAATCATTCCCCGAGAGAGTGTTTGCCCCCAAATCAATAATGTGAGGAGACCAAAAATCATGAAGTATACCTAAGTATACCTAGATACAACTAGATCAAAAAATAACCAGGGGATTACAAAAAAGCTTTTGAGACACACTTATTGAATGTACCATTTAAAAAATTGCATTTTACAAACACTAAAAGTAAAAAACTCAACCTTTCATACAACAGCTTGTAAAATCTTTCATGAATCATTAACAGTGAATTGACTGATTAGTTCCTGCTGAAAACCTACTTAACCTTCCCAAGGATTCATTAAGATAATAGTTAAAAAACAAAAAAGTTATTAGAAATACTAAAAAAAAAAAAATTGGTTTTGGAGGTCCGTTCTAGTTGGTAGGAAAAATAGTGAGGATGTTGGTTATTTTATTCCTTGCTATTTTGGGCCATCTGTAATGCAAAAAGTTTGGTTACAAGACCCAAACTTGACTCAGCTTTACAGTTGTATTTCCAGTCTCCAGGACCTCTGTAATACAAACATCTGACTGACTCAAGGAGGGGAACTCCAATAACACAGAAGCCTCTTCATGCCTTTACCAAAGTCCTCACATACAGATTAAGAGACTGGCATTTCTGCTGCTATCTCTTCCAGCAGTTTTTTGTGTCATTTTTAAAAATTTCTTCCCTATTTCTCTTTTTTATACCATTTCAAAAGTCTGGTTTCACCAGGTAAGCCTGTATGTTTTGCAAAACTGTTGAGAAGGAACAAAACCCATTGCACCTGAAAGCTTAAAAAGCAGGCTAGTTTTTAGAGCACTAGAAACTAACATTGGCACTGCACCTGTCTCTCTCCTCTAATGGAAATTCCAAATAAAAGTCAAAACGAGAAAAAGAAACTTTTTCGTTTTTACTTTCCTTTTCTTTTTACTCCCTTTCCTCTTAGCAGTACATTTGTTTTCTCATCAGGACACTAGCAAGATCTGCAGCACTTGTCCTGACAGCCTCAATTAACAAAATCTTCCCTCAAATAGAAGAATTATATCCACTACCATTATTATTCTCATCCATCCTACTCTGTGTCACAAAATGCAAAGGGAATAAACAATTCTGTAAGGGAAAAAAAGCCATTATACTTTGCAATTTCAGTAATCTGTTTTCCTTCTTTTTCATTATTTAAAATGTTTAAAATGTTTTTGCTGATGGATTTTTGTTATGTTGTTGTTATGTAAGTATTGAGGAATAAAATATCTGTATTTTAGATCCAAAGAGTCTTCTGAACAGATGATATTGTCAAGTAAGAGTCATATCAACACCTGAAATTTTGGGAAAATTATTTTCTCAAAATCAACACAACATAGGACCGGTATGACACTTTCTGATCTCCCGTATTGGTAAATTAATCCCTAAACACACTTTCAGTTTATTGATATTCCACAACTTGAAGAGCATGAGAAAAAGCTAGAATTAGATTTGAGCATCAATGGATGTAAAATTATAGCTAGCACATTCTAAGAAACTTAGACTGTAAATATACTTACCAAAATGAGCAACTTCTGGTGATTCAATCCCTTGCAGAATCATTTCTGTAACCAGTTCCTCAGGAATGCTTTGACCTTGACAAAGCAATTCTTGACACTAGGGTAAAATGCAAAACAGTCTTTTACAGTAAGTGTTTGTCAAGAATGTGACAAAACTTACTAGAAGATTCAACCTTTACCTTAAGTCCATATTCTGTTCCTTGTTGAATATTCGTCTGAATTACTTCTGAAGCTAAGGAAGCATATCAAACATAAGAAAAATAATTAATACAAAGTATTTTCTAAACAGACTCGTACACATAGATACATATGGACATACAAATACAGGAGCATGGATGTGTGCTCCAAGCAACTGGACTGTTTTGAATGAAGAGCCATTATATTTAGGGCCATTATTATACTTTGCCCATCCAGAACTTGGGGCCTTATGGCAAGGTCTAGGAAGGTGCTCTTCCCTACAATTTAACCCTGTACATACTACACAAAAATACACTACAGTAGTTTTGCAGGAGTTTTGAGCTACTGATTTAAATTCAATCAGCATTACTGTCTTGTAATCCAGAGATGAGTATTTGAGCTCAATCACTTTTTAAATTTAAAACCCAAGATTTAGAAGAACTGTCTAGACACACAAAATCATCTACTTTAAGAAAAGTGATATCCATCAAATTCAAAGACTCCGTTTCTGTGCCCTACATCTCTGTGGATAGTGACATCACACTAGAATGACTCTGGATGTCTTTCACACTTCTGTATGAATTAAATAATCAGACATTTTACAAAAGTTTTCAAGTATGACTCTTAAGGCTATATTTATTTTACTAATAAACCAGGCCAAGCAAAGCTCCTGAAGCCAGGTCCTCATGCCTATACAGCCTATAATCTTTCTTCGCAAAACACAGTGGTTGTTTTCCAACTGTTCCTACTGGGAATGATTGTTGTACATCCTACCTTTTGTAAGGATGAAGTGTTTGGGAGAACAGTATTTCCCACAGGCCAAAACTGAGTCATGGAATGTACTAATTAACTATACAGGCAACTGAAAATGAGTAATTTGTGTGCACCCTGGCCCTATTTTATTATGAGTATTGACTTATTCACTGGATAAATGAATAGAAAGCATTACATCATTAAAATGATTGTGAACACCTTTCCTATTCAGTAATTTTCTGTCTTGGTTATTTTTAACCCAGCACAGCACAGATGTTGATACTGCAGAGCAAGTTCAGAGGAGGACACCAAAGCCATCAGAGGAACTGAACAGCCTAAAGAACTGACTTTGTTCAGCCAGGAGGAAACTAGGCAGCTCTTACTGCTATCTGAAACTACTTATTGGAGGTCACAAAGACAGACCCATGGTCACCACAGAAGTGCAGTTAGGACAGAAGGCAACAGACACAAATAGGAACAAGAGAAATTCAAATGGGGTAATTAGGACACAATTTTGCATCATGAAGTTAGTCAAACATTGCAAAGTGTTTCTCTGGGAGGAAGTGGAGTCTCTATCCTTGAAGATATTCCAGATTCAACTGAGCAGGCCTCTCTAGTTGATCCTGCTTTGAGAGGAATGTTGGACTCAGCCACCACTGGAGGTTCTTTCTGAATTAAATTATTCATGTTTATGTATGCTGAATTTCTTTGTTTCTTTCTTTTTTGATGTAGACAATTAAATGAATTTACTAGTCTAACTAACAATGAGTGTGTACATACATGTGCATTCACTAGCTAAAAGATTAAAAGGAATATCATGAACAAAGTAAGAAAAGAATTTCTGAATTAGACATAAGGCTCAAAAATGCAGTAACTGAGATTTAGATCAGTTGCTAAGAAAAATTTTCTAATGGCAAAGAGTGTGGTACAGAGATATAGACTGCCTAGAGGTTTTTAAAAAAAATTCGATGAACATTTGTCAGTACTGATTTAAATACATTCAAACAGAGTAGACTGGGTTAAGTACACTCCTGAAGTCCCTTCTGATTTTGGCCTGATCTATGTTTTGGACTTTTTTTTTTTTTTCTTATTATACAATAATATGAATTTAAAATTCTATACATACCTAAGTCAAAAAAGCACTTTATTAAGAGTTATTTTTACTATGTTACAACTCTAAATCTTCAAAAGAAGTAAAGATATTTAATTTGATAAATAAGTCTGTTTCCTGGAGTACATTCCCTTGTGCTGGACATTGAACAAATGAAAAAAAAGACCCTCCTATGTTTTCATGCTCTGCACTGGAAAATGTCTGTACTCTTTGGAGTTGAATGAGTTGTCCCCGTGTGAACAAGAAGGGTCACATGAATCCCCTTAACAGGACTGGGAATAGAATTTATGATTAAAAAAAAAAAAAAAATTCTGAGCCTTTCAGTAACTAAAAGACCACCATCTAAGGGCCAAGTAACCATCAGTTATCAGGAGTGTTTGCTTATCAGAAGTGTTTGCTGCAACCAGGAACATGCCCTTTGAATTAAGGGAACAGTGAGGGTATTCTAAACCAAACACTATTGTGAAGCCAAAGCAATGTTCCAAGTATGGCATGTGCTTACCTTCTATAAAAATGGAGTTCCATCGCTGTGCTAGTTTTCTAGCTAACGTTTTCTTTCCAGAACCCTTAAAACAAAAAATACGCTTTTAAAAGAAAAACAGACAGAACAAAACCAAACACATAACACAATGAAGAACGTATTTTCACATGATAAAAACAATGAAAATCTACCTCTGGGATTAGGGCCTCTGAGTTATGCATTAGGCAAACACAAAACACTCTTTTTAATACCATCCTCTACTTCATATTACCTAGCATTTCTTGTATGCTGCTACTTGTAGCTAATTATCTCCTAAGTCATTACACTTTGTTTTTGAATAACTCTGTCTAAAACTCAGCTATGACTTGACCACAAATTCCTATGAGAAACTCCTTTGGACTAAAATTTGTTATCTTCAGCCTCAAAGCAAATTATGATGCAAACCTACTCAAAACAACTCAATTTGTAATTTACTAAAACAACCAATACTTAAAATCTGCCCTTGTTAGTCGACAGATCTGGTTAGATACTGACAAAATCTTTATTATTTACATGAATCCAGAGAAAAACCAACATAACTGAGAGTTATGAGGCCTCCAGGAGTGAATAACTGAATGAGGTTTTGCAAAACTCACCATTTTCCACTCTTAGGATTGTGCCTTTATTTAGAAGGGCATATAAGACGACCTGTTTTGACAATTTTTTGTCCTTGATAAATTTTGTGATAAAAAATAGCAAAACCCCACTAATAAATTACATTCCCAGTTAAGAGTGTATCAACAAACACTCCAGCCTATTCATACCATACATCTTGCAGGTATGATGAGAATATATGTATTTGGCTTTGCTTTAATGGCATTATGCTTTTAATTTAAAAGATGTATCTTGAACAGGACAGGCACTCTGCACATTAGTCAGATTTATAAAAGATATTACCATAAAAATTACCATTAAAAAGCTAGTCAGATTTATAAAATATATTACCATAAAAAATATTACCATAAAAAAAAGGTATTACCAAAAAACTATTTCATTCCCTACTTTCCTGGCAAGGTCTGTACAATTTCAATTCTTTGTTATATTAATGTCAAGCATCTACTGAAGGCAATGGTTGGGAATATGACAGGTTTTTTGTACTGTCTTTCAATGACCATTTTATGGTGGCTTGGTCTATAAAACATAAAGTTACCTATTTCATGTAAGGTTAAAATTTTGATGTTCAGTCATTTAAAACCAGATGAGTTAGTTCACTGTAGTCTTCTGTTGAGCTGACTGCACTCTTACAAATGTATATACTCATAAGACAAACTTGTTATATGGCAAACTTGTACAAAAAAACCAGAACTCCCTTCAGCAAACTGAAGCAATAATGCAAACCCACATTTGGGGGAAAAGAAAGAAATCTGAAGAGTTTAGGTTTACAAAACATAAATTTTTTCTAAGTTAAGGAGGCCACAAATTAGTTGAGAAAAATACAGACCTTGAATTATAGTTAAAGTGTAATACAGATCCTTTTATCAGGACACCTTGGTGGATTCTTAATGTTTCCAAATACATAGGATAGAATTTTGTCAGAGTTTTAATATTAAGATCTGTAAAATCTCATTGCATGTCTGTAAGTCAGTACATTAACCTGAAGGTTTTTTTTTTTTTTGAATTTTATGTGAATTTATGTCTTTAATCTGTCAAGTTTATTAAAACCTGGAATATTTTAATAGCATTGTTCTGGTTTTGGCTGGGGTAAAGTTAACTTTCTTCACAGTAGCTAGTGTGGGCCTGTGTTTTGGATTTGTGCTGAAACAAAGTGTTGATAATACAGAGATGTTTCTGTTACTGCTGAGCAGGGCTTACACAGAGCTAAGGCCTTTCCTGCTTTCCATATTGCCACACTGGTGAAGAAAACGAGGGTGGATGGGAAGCTGGGAGGGAACAGAGCTGGGACAGCTGACTGACTGACACACAAGGATATTCCAAAGCACATGGTGTCATGCTAAGCACACAAAGCTGGGGAAGAGAAGGAAAGGGAAGTACTTTTGGAGTGATAGCATTTGTCTTCCCAAGTGACCATGAAGCATGATGGAGCCCTGCTTTCCAGGGGATGGCTGAACATCTGCTTGCCCATAGGAAGTGGTGCATGAATTCCCCGTTTTGCTTTGTTCATGTACATGCCTTTTGTCAACCCATGCATTTTATCCCTTTTACCCTTCTGACTCTCTGTCCCACCCCACCAGAGTGAGTAAGCAAGAGGCTGAGTGGGGTTTGCTGGCTGGCTGGGGTTAAACCACTACAAAAATAAAAACAATCTAGTTGTCAGTGTTAAAAGAGAAAAAATATCTTGAGCAATGTGTAACTTTTAAGTACAGTAATAACATTTTTAACCACAATTGACTGGTCATTGAAGGCAAAAATTGGTCTCATTAAATGAGATCAGAATTTTTACCATCCTCTGCAGGATTTGAAGAGTGGCAAAAGTAAAAATAGTAGGTATTTGATTCTTTTGGTACCACTGGTAAACTAATGTTTTGAAAGGAAAAATGAAACTGTTAGCAGAATATCTTAAAAAAAATACTTCTATCAGGCATCTTACTGGCTTTCCAAAGACAATTATGCAAGTAGGCTTGGACAACAGAAAAGATCTTTCCGCTTCATCTTCATCAAAGATGTCTGTAAAGGGGTGAGATTGTATTTCCTCTTGTGAAGCCATTTCTAAATCTAGAAGGAAAAAAAGAATTTGTTATAAAGTACAGTAGTTACATATGTGTAAAATTACCTTAAAATGGAACTGAATTACAAGGTAAATTGATTTGTAAAAAAGAAAGCTTTCATAAGAAGAAAAAGCATTTAGAGAACATACACAATACACACATCAAATGAGAGAAAACACACTTCTGAAAAACAAAGGACTGCTAGAGCAACCTCTGATCACCAGCTGTTGATGACCTCTTCATGCCTCCCGTATTGCTTGTTGCTCTTTTTAAGTTGTTTTGTTGATTTTTTCCTTCCTGCTCCAATTACCACACAATTGTGACTTCTCTCTTGTCCCTGAAACGGGCCATGGGCCTGCCAAGACCTTCGGTTTTGTGCTTCAGACGCAGAAGGGCCCTGCCACGGTCAATGGAACTACTCTGTGTCCACACAGACAGGTACACAGATAAGTCTCTGAGGAATTAACTCACAGTTCATGATCTCTTCCACCATCCTCTCACAAATCCCAGCTCTTCCAGGAATGCAGGCAGTAGCAAGTCCAGTGCTGCACAACAAATTAAAACCTGAACAAACTTTTAATTAAGGTAAGTTGGAGGAAAATTTGTGTGGACCTTTCAAAGAAAATGGAGGCCAAAGCATGAAGAGCTTGCTTAAGTTTGTTTGGAAAAGGCGAAACAAAACCTCACTGTCTTTAGAGGGCCATTTCAATCTCACAGCCCCGGCAAAACCCACATGCAACCACCCTACCCAGCACAGCCCCATACAAGTCCCAGTCAGTTTTAAATTAAATTTAAAACTTCAACCAAAAAAAATCTACTTCAGGAGGAGAATATGAGAAAGTTTTTCTTGAGACATCAAACCCAAATGTTCAGACACTCTTGCATTAAACATTTGATTGTAAAAAAATTAAAAAGGCACTGCATGGGAACCAGCTCCCCATTGCCCCGACAGAAAACTCCCCGGCTGAGCTTTACCTGCCGTTCCCAGCAGTCGCGCTCCTTCCCAAACCTTCACAAGTTCTATTTCCTAATTCACAAAAACCACCACAACCAAAGCAAAGAATTAAACCAGGGACACACACCCAGAGTCCTCTACACACACGCAGGACGAAGTCTCGATGGGAGCCCTCCACCCAGTGGGAGCCCCGTCGTGCGCGCCCCCGCGGCCGCCGCCGCCCTGCGCGCCTCCGCTG